>JAJEJO010049589.1:536762-574593 GCA_020662805.1 Glaucomys volans
GTATTCCTCTAATTTCTTTGGTCTGTCTAATTGCTCTGGCTAGAGTTTCAAGAACAATGTTGAATAGTAGTGGTGAAAGAGGGCATCCCTGCCTTGTTCCAGTTCTCAGGGGGAATGCTTTCAATTTTTCTCCATTTAGAATGATTCATTTTGTATTTTTAAATTTCCTATGAATACCACACTATTTCTCCAAATTTTGAAATGCAATTTCCTTCTTTTAATTAAGCTCAAAGTATTTTTAACGTTTTCTGTAATTTATTCTTTATTCCATGCATTATTTGTAAATGTAGTGTTTAATTCATTGTCAGTAAGAAATTTTCTAGCTGTCAAATAAACCAGGGTATAAGTTCAAAAGGAGCTCATTTGTTGACAGCAATTTTTCTCTAAATCAACAAGAAGTACCTGAATTATGACTTACAGATAAAGGACTGTTCTTTTTTCCCAGTCTTTTAAATCTGAGAATATTGTGTGAGCTATATGTATGACATGGTCTTCTTTTAAAATTAATTGATTGAAATGTAAAATTCATGTAAAATTAAGCAGTTTAAAATAAGCAATGAACAATGTGGCATTAATTATATTCACAACATTGTGAACCATCCCTTTTATTTCATTACTAGTTATTTCCATCATCCTGAGTTAAAATCTCTGACCTCTTAAGCAGTTTGTTCACATTCTTCCCTCTGCCCAGCCCTTGGCAACTACCAATCTGGGTTCTACCTTTATAGATGCACCTGGTCTGAATAATTCATATAAATATGCAACCTTTGTTTCTGCCTTTTATCATTTAACATAAAGTTTTGGAGATGCATTGTTACATGTGTGAAGTTCTTTCCAACACCAGTTCTCCAATTATCTGATGCCAACTGGGTTTTCCAAAATTCAGTTCTGACACTGACAGAATTTGGCATCCATTCCTGCAGTTCCACAAGATGCCCCAATTCAGACACCCGTCTCAAGTCCTAGGCCACTTATACTTCGGGCCAACTGGCTATAAATCAAAGGTTCACACAAGCCTGCTCCTCAGGCTTGATAATTCACTAATATAACTCACCATACTGGAGGAGAACTTGTGCCTTCCCTTTACCAGTTAAATATAAAAATTTAGCTCAGGAGTAGCAAAATTGAAGATTCATAGGGCAAGGCACTGGTAGGGTTTAGGAGGCTGTGCCAAGCTTCCATTCTTTGGGCGCCTCAATGTGGTCACTAGGCTGAAATATCTCCGAATCTGGGTTCCATCCTCTAATTTTCTTGGTCTCTGATAACTAACACCATCCTTGTGGTAACTAGGAATAGCCTACACCACACCATTAAATCACACTTGGGAATCGTCAAAGGGGATTTTTATAAATTAAAAGTGGTATTATCACTGGGCCTACAATTCCAGCTACTCAGCAGACTAAAGGCAGGGGGGTCATAAGTTCCAAGCCAACCTGGGCAAATTATCAAGACCCTGTCTCAAATTTTAAAAAAACGAATAAATAAAAAGGGCTAGGGATGTAACTCAATGGCACAATGCTTTCTTAGCAAGTCCAAAGCCCTAGGTTCAATATCCAATTAAAAAAAAAAAAAGTCATTCTTATCACTCAGAAAATTCCAAAAGTTTTTGGAGACAAAAATGAAAGTCCAAATAACTCTTATTGTACTACAACATGTATCAGTGCATCATTGGTTTTGAGCTGAAAACTGTTGTTTTTATTCTTTTTACAACTAATTAATATTAAATTGCATGTATATACCACAATTTGCTAATCCACTGATGAACATTGAGGTATTCTGACCTGTTGGCTATTGTGGACAGTGCTGTTCTGAAGCTTTGTGTATATACACTTTTGGAGTACCTGTCTTCATTTATTTTGGATATATTCCTAGGAGTGGGATGATGGAATCATATGATAATTCTATGTTTACCTTTGTAAGGAAGCATCCAAAATATTTTATATAACCACTGAACCACTTTGCAGTACCACTAGGAACATATCAGGGTGCTACTTCCTCTACATTCTAACCAGTGTTTTTAATTTTTCTTATTTCAAATCATAGCCATGCTAGCATGTTCAAAGTGGTATCTTATTGTGATTTCAATTTGTGTTTTTCTAATAACAAATGGTATTGAGAATGTTTTCTGTTACTTGTTAGCAATTTATGTATGTTCTTTGGAAATATGTCTATTTTTAATTTTATTTATCATGCATTATATGCACTATTATATTTTATATATTACATATGCTATATGTGAGCCAAACACACTACTGACAGAGCTATATCCCCAAAATGGATGGAATTGGAGAGGATCATGTTAAGTGAAATAAGCCAATCCCAAAAAACCAAAGGCCAAATGATCTCTCTTATAAATGGTTGATGACACATAGCGGAGGTGGGGGAAGGCACAGGAATAATGGAGAAGGGACGGATTGTATAGAAGAAAATGAGGGGTGGAGAGGGGGTGATAATAGGAAAGATAACAGAATGAGACAAACATCTATACCCTATGTATATGAATAAATATGCAAATTGTATGATTCTACTTTGTGTACAACCAGAAAAATGATAGTTGTACTCCATTTGTGTACAATGACCTAAAATAAAAAAAAAATTAATTTTAAAAAGTAAATAAATAAATAAATAGGACTCTAAAAAGAAAAAAAAGAAAATTTCTACATTCTCATTAGGGACTTAGATTCCTAATATAGAAATAGTTAAGGCTTTCCATACAGACTTTTCATGCTGCCAAATACACCTGATCACAACAGAAGCACCACTAGAAGAAATTCACTGTGTTTCATCAGTACACCTCTCCTTGTTAATAGTAAATAAAGTAATGATTAAATGTTTGCCAGCATATCCTATGGACTGACCTCATAGTATGTAATGTGAACATAAGTATAGAGAACACTCAGGTTAGTATTAAGATCTGTCAAAATATAACATATGGTAATATCCACATTTATGTATTTAGCTAAAAATGTTTTAAGCAGATTGATTAGCAGGTAGCATGGTACAAAGGAAAGACTATGGGATGTGGATTAATAATAAAGTTTGGATTCTGTTTTTCATACTTAATTCCCAATTAAGAAAAATATGTGTACAAAATGAGCCTGTTATTTAACTCACAGAAAAGAAACATTAGTGTAATTTGTAGGGTTTTAGCAGGTGACCAATGAGAAAAGATATACAGTAACACATGCATTTCTTTAAAAAGATCTTGTATGGCCATGTAATTTCAGACTCCCAAGGGTGTAACTACATTTCTTATATAGAAATATCTTTGCTCAAGATATTACAGTGAAGATATAATATGCTACCTGTATATATTTAGGGATTATCACAAATTTTCACCATCTGTGAGAAGTTTGTACAGTGTGCCATTCTTTTCCTCTTTCCATAATCATTCAATTGAAATGGAAAAGGTTATATTATTTAAGAGCATAAATTCTTAATATTAACCTGTTGTTCAGAAAAAAAAGTGTTTCTACCTACTACTATCATTTGTCCAGTAATGATGATGACTAAGTGTTATTTCAAATATCATACTTGCTACATGTCAAATCATCCCCAAACTTGGTAGCTTCCAACAAGGATTTTGTGTTGCTCTGCTTCTGTGAGTTCCCATGGCTTTCTTTTGTGGCTTCAGCTAAGCTCACTGTCATTCATGGTACTACATTCAACAGGAGATCATGGTGGGCTCTAGCAGGTTTCCAGTAGCTGAAGAGCTAATAATTGCAGAAATTCTGTGAATCAAGTATCATCACATTAATGGCTTGAAATTGAACATGATTGCTATCTTTATAGAATGCACCAAGTGCTACACACAAGAATTTCTCCTCCCCTGAGTTAGGATGTTCAACATTCACCAGCAGCCTACCTCTTGGAAGCTTGCTTGCTGAACAGGAAGTTTCAAGATGTCTTCACTCAGTGTCTGTCCCTTGGTGCTGGTTATGCTTTGAGGTAGTGGCTTTTGTCCACAGGATTCTTCTACTCCAGAAGACTTCCTCACCTAGTGGCACTAATGCAATACTCCAAGAGGATGGAAGCAGAAGTTGACCTCTGTCTTAAGAAGTGACTTCATGTTACTGCCACTACATTCCTTTGATTACTTGTGTAGCCATTCTATGCTTAACCTGCAAAATTATTGTAGCATACTAATGTCTTTCAAAATCAGAAATAATCAATACAATCCACAGGAAATACTTATAATAGTAACTGATACCTTAAAATATTCAGTAAGTGTCATTACTATTATTATTGTGTACTTTTATGTTCTTCAGTTTTTCTCACAACAATCATCTCTTTAAAGTCCTTGCCACCACTTTACTGAAAGAGATCCTACTTAATTCCCCCCTTTGTATGGAACACCAATAATTCTGTCTTACCCCTGTACCTCAAAATTAATCTTTATTTTGTTTTCATCCATCAGATTCCTAATCTTAGTCTATAAATCTCTGGAAGCTTAAATTCCTGTTGTTATTCATATCATGAGCATTCAGTACTGTATCTAGAATAATTATCCAATATACATTTGTTTGAATTGGTTTTTCTTTTTTCTAAATTTTCATCTTTTTTATTTTTTTATTTGTTCTAATTAGTTATACATGACAGCAGAATGCATTTTGACTCATTGCACACAAATGGAGCACAACTTTTCATTTCTATGGTTGTACACAACATAGAGTCACACCATTCATGCAATCACGCACGTACATAGGGTAATAATGTCTGTCTCATCTCATCATCTTTCCCATCCTCATGCCCTCTCCCCTTCCTGAACTCCCCTCTGCCCAATCCAAAGTCTCCCTTGCCTGCCCTCCATTGTGTATCAGCATCCAAATATCAGAGAAAACATTTTGCCTTTGGTTTTTTGGGATTGGGTTATTTTGCTTAGCATGATATTCTCCAACTCCATCCATTTACCTAAAAATGCCATAATTTTATTCTTCTTTAAGGCTAAGTAATATTCCATTGTGTGTTTGTGTGTGTGTGTGTGTGTGTACACACACACACAACAGTTTCATTATTCATTCATCTATTGAAGGGCTTCTACGTTGTTTCTATAGTTTAGCTGTTGTGAATTGAGCTGCTACAAATATTGACATGGCCAAATCACTGTAGTATGCTGATTTTAATTCCTTTGGATATAAACCAAGGACTGGGATAACTGGGTCAAATTGTGGTTCCATTCCAAGTTTTCTGAGAAATCCCATACAGCTTTCCTGCTTTCCATAGTAGTTGGCACCAAAGTGCAATCTCACCAGCAATGTATGAGTGTACATTTTCCCCCACATCCTTTCCAACATTACTGTTGCTTGTATTCTTGATAATTCCCATTTTGACTGGAATGAGTTTAAATCTTAGCATAGTTTTAATTTGCACTTCTCTAATTACTAGAGATGTCAAACATTTTTTTTCATTTATTTGTTGATCGATTGAATTTCTTCTTCTGTGAAGTATCTGCTTGGTTCCTTAGCCCATTTAATGATTGGGTTTTTAAAAATGTTTTATTTGTGCATTACAGTCACACATAATAGTGGGGTCATTTTGACACATTCGTATAATGGAATGTAATTTGCCCCATTTTAGTTCCTAGCACTTCCTCTTTCCCTCCTGTCTTCCCGTCCTCTATACATTTCCTTGACTGTACTGGTGTTCACTTATTTGTTGTTTCTTTTATTGGTTGACACTTTATAGGTCTACATTAAGGTGAAATTCACTGTGTTATATTAATATATGTGTGTTGCATAATTTGATCAATTTTATTTCACAGTTCCTCTCTTTTCCTGTCCCTTGTCCCTCCCCTCTTATTCCCCTTCTTCTATTCCTGTCCATTTTTATGGACTCTTCCCTTCAACTGTTTTTCCTATCAACATTTATAGCAGTGCAATTCACAGTAGTCAAGTTATGAAACCAGCCCAGCTGCCTGTCAACAGATGAGTGGATAAAGAAAATATGTGTACATACGCAATGGAGTTTTACTTAGTCATCAAGAAAAAATGAAATTATGGCATTCACTGCTAAATGAATGGAACTGGAGGACATCATGCTAAACTAAATAAGCCAGACTCAGAAAGTCAAAAGTCAAATATATTTTTCATATGTGGAAGCTAGAGTGAAATGTTTTTCTTTTAATAGTCATGAAAATACTTGACCTGTTAAGAATCAATTGTTATCATCTTGATATAGACTTGATAATACATTCCTGGAGAAAAATAAATCTACAAGATGGTTGAACTGAAGTAAATAACCTTATGATGAAATGATGAAAAAAACTGACTACAGTATGTGTAACTTACAATATTGTTGCCAGTAAACAAGTGCCACAGTGTGAGAGACAGTACTGTAGGCATTTAGGTGCACAGACCCTTGATTCAGGGAGCAGTCATCAAATCCTGCCTCACCAGCTTTTCCTGTGACTGTTGTAAAGTCACTTAGATTTCTTATGTTTAGTTTTCACTTCCATAAAATGAAGAGTAGAGTATATCTTCAACGTTATTGTAAGGATTTGATAAGTCAACATATATAAACTAATAAAAGTCTAACTGGAGCATGGTGAGTTCTTTTTATTTTTTTTACATTTATTTGTTTATTTGCTTATTGATTCATTGAGCACAAATGGAGTACAGCTATTGTTTCTCTGGTTGTACACAAAGTAGAGTCACACCATCTGGACATGTACACAGGGCAATGATGTCTGTCACACATTCTGTTATTATTCTTATCCCCCCACCCCGACCCTACCCCTCCCTTCCCTCTATGATATCTATCCTTCCTCCATTCTTGCCACCCTTCCCCCCCACATTATGCATCATCATTCATTTATCAGAGAGACCATTCGGCCTTTGGATTTTTGGGATTGGCTGATCTCACTTAGCATAACTGTCTCCAACATCATCCATTTACCTACAAATGCCATAATTTTATTCTTCTTTATGGCTGAATAATATTCCATTGTGTATATATACCACAGTTTCTTCATCCATTCATCTATTGAAGGGCATCTAGGTTGGTTCCACAATCTAGCTATTGTGAATTGGGGAACTATGAACATTGATGTGGCTTCATCACTGTAGTAATCTGATTCAACATCCCTTGTTATAAGAGAAATGCAAATCAAAACCACCTTAAGATTTCATCTTACCCCAATTAGAATGTCTTTTATTAAGAATACAGGCAACAACAGGTGTTGGCGAGGATGTGGGGAAAAGGTGGGAGTGCAAGTTGGTACAGCCACTCTGGAAAACAGTGTGGAGATTCCTTAGAAAACTTGGAATGGATCCACCTTTTGACCCAGCTATCCCACTCCTTGGCCTATACCCAAAGGACTTAAAATTAGATTACTACAGTGAGTTCTTTTTAAATCTTCTCTTTTATTATTTATTAGTTTTCCTGATACTCTATCTTCAGAAATATTTGTACTAAAAATAACATAAATATTACAATTTGAGTAAAATTTGAAAGTGTTATTGCAAGTCACAGTTTATGAAAGCTAAGACTAATCAAGTATTCTAAAGCTTTTAGAAGTATGAAAAACTCTAAGCTTTTCTACAAGGTGTATTAATGACATGGTCAGTTTGAGTATAGAAAGATGCCTATATCTTTAATGCAGTTTTCATCTGTAGTAGTATATGAAAACTACTAGCACATATGGTTTGTTTTATGTAAATATGGTATTTTCAAAAAATTCTATGAAAGGAAAACAAATGAAATATCACTTTATCTCCTGACCTTTTTAATGTTCCTTAAGAAATATTTTGCACGGTAGTTACCTAACTCCAAATTGTTATGTTTGTTCACTCTCGTTATTTTATTGTCATTCATCTTTTCTTTTATTCCTCTAAATTTCTTTGCATTTTCTGCCTTCTGTTATTTTTTTTGGACGAGTCTGTTGTATTAACTTAGCTTTCCGTAGGTTGGCTTCGGTTATTTACTACTTGCCATAACATTAGCAATTGTTTCATCACCTGCATCAGATCTAAACATCTTCTAGTAAGCCCCCAAACCCACTTTATCTCGGACTTCCTTTTAACATTCTTTTGACTTCCTTCTCTTGCCCTTCCATCTACTCTTATATCTATTATTTTTGCCTTTATATAAGAAACATATAACCTTGACTTTTACAGACACTATGTTAAACTTACTTGTGTTTCTCTGACTTCTATAGATACCATTTGAAATTTACTTCTTTGTATAGTACATAAAGTATATAATGTAGAGACACAGAATATTTCTTGTACATACGTTTTCCTTTCCCTGTGCCACGTGCTTTGTATGTACATTTTGTCCGCTGTGCCATAGAAAAAATCTTGGTCACTTTCCTCTTATGCTATTTTTTGAGTCTGTGTTATTCTCTTTATCCTGAAAGTGTGACAGTCCTCTTTGAGTCTGGTGTTCACTCTGATATAAGATAATTGGATTTTATTTTTTTGTAATTCTCACATTTTGAACAGGGATGTGTTTACAGATCATCTTTACAGCTGACTATAAAGCACGTTAACAGTGCAGTCTCTGAACTGGCTATTTGTCTGTTGGCACTCAGCTCCGCTCTAAGCTTCCTCTAAGATTCCTTTCATTATAGGAATCTGAAGATCTGAACATTTTTTCCATTTTTCCTTTGCCATGTGGATTCTCTATGGTCGGTGAGAGGAAAAGAATAAAAACCTGTTGCAAGGTGGGAATAATGGAGCCCTTTCCTCTCTGCCTCTTTTGTCATGTTTAGAAGGGGCAGCAGGAGGAGATTGAAAGACCTCAGGTGGTTTCTTTTTTTTGACTTTGAACAGACCAAACTCTTGAGCTCAGTCAAACTGGTCTGTCAATTCTACCATCCATGAACTAATCATTCCCACCACAATTATCAAGAAAAATAACCACTTTCAGCCTTGCTGACTTGCTTTTAATTTTATTAGTTGACATATAGTTGTGCGTTTGCTGACTTAGAATAGAAATAGCCCAATATTCACTGGAAATGAAAGTCACAACTTTCAGATGACAGGTAGATTAACAAATCGAGATCCCAATACTTGAAAGCCTGTTTCTGAGTCCACTTCCTTTACAAGTAGCATATGAATCAAAGTTTAGTTGGAAAATAGAAATTACTCTAGTAATATGAAGCAAACAGGAATAAAAAGCAAGGGATTAATGACAGAAATATCAGAAGGACTAAAGAGCTAAAGAAACCAGGTGCTGGAGAAGGGAAAATAAAATGGGGACAGCAAGCAGCAGTCAGAGAGGGTCAGACTTGTGCCCTGGAGCCTAAGAAATTACACATCCCCCTACCAGCTAAGAGGAACTCTCTCCAATGCCTCTTCCTCTCTTGCTATTGCTGCTGCCCTTTCTCCGACAGATGCTCTTGGCACCACCACTGACTGCTAAACCACTGTCACAGCCACTGTGCCATCAACAAAAATGCAGAGAAAATGGCTTTTGCCTTTCTTGCCAGTGTTTCCATAGGAAGAACTATCTCCTGACACACTTCCATGGAAGTCTGTGAGTTTATGGACTTTTAGTCTCTTAGTGATGTAGAGGAAAACATTGTCTGGCAGGATGGGAGCTGAGAGGTGGGAATAACTAACTAAATAGCTGGCACAGCAGAGTTTGTTTGATCTAGCACCATGGGCAATCCAGGTGGGAGAGATTCATCTTTGTGGAGATTATGCTTTGGAACCAGTGTACTGAATTAACTTCTAAACTCCATGGTACTATGGTTCGTCCCAGAGGAAAAAGAGATTTGATTCTTAACACCATTTTGTCTGCCTAAATAAATACAAACATGATGAAGAACTACTAAGTAACGACTGTCTTAGGCCCCTGCTAGCTCCATCAAAATCTGCCCTTGTTGAGTTTAACTAGATAACCAAGTTTTCAGATCTATTCTTCTTATTAAACATCTCCTGCATCAAAGATGAATCTCAAAAACTGCTCACTGCTATCACAGTCACTGTTATAACCCTTGAGCCGTGTCATTATCATTGCTATGACATCTCTGATCTGTAGCAACAAATGACATGTCTGGTTCAAATAGCTTTTGGGTAGCTCCCAGCCAATCCCTGCCTTCGCCATTTCCCTGTCAAGGTAATAGATGCAATGCAAAATCTGTTCTGATTTATTTGGAGGAAAAGACATTGTCTTCTTTCAAAGGAAATATTTGAGATCTAGACTCATGGGTGCTTTAATTTTGATCCATTTCTGTTGTGTGGAGTAAAAACTGACTTTATTGTCTAGCTTTCAATTCCAATGTACAGATTTTCCTGTTTTATATTTCTTATGCCATTCATGTGGAAAGAAGTTGCTGTTACTTTTGATTGCTGCTGTAACAAATGACCACAAACTTAGTTGCTTAAATGATACAGAGGTTTTAAATTACATTTTTGTAGGTCAGAAGTACAACTTTGATCTCTTTAGGCTAAAGTCAAGGTGGCATGGCAGAGCCATGTTCCTTTCTGGAATCCCTAGGGGACAATCTGTTTCCTGACCCTTTTCACCTGCTAGAATCTGTCCTCACTTTCTGGTTCACGGCTCTGTTGCTCCATCTTCAAAGATAGCAACTTCAGATCAACTTCAGTCTTACTTTTCTTTCATCCTCATAAATCTCTCTCACCACACTTGAGAAAGTTCCTCTGCTTTTGAGGACTTATGTGATTATACTGGCCCATCAGGATAATCTCCTGTCAAAGTCAAGCATGTTTATTACATTTCTAAAGTCTTTTTGCCCATAGAAAGTACCATATCCCTGGGTCCCAAAGATTAGGTTATGAGCGTCTTTGGGGAGCCTTTATTCTGCCTTCCATGGAAGGGCAAAATTTCTTATTCCTCCCTCCCTCCTTTCCTACCTTCCAGAAGTTTTTTCATGGTAACTTTCTAATAGATAGTGACACATTTGAGTACAAAACTTGCTTCAATCTGTAAAGGCATAATTTTAGGTGTCAGAGTGTGGAAGAACTGGCACCACATAAGTGCAACTTCTCTGATTTTCTACATTAGAAAATAAAAATAACTCAATCATATCTACCTTTAGTGTTTTTGTGAAGGATAAAGGGACAAAGACATAAAAAGTACCTTACAAACTGCTATGTCCTATGTTGACCAAACAAAAAATGTTTTATCATTTGCAAAGGTACCAAATGTAACATGAATTATTGAATCAAATTGTCACTAAACTTTGAGGACCTACTATTCCTTTCTGTAATGAACAATGTTTGCAATTTATACTGAAATAGAAGCATTACCTTTATTGCAATCTTTTGATTCAGACTTTAAAGAATAGTCATTAATCTCCTTTATGCTGATGTAATTTAGAGGGCAGTTTGTGAGCTTTCCACAGTTGATTCTGGGATTAATGCCATCTTAGCATTTGTCTGTGCAAAGTAATTTGTGGAAAGACACGCTGCAGACATGGTCATTTTATATTGCTCTGTCCAGGCTACTTTATCTACTTATGGATGTTAAGATCCCATCATCCTTGCCCTGGGAAACTGGGGAAGGAGCAAGATATAGCTTTCCATGTTTTTCTTTCTAAGAATTCAACAAATATAAAAGTCTTTACTAAATGTTGGAAATATAAATACCCATATTCAACAAATATAAAAGTCTTTACTAAATGTTGGAAATATAAATACCCATATGATCATGAGTTTTCTCTTAAGTTTTCACAGGTTACCATAACACAAGTATACATGAAATTATAATTTCTAGGCAATGTAGGGGTTCTACGAAAACAGTAGTAAGTTTATTCTATAGATAATAAGTTTTCAAGAATTTTTTTTTAATTTATTCCAATGCACTGAAAAGTTAGTGTAGTTTCCCTTCCAGATGGAAATGTTTGGAGAAATGGCACCATGTTCTCATGCATGGGTGAAGAAACTGAAATAGGACAAGTGTGTGGGAAGGCATGTATCCCTCTCTCCCACTTGCCTGAACAGTCTTTTTAACAGAACTCAGAAAGAAAAGAGCAGTAAGAAAATAAGTTTGTGCAGGGAAGAAGAGGAGCAAGTATGTGAAAGAAAAGTAAATCCAGCAACCTTTCTCAGTTGAATGGCAATTTCAGTTTCTAGTACAAGTCCTGATGGAAAGTGGTAAATACTAGTTTTAAGGGGTGCTTTTCTCTTTGTTATAGGGGGACTGTTTGAAGTCAGAGAGTCTTTTGTGTTCATTTCTCAATTTAACATACAGTTTTCATAATTATATGTGAACATTATTAGTTAACAAATATTGGAAATATTAACCTCTGCTTCTGTATTAAAAACATTGGTCTTATCCATTGGATACATTTATACTTTTGAGAAATATCTCCAATACAATTTTCCATGGCTATCTTGAGACTATTGCTTAGGGGATATTAAAATTTGACTGGAATTCCTAATAATTTACTAATACTTTTCCTTAAGTAAGTGTTTCAAATTCTTAATGCAGTGAAGAAATTCCTTAGGTGGGGATGGGGGTGTTGAAGGGACATTGTTCCACAAGTGATCACACCACTCCAGGCTTAACTGCTGATGGCCAGTGCATTATGACAGAAATATTCATGGAGTTCTTTTTTACAGCTGTCTAGAATACTTTTAAAATTTTGAATATTTTTCAGTTTCAATTCGAACACAATAGGTTAAAGACCAAAAGACAATATAAACTCAAGTGGCATTTATACAGGCATAGACTTTACTTATTTTGACTATTTTGACAACGGTTGATATTTTGAACAATTCGTTCTTTATTTTGAACAATTTTATTTGGACTTTATTTTCCTTGATAATGTGTTAATAATACAAACACATTCATTGTGAGAAATTTTTGGTTATTTCATATTAAGTATTTTAATTTTTTATTTTATATATTAGACTTCACTCTATAGTGACAAAATCACTAATTATCTAGTTTTCTAGAACAGGATTTAAAATTCAGTTTTAAATTTCTGTTATTTTTTGAATGACTTTTGTCAAGTTCCTTAAGCACCTCTATATCTGTTTCGAATGGTGGTGCAGAATGTACAGCATGTTAAACACTGCACGGCACAGGATATTTTGTTTATTTTAACAAAAATATCATTAGGCCCTTATGAATTTATCTTCAGCATGAAAAAGTACACATATGTTGCTTTATAAATAGTTTATATTATTTCACACTGAATGTCTTAATTTTCACTATGTGTTCAGTAATAACACAACTAAACTAAAAATCAAATACTACAATATTCAAATAAGCCATAGTTGGGATAGGTCTAGGTCACTACAAATCACAAATATTTAATCATTCAATTTTTAGCCTCTATCAGAATTCTTCAGGATGAGTCACTTTACAATTCTGTCCCAGACAATATCAATTGGAAGGGACAATAGGCAGAATGACAGAAAGCCTGGTTTGAACTTAGATGCTCAGTTTAGGGTCACTTCTCAGTATTTATTAGGTCAGTGACACTGAATGCTCATTATCCATATGCTTCATTGAAAAGTCTTTAATAGTCAGTTGAGGAGGCTAAGGGACCATCCTGGCTCTTTCTCTTGCATTGATGTTTCTTTCATCTGTGAACATACGGACTCTGACACTCATTAGGAAAGCAAAATGGATAGACCTAAAGTACTCCATTCCCACAGGATGATTTTCTACAAAGCAATGAACAAATACAAAATGTTTTTCAATCTTTACATCTTGTACTATATGTAAGAATGTATTTTCTTCATTGTTTGTAGTATGCTTGTTAGAGAAGAGAAACAGCTCTGCTTTCCCCTGCCCCAAACGAGCAAGCACAAAACGGTAGAGTTAAAATTGTGTATGGATTTCTTTACTGACAATCTTTTCGCATACCAAGAGTGAATGTTGTTCAATACATGAAGAAGGAAGATTGATAAGTTTTGTCCATGAAACTAGATTGGTGGACAATTTTGTCTGTCACTGTTAAGATCAAGAAGGGTCTTGAGTTTTGCCAAGAATGGTAAAAGTTCAAAGATGGAAACTTTATAACCAGAATGCTGAAAGATCAGTGTTGGTAATATTTCTTGAAAAATGTTATCTGCAGAAAAATTGAAGAACTTTATACACTGTTCTCTTTGATGCATGATTATCCATTAAAATTTCACATTTCATTTATTGACTCAAAGTTATCTATTAAATACATTGTACCCTGAAAAGAAGATAGTCCTTTCCCTTGATTTGAGTAAGATCATAGGATCTGAATGATAAGAATGCAGTCATGTTTTCTACATTTATCATGTGATAGAGTAAAATACCCACTAACTGTACTTAAATACATCAGTTTTCTTATTCAATTGTTCCAACTACTCATATCTTCAATAGCAACTTTGTGATGATACAGAAATGCATATATTTTTAAATATATATCATAGCAAGCAATTCCATATTGCAAATGAGGAATATCATTAAATTCTATTTGCAACTTAAATATTTTCTATAATTAAAAGAAAATTTACAAATATTTGTTACAATTTTAAAAAAAGGTATCCTTTCACCAGGACCATTTGTTTCATGGTTAAGTTACTGAGGAGTAAAAAGCAAAATTACCTTTTTATCTTTTCTGAAAACTAGCATAATTTGGTCATGTTCTAGCTAAGGATTTGAAGAGCTCTTCTAATTTATGTACAAATTCAAAAACAAAGTGTTATGGAACCAAAAGTTCACCAGCATTTAAAGCTGCCTTCACAGTAGAATGCCTGGGTCTCACTTGGGATTTGTGTGAAGATGGTGTCAGGTCATCTCCATTTCTTATATCTTGCTTCGTTTTCCTAAGGATTGTACCAACAACCTAAATTAGAAGAATAGTTCAAAACTTGCTTTGTATTAGTACAAGTATTAGAAACATAATTTTTAAATTAATGTGTCTGTGATAATATGTTATTCTGAACTAGCATTTGTATATTAGGTCCTTAAAATAAACAGAAAGTCATCATTACATTAAACATAAGACAGAATACTGGCCTTAGAGATACGGGTGCATTTTCTGAGGTATGTATACAGGTAATTAGTTTTAACTCAGGGTAATGTTCTCATAAATAGGGAACAAATATTAGCAAATGCATTAATTAGTCATGCTTACACTTCTGTCATTTGGAATAATGTGTTTGTTTGAACTAAAGTCCCCTATTTATTAGAGTCATTAATGACTGTCGGTAAGAGACTCTGCTCGAGCATTTCACCAATGTTTGAGAAATGCATGGGTATCACATTTAGTAGCAGGAATTGGTCTCATTCTCTACTTTTATAGAAGGACAAACAAATACAATTTGACACTTCCTAAGTAGGTCTGAATTTAGCCACTTTTCTTTTTTTGCTTACAATGTCGTGCTCCCTCTCTCTTTTTAAAATTCCTCTAACACATCATTTTATTATAACTACTTGACTACATTTCTGCCTTTCTCAAATAAAGTGCATAAATCATTATGCTTTTCTTAAATATTCCAATACATTGTTGAATGAATTTGAAAACTCACGAATTTTTAATAGAACTTTCAGATAATCTATTTTAATAAATTAAAATATTTTTCTCAATTAACAGACACATGCAATCATTGCTTCACATCCGTCCATATAACATCCATGTTATTTTGCAATATACATCTAAACATGTAGAAATATGAGGAACATGATCACAAATGAAAATGTTTCCAAAAGGCAATGCAAATATAAAAGCATTATAGCTTTATTTTATTTAATTAATGAATTTATTTATTTTGGCATCAGAGATTTAACCCAGGGGCGCTTTACTACAGGCCTTTTCTTTTTTGAGATGGAGGCTCACTAAATTGCTTAGAGTCTAATTTCTGAGGCTAACCTCAAACTTGTAACCTCCTGTGTCAGCCTTCCAAGTTGCTGGGATTACAGGTGTGAGCCTCCATGCCCAACTATAGTTTTATTTTATGACCACAAAAATAAAAATACATATTTACACTTTGGGTAGTTTTTTTATGAGACAATTTCTTATATATGAGACTTATTTTTACAAATTATTGATTCAAAATGTTATTTCTAAAACATCATAATAAGGTTAAAGGAAACCATATAAAATTAATCAAATTTTTTTTTTGTTTTATGCAAACATTTTTGAAGCACTATATAGTCTCTTATTCTAGTATACTAAGGATATTTCTACTTTTTCATCATGACCCAGGAAAGCATTTGAGTATTTCAGGAAATATGAATTTCTGCTAAAGTCCTTTCTTTAAAAAAGAATTTGTGTTATGTAGATAAAAAAAATAAGCACATGGAAACAGGTCCATCAGGAAGTGCAAATTCAAGCAACACAAAATACCACTTCATACCTTGGATGTAATCTGAAAAGGTCACAATTCCAACTTTGATAGAATATAGAGGAACAGGAATTCTCATTCCTCCTGGTGGGAATATAAAATGGCACATCACTTTGGGAAACCCTTTAGCAATTTCTTACAAAAACAGTTTTTACCATACAACATAGCAATCATGTTACTTATCAAACAATCCAGTTACACATTTGGATAAAACACATAACCAAATAAATTCCTGCATATAAGTGTTTATAAAGGCTCTATTCATAGCCAATAAAAACTGGAAGCAAACAAGCCATTCATCATTAAGCGAATAAACTATGGTACATCAATAAAATGTAATATTATCCAGGACTAAAAAATGAAATGAGATCTCAACCATGAGAAGACATGGATAACTTTGAAATGTATGTTTCCATATGAAAGAATTTAGTTTTCAAAATCTCTGGATGGTGTGAGTCTAAGTGACAGCCTGGAGAAGGCAAAACTTGAGACAGGAAATGGGTGACCCTTGCTCAAGAGTGCCAATGGAGGGAGGATTGAATAAGTTAAGTGCAAGTAGTTTTTAGGGAAGTGAGTCTATTCTGAGGATACTGTAATAATGAACACATGATATTAAGCAGTTGTCAAAATCTACAGAATTTAATAACCTAAACATTAAACTTTAAGGTATGCCCATTTTTTAAAGGCATTTAAGAGGCATGAATCCTAGAATAGAGTACAGAATGTGACAAACCATTGTTTAAAGTATTACATATTTGTGAATGATGCAATAAAGGAGGTGGGGGAAAGGACAATAATTTAAATTTTGCTAGAAATAAGTGGAGTTTGTAAGAGAGAACAGTGTATTAATACTGCACTCAAGTTAATAAAGTTGTTTACAATGTAGATATGAGTGAATCTTAATACTGCTATATATGTGTACTAGAATTCAATACTGAAGTTAATAGATGAAGGATTCAGAGTCAAGTTTATCATTGGTCTAACAGGAATTTATGAAGCAAATGGACAAATGATTTAATAAATAAATAATTAGGGAGAACAATCACTTTGTGGAGAATATCCAGTGACTTCTGTAGACAACACCCCCTTCAGAATGTGGAGCTTGACTCCCCAAACAGTAAGTGTGATGTGCAATCACAATATCTTCTTCCAAAGAGCACAGTAAGAAAAGGGAGAACTAAAAGTAGACTTTGAGTGGAGAAGACTCTCAAACACTATGCCAAACAGATAATCCATGTCATCATCCACAGTGGCAAATCACAGCCACCATAGGTATCTTTGACATGATGTCACAAGAACAGCATTTCATTTCTGTGGCCTTCCTCTCCCCAAATTGCTCCTGCACTATAATCCTGAAAAAAGCATCAGAAATTCCATTTTAGGGTCATTCTCCAAAAAATCTGACCCATAATCTTCAAAATTGCCTGGACTGCCAAAAAGGAGGAAAGTCTCAGAAATTGTCACAACCACACAACCAAAAGAAGTCTACCTAGACAGACAGCTCACTCCAACATGATTTCCTGGGTGAGAAAAAAGACAGTAGGAAAAAACTGAGGAAAGCTGAAATGGAGGGCAAACTGTAGCTCATGATAATATATAAAAATTTGTTCATTAATGGTATATAATTTATTTCTCATGACATACGATGTTATTAATAGGAGAAGGTAAGTATATAGTAAATGAGTTTATATAATCTTTACAATAGTTTTTAAAAATTAAACTGATAAAATTAAAATTTCAGTATAAAAATTAATAAAATTTATAAAAGCAAAATGTTCAAAAGTCAAGTCCAAGAAATACAGCCTATTATAACTACTTTTTAGAGAACAAAATGCACATTGACATCATAAAGGCCTGAGAAATTTGTATAGAAAAGATGCCTTATAAATTACTAGACCCAACAACCTTATTTCCATATAATAATTTTAAAATTTTTCTGCATATTTTAAGGAGAATGTTTCAAGGAGGATGTTTTATGAAATTATTACAGTCCTCCTTAGACCCACAGTAAAGATTGAGGCGTGTGAGGTATTACTTTGTGTACACTTTCCTCCTTCCCAGTAAATACAAATATGTGATTTTATTTGGGATCGGAAACTGGATATATAACATCTGAAAAGTTGTCCATGCATAATTCTTAGAAATACATAAGATTGTCTAATAAATTACACATGGATGGCCATGATGAGGGAAAAACAAACTAAACTGATAATGAAGTGGGTTATTTGCACCATGCCCAAGAGAGAAACTCATAAATCCGGAGTTCAACATGAACCGAGTTAAAGTACATTGAGGTACACTGAGGGCCAAAACTGGAGCAGACCGGGTGCAGCTATAGGACTGCGGTTTTAGGCCACCTCTCAGGGAAAAGGCAGTTTAAGCACAAGTTCAAGAAGTGGTCCCTGACATACCTCAAAGGACATCATTCGGAATTTCTGTAAGAGACCAAAGAGGAAGATTTTTCCTTTCTTTACCCAGTTTTGAAAAGAAAAAATGAGCATCAGTGTTCTGGAAGAGTGGAAGCAATGAGAAGTAAGGAGCTGAGGGTCTGTGGAATGGTAGTAGGAGAGGGAGCTCCTAGTGTCAGGACCAGGGGCTGGGGCGAGCAAATGAGCATAGGTCTTCAGAAGCAGGTGAAGACCTTGCTGAGATAAGCCCGAGAAACAGCCCAGGGCAGAATGTGGAAGTACCAGAAATGAAGAGGAGCAGCAAAAGGCAGAGATGACAGGACGGGTCAGTGGGCAGTGGTCTAAAAGGAACATCAAGCCCAATGAGACATCTTACTGGGGGCTCCAAAAACAAACAAACAAACAAACAAACAAAAAACCCAAGGAAATCTTGAAAGCTGATTAAACGTATGGGGTGTGTGTATGTGTGTGTGTGTGTGTTAGAAGTGGGTATCAAGCTAGCAAAATCCAGACCTAGGTGTTTATGAGCCATTTATAACATCAGGCATCAGGATCGTGAGGCTTGGGGACATTTGTTTTACAATGAAAAACTGCTTTCCAATTAAAAATTTAATTATTCTCTAAATTAAAAGATTTAAAATTGCTAAGCAGTTAGAGTTTCCCTGACTTCTTTGTATGTTTCTTCTGCTTCTTCTTTGTATATCAGCCTGTCTATGTTTAGCATTATTATGTTACATTCCTAATTTTTAAGTAAGCTTATTAATTGGTAATTTTCTACACATAATTGTTAATTATCAAACACCACTGGAATCTCTAGGGATATTTTCAAATTTTCCACATAGTAAAATGCATCCACTTTTATTACCACCAGGGACATTTTAGACTCATTTCTGATTTTGTGAATATGTTCCACATGAGTGAGGTTCTGAAAGTCAGGGTTATTTTATTGCTGTTAGTTAACTGCTAGTCATAGTGATAATTTTTGATCTACATATTTATATTTGCAAATGTATAACAATGTTTAAATTTAAAGGAAATTCAAGTTCAATCATGCAATGAGGACTAGACCAAAGGGCAAATTATGTTGAGATATTAAGGAGGGAAGCATAGATTTCCATATTGTTTGCAGATAATATTTTAACATATAAAGCATTGTAGTAAATACCTCTCATCTTGAGGAAACGTTTTCTTGCAATTACCATTCTAGAAAAAGCATTCGAAAGCAGGATATTTTTAAGTAGCAGCAGTATGAATATGCAAAGTGCTAACTTACATGCATCAACTTGATAAGCCTGTGAAGAAAACCTCCTCTTAAACATCACATCAGCAGCTCACTGGTGCTTGAAGTTTATACACTGGAAAAATGCTATTATATTCTATAATTGGCAAAAGAGAAAAAAAGAAAAAAGTTTCCATGCAAATTTTCCAGGCAAAGATCTATTAAATATTCATATTCAGCTAAGTTTATATAATATGTAAAATAACTGATAACAGATCTTTCCTGGGGTTGATTCAGGCTAGAAGATAGAATCCATTTTTAATTTCCAAAAGATTAGCTAAACAAGGCAAGAATGCTATTCTATGCTCTGCTACCTACTAAAAACCAAGAAGTAGATAGCTCACCATATTCATGCAAATAACATTCTTTTGAATTGATATCTTTTTACTTCCATTTTTCTGGCCTCAAGAGCTCGACCAAAATTTTTCATCCAGAACACTTGGACCAACGGCTCTGAGGCAGCACAAGATAATGCTAGAAGACAAAGACCACAAATATAATCTGTGATCTAAGTTACAGATCTTAATCGTCTAAACTTCCATTCTCTATCTTAGATAGCTGGAGTCTGAGTGAAAACTAAAACGATCAAATAGAAAAAAAGACTAGCTTTGTGACCCTGAAATTAACAGCACATAGTGAAATCATGTTTATTGAATGATAGAACAGTCTCAGATACTTCATGTTACTGATGCAATTTAAATTCCATCATAAATGGTTTCAGGGAATTGTTATTACCTCCAATGTAGAAAAGATGAAACTGAGGCCCAGGTAGAATTGTGTTAGTAATATAATGTCTGGCTCCCAGAACCAAACAATGACTGTATACATATGTAGCAACTATGCCTACATATACCATGACATGCATGATATGAATCACACATATGTAATATAAATAATGTATGTGTAATCATTCTATATATAAAATGTACTACATTTATTAAAAATCAGGTGCATGCACTAACACTCTTGTATTTAAAAGTAAACAAGTTCCATTACTCAGGTATCCTTTTTTAATGAGTGCAAATATATTCATTTAGTGATTTCAATAGTGTAAACACAGCCACACCAAAAATTATATTTATAGATCTGAAATTTGTAATATGTAAAGTTGCACTATTATCTGATATATATAGAGTACTTATGTCATTTGTATTAACCCTGTTAAATATTCTAATTAAATCATATTATTAACTACATACCAGTACACAAAATAATAAAGGCAATTTATTTTTTATTTGTGGGCATTCTAGTGGAAATTTGTTTACATTTTGCAATATTTGAATAAGCAATTCTGTCTTTTTGTGAGTCTCTTTTAAATGAAAACATTATTTTAATTATAGAATCTCCTAAATGGAATGTAAACGCTAGCAGTATAATTTTATTTTAATGATCTCAATTTTAAAAAATAAAGTGATCATTTTCTTAATGTTAGCAACGTTTTGATCACTGTACTTCCCTGTACAAAAGTATTCAAATTTAAACTCAAAAGCATTCAAAGAGAATGCTTTCTTTCCCTGGGAGAGAAACAGAAAACAAAATTATAAAAACAATAATTAATAAGAGAGACTAAACCTAACACCTTAGAAGATAAATAATAGTCAATGTCATTTGACCAGTGCCTCAAATTTAGCCCAGGATATGGTCACAAATAAGATATTTACATAGATTCAGAGAAAGGCTAAACCTCTCTCACCATCTGTCCCAGGTGTCACAGTACCTAAAATTGCACCATTAGAAATCCATCCCTTTGGAAAAGGTAAAAATCATCTCTTATATAAATGGTAGATGCTTCTGAAATGTGTACTCTCTTGTCACCACTGTTTGACATAAATGAATTTAACATATCACTCTACTTTTATACAAATGACTTAGATCTATATTAAGTTGCCTTGAGCACAGAGAGGGAAGTGCAGATAAAGAGGAAAGAGATGGTATATATTGGATAAGACTCCTTTCACTGCACATTACCAAAATCAAAATTGAAGTAACTTAAGCAAAAAGGGAAATGAATTATAAAAGCAATGGAGTGGCTCACAAAACAGCATGTGATCAGTATAACTAGGCGTTGGGAAGAAGTCAAACCAGGGATTCATTGTCAGACTGTTTCGCCATCTTACACTTCCGCTGTGCTCTAGTCATTAATTCTATCATTCTCTCTTCGAACCCACTATGTTGTTCATGTGGCAGAAAATTTGACAGCAAAGAACACCTAGTTTTATATCTCACAGTTAACACAGCTTCAGCCTGCACCATCCTGACTCAGAATCAAATCCACCTACTCTAGGGAAGAATATGTCCTCTTCTTTAAGATTAAATACAACTTTGATCAATCAATTTCATGTACACTTAATTCTCATGTAACATGCATTTATACTTCCAATAGTGAGGATTACTATCATAGAAAATTATATATAGAAGGTTAATCCAGTGTATTCATTTCACATATAAACAAAGTCAAGTCTAGAAAGCAAAGCTGATGTTTTCAAGAGGAGCAGGGGAGACCCTGCTAATTCCCCCATTATCATGCATCAGAGTCCAGCTATCATCTATGGCCAAGGGCTATACTGAGTCTAGGTACACTTATATATTCAAACACAGCGGGAACTATACTCCTCTTTCAATGACCCCTCCTAGAATTCCTTATTTTAATTTGCATAATTAAACTTCAAAACTAAAACATGCATTAGTTTAAAAACAAAATAGATATGAAATTATATATAGAGAGATGACACAATATAAATATGAAATATAAAGGAGAGCAGAAAAATGCAAAATCTCTTAGAAAGTTCACTAGTCTCTTGGAGACAACCACTGCTAATAATATACATATTTCATCTTTTCAAATTATGTTCTGTATATGCTCGTGTGTGTATAGACATGTGACTAGGAGCTTGTGTACAGGCACAGATATTTGTTAAGCATAAATGTGTTTACATGGAAAAACTGTTGTCAAAACTTACCTTTTACTTAATACTTTGTTTTCATGGCACATATATCTAATTTGATTTTCAAAGTTACATTGCATTCCAATATTTGCACTACCATTATTCACCTATTCCCTTATTGAGAGTTATTTAGGTCACTTCTAGTTTTTATATTACACATAATATTGAAATAAATATTCATCTCTGTGCACATTAATCATTAGAAAAATAAAATGTGAATTCTAAAATTTCAAAGGTGCTGACAAAAATAACTTGTTAAAAAACAATTACACAAATTTAAATCCCTACCTTGACTTAAGAGACTGTGTAGTCATCCATATGCCTTGAATGTTGACTATAATCACTATTTCTGGGTTTTGCCAGGTTAACAAGAAATTTTATTTGTTTTTGTTTGTATCTCTCTGAATATAACTTAGATGGAAAATTTCTTATTACTATATCAGGCATTGTCTATGAAATGAGAATAAGGACACTCTGTGGTCCCTAAGATTCAACAGAAAGATTCATATAGTTCAGAAAAGCTATTGTGTTCTTGATCATGGCTTATTACTGTGAAACAATACACACTAAAATCAGCAAATGCACAAGGTGCATAGAACAGGGTCCAGAAGAAATGAGGTGCAGGTTCTTAGTTATAATCTCTCAGTGGAATTGTACAGACAGGAATTAATTTCCCTTGTAATGATGTGTGACAGTACCTGTGGAGTACTGCCAAATATGGAAGTTCACATGAGCTTTTGTTTCCAGAGCTTCACCAGGGATTGGACATGTAGGCCTGGAGCCATCTGTTGGTTGAGTTCAGTTACTCTGTCTCCAACCCTTCAGGTGTCGACCTGACAAAGCATAACCCAACTCCCCTCTCCTACTGCATTGCTAGTAAAGACTACCTGACATGGCCCAATGACTTCAGATATATAAATACACTTTTATGGGGCAGGGTATTACAAAGGTTTGGAGTGTTTTTTCCAAAACTCAACAGGGGCCATTCCTTTCTTTGAAAGGTGCAGGTCTGAGCACCCCAAGCCTGTGCAGCTGTCCTTTTATTGAACAAGCCACCCTGCTGGCCTTTAGCCTGCAAAGATGACAAAACTTCATGTAATTCAATGTTAATATTGAAACATTTATCCAGAATTCATTGAGATCATCCATAATCTATTCTCCACTAACCGGCAAATTAACACTGAGAATAGATAAACACAAAACTTAAGTGATTTCAGCCGAGTAAAGGCTGTAGTGGGAGGAAATTGAATCTAAAATTTGTGTGCTCTTTTGCCTGCTTAAAATCTGCCTATATTTATGAGCTTTGGGAATATTTATCCTCAAAAAATGGCCCTCCAGCTGGCATAGATCCACAACTTTGATCTCCCCAACATATGAATGTGCCAGAGAACTCACAAGGCAAGCTGTGGTCCAAGGCAGCTGTGGGTACTGGCAGACATGTAGTGGGAAGCCTGCAGAAAGTCGGGTCCAACGGTGCCCTCCCTCAGTCCAGTAAGTACTTGGAGTATCTTAAACCTGAGGGAATACTAGTGCCCAGTTCCACTCAGATGACTTGGCAGTAGGGCAATGAGGTCAATGACATTTTCTCTTGGGTTTCCCAGACAGGGCAGACCTTGACTGTTATGCAGGCTGGATGCTGTGCAAGGATACTACACCAAGGGGAAAAGATGAAAGTGAATGCTATCCTGTACCCCACTTGCCAAATAATGCATATGGGCATTTTTATAGGAAAACTCATCTTTTTCTAATCCTAGCAATGTTACCACATGATCTTGATACCAGTAAACAAGAACATACTCTGAAGCATCCTCAGATTGATTGAATGTAAGATACTTTCCTGCTTTTTCACAGCATCCTTGTTGAAGAGATTTGTATTGCATACTAAAGGTGCTTGTATGCAATGAGGAAATTAATGCTAAAATGATGCAAGAAACAACAGCATCATTCTGAAGTTTGTCCCTGAACACCATCATTTTGTATAACACCACTTCTGAATTTCTGCTCATGTGTTAATGTCCATGTGTACATTAGCCACAAAGTTGTCAGGACTCTGATGAAATATCATACCTACTGTCAAATTAACAACAGTTGTAGTGTTACCATAAAGAATGAAGCTTGTGTGGCAAAATGTTTGGAATCTCGTCCAATACACAGGGATTTCTTGGTAGACTCCTGTCAGTGTGAGTCAAAATATTAATGATGACCAAATGTAGCAATATCTTTTTCTGTGTGTTCTTTTGTTGTTTTTCAAAGTGTTAATTATACTGATCGTGGAGACTGATATCTACAGATAAGATGCAATTTCATGACAACACTTTTCTTTACCCATGCATTGTACTTTTCCCCCATTAACAGCTTATTTCTGCAAAGAAAAGATTTTTTGATTTTCTTTGTTTTCTTCAAGGAAAATCTTTTCAAAAATCTTGTTCTGTATGGAATATTTTTAAAGTCCAGCTATACTCTCACACTTTAATTTTGGTAATATTAGGGTATATGATGTTATAATTTCATGATATGCTATGATGTAAAACTTTTTCAGCATTTTAAAATTAAATTTTTCTGTGTTCTTATTGAATAAGTATCAAGAAAAAAATTACATAACTAACATACTTCTAGTAATTAGAACATTAAAAATGTCAGAAATTATTTACAAGTCAGAGATAATGCTAAATGAAATAATTAGGGTGAAAATATAGAAGACAGTGCTAGGTGTTTTCCATTTGTTATTTCCTTTAATTTCTACAACACCATTGGGAGACGAGCATTAACATTTCATTTTATGAATTGGAAACTTGAACTCAATGAGTTGAAAAGATGCACTCAAGGTTAGGCAGACAGAACAAGCTAGGAACAAGGCCCAAGGTCTCCTTAATTGTTCTTCCTACTTCTTGAAACACTTCACCGTGCTGCCTCAGAAGTAATCTTAGAGGTGTTTTCAATTTCTTTATACATAATTTTACATTAGTGTTTTCTTTTTCTATGATTGGAAATTTTAAAATGCAATGATTTATCTTGACAGATATAAAACGAAAATCAGAGTTTCACACACCATTGCCCACAAGCTACCCAGAACAGAATGATCTGAATGTGGTATCTGGAGGTAGGTACTGAAGTTCTACTCCAGAGGCACGAAATGTATTTCTCTATGCCTTGGGTGCGATGTGGCAGGGGAAGAGGTGGAAGAAAGAGAGATGTGACCTTTATAATGTTTCTCCCGATGACTCTTGAATGCCAAATTTTGAGACACACTGTGATAACAAAAAACATCAAAGAACACAACTGCCAGGAGCTTTTTAAACAAAATTCAGCAAGGCATGTGTGCCATAGGAGAGCTTCTAGTTTTGTCAGGCTCAGTTTCTCCATGATGGTAGAGTCCAATCCATTGTCATCAGAGTTTGTTAAAAGTTTTGAGCATTTTGGTTTTGACTTTATAGTGTTTTGTATATCTGCTTTTTTGTTATTGTGAGTACAGTAAATAATCCTCCTTTTTTTCTTGTTTTGCCCAGTCCCTCTTGTCCTCTCTCTTTTCTCTTTCATAATACTATGGATAATTAGTTCAGTAGAAATGGTTTTTCAAGTATATTTATGGTAGTCTCTGAAATCACGTTCATTTCTTCTCTTCTTTCCCCAGAAGTCGTTGCAAGTTACAAGTAATTGTGTGTTTTTTTCTCATTTAGCCACTAACTTAGTCTAAAATGAATTTTATACTGCAAAGCCATGAGAGTCTCTAGTATTATTGTGATGATAGGCCACATTTAAAATGTAATTAAGCAAATTCTAATTCATATTGTCTCAAAAATATTTCATCGTTATTGCCATAGTATCAGTATTGAGCTAAATATTATAAGGTAAAGTAATAGATAATATTTTAAATACATGTTTGCAAACATACACATATACATACACATGTGCATGAAGAGAGCTGACATTCAAAATGTTTGTTATTGAATCCAGATAAGATTTCTGTTCCATCCCTGATTACACCAAAAAAACAAACAAAAATAGCAACCCAGCACCCAGCTTCAGCACTTTTCCTTCATGAGAACAACTTTCATGCCCCACCTGCAATTTCAACACCGGTGGGGGAGCACAATCTAATCAGGATCCGGTCATTTAGCCAAGTTATCTGAGAGAGGGCATCAAATTAAATCATAATTCAATGAAGGCACATCTGTGGGGGGCAGAGATAACACAGTCCATTTACTTTGTGATGAACTTGATATAATGATATAATTTGAATCTAAAAAAATGAAAAGGCAGTGTGTCCTTTCCTTCAGTATAACACATTCTTTAAGTAAGCTGCTGCTAACACTAGGTCATCTCAAACTTTGATTTAATTTTTCTAGTCTTTATAATTCAGTGTTCATAATTTTGGTACAGAGTGCATAGATGTTAAGTAATAGTGTCAATTACAGGTTTATAGAGATAACTCAAGAGTCTGTTTGAAACTAAGCATGCTTATGAATTTGCAGCTTAAAGTCAATTAAACCTGGTGAGATTAATGATGGTGAAATAATAGAACTATAAACTCACAATTTTCAACTGGAAAATATGTTGGTATTTCTGAATCTTTGCACTGAATATCTTAGTTTTATACATTTATATACATTTACTTCAATCTTTGATCAAAGAATATATTCAGTAATCAAGAAAAAATCACTTGTTGGGCTACATCCCTTCTACTATTCGACAGTTGCCCTGGTCTCTCACACCTGACACTGGGATGCATTTGATCATTTCAACTGTGATGTAATGTCACTTACCTTTCCCATGCTGGAGTCTGTTTATGAGGTTTAACCTTCAGCCCTTCTTCTCTAAAACACATCTCACATCCATCTGTTCAAGGCTGCTGATTTTTTTAAATCTAATGTCTGTGTTAATCTGCAAAGAGACAACAGACTAGGCAGAGCAAATACAGAATATTTCTAATATATGAAGTTCTGCCGTCCCTCTAGGTCATTATAGAACTGCTAGTATGAATAAAACAAACAAACAAAACCCACATTAAACAAAAGGAGTCAGAACAAAGCAGATTCAAGATGTCCATATTTGTAGCAATAGAGATGAGAGAGAATTAACTGATTAATGAACAAGCAGCGTCTTTTAATAAGTTAAATAATGGTGAGTAAGAACCTGGTAAAGGAAGGCAGAAAAAAGGTTTAGGTCACTAACACCAATTATTCGTTCTTAAAAACTCTAACATATCCAAGGGATATTTTATAAGAAAGGTGAAAACGTATCAAGAGATATTCTCTAAGCACTAATTGTTAAGAAACCTCTTTTACAGGAAGTGAAAACAAGCATTACTAGTCTTGAATGTTCCTACTTTTTTTGTTCAAGTAACAGATACTCAGTTTCTTTCATAAATGACACAGTAGAGTTTAATTTAAATTTTTATTTGAAAAGTAGAATGACCCTCCAGGAACCGTATCCTCTGTCCTGTAATTTCTTTTGGAAATAAGCTAAAAACCAACTTGATTACCTTTCACTTTTGTGATATGAGAACAAATACACCAAGCAGTTTGATCTTGTTTTTTTAAATAGCTGGAGTCATTCTTCTCCTCCCTCTGATAACCCTTGTGCTTTCAAGCCAAATAACCTACTCTAGAAGGTCCTATATCTTTTCCTATGAGAGAAGAATAGAAATAATTTGTCTTAATTTTATTAAAAATGATATAATATCAGGACACAATTATCAGCTCAGTAAATAGCTTTTGAAGCTGCAGAACATTTTTTGGGGTGAGTTTATACTAGCCCAGTTCTCCCATCTTCTTACCTGTAGTTCTCCACAATAACCACAGAATGTGCTGGACGTGTTCATCCTGAAATAGGAGAAACCTAGCTGTTACAGCCCAGGCTCTGTTTCAGCAGTCCCCACTCGAAAATAATAATAATGAAAAAAAAGCAACATTATGCCCATGATGTCCTTTAATGCTTTTGTTCAGCATTTTTTGTTGCCTCTGAAGTATAAAACCCAGGGTGGGCTACTTTCTTCCGCTGTGGTTCAAATAATGTGTGCACAGATGAGATATCGCCCATACCAGGCAGCCTTCCTGATCTTTGGCGGATCAGCTTGCAGTGAATCCTAGGCTCTGTTGTCCCTTGCTACCTAAACAATAAACCCGCTTCATGCTATATTGAAGGTGTAGGTGTTCTGATTCATCAGGCTCAGACAGGTTAGCAACCACTGCACAGTGAACCTGCTTCAGAGAAAATGGGCATATAATCAGTTGAGTCATTCCTTCAAACATGTGGGTTGATTTTAAACGGAATGTAATACTAGTGATTCTTGTACTTTAAATCATCATGTCCATTATTCTTCACCTTAAGTTAGCTTCTAGAGCAATTGGGGAATTGCAGCTGATGTTTGACAAGAAATTACATTATGGGTCATGCTATGGATACGGTGGGATAGGTTTTAATTTACAGAGATCATACAAATTAAACAGCAATGTCTTTGTTTCTTTAAAGAATTCCAATGAGGCTGAAAAGATGCAGATAAGAGGATATTATATGAGCTGTGTCTGTTGTTGTCAAGAATTTGTTATTATCTGACTTTGCCTCCAGAGATTAGAACCCCCACCCCCCCACCCCCCCACCCCCCGCCACAGCATAATGTTTAAGAGTGCAAATGCTAGAGTCACACTGGCTGTGTTGTTTGTAACTTGATCTTACTGCTTAGTTCCTGTGAGACAGGATGGCACTAATTACCTTTATTTTATTTATTTATTTATTTTTCCCCTCCATTTCTTATCTGTAACACAGATTTGAATAGTGCCTTCCTCAAACAATTGAGGGTATGGGATGCTTAAATTTTAGTAAAATTTATGAAATGCTGAAATCTTCCAGCATATTGCCACAGATGTATTAGGCATATAAATTGAATACTATTCTTGCCCTTTCAGACAATATTTGTTTCAGTTAACCATTTTATAAAAAATGTCTTTCAAGTACTATCTTCTTTTAACTCTTCAGTTTGGGATAATTTTCCTTAAGACTTTAATCTTTATCCATGCAAATTAGAAGTAAACTTTGCTAAAAATGTCTTGAATCTTCTGATACGCTGTTCCTATGGATACAGAACTACAGTTTTATATTCTCTGAGAACATAATGATATTATTCTGAGATGTCAGGGCTTTTTAATTTATTGTTAAGAAGTTTGTTGTGTATCATTCTTTTTTTGTTTGCTTGTTTGTTTTTGTTTCAGTCAGTTTTGGGTTAAAACATTTCTTGGAATCCATTCCCAAGATCTCAGTATTGACAATTTTCACCAATTCCTTGAAATCAATACCCATTTTCTCTTCAAGTTCTAAATCCATATCATTTTTGTTTTCTCTTGTTAGGAAGTTTGGTAGATCTTCTCTAAATCTCTTAATTCCTTTTATGATATTTTTCTAGTTATTTTAAGCATGCTTTATTCAGAAGAATTTCTTTAGCTGTATCTTCCAGTTCACTATGTGTTTATTTTGTGTATGATTTACAACTTAATCTTTGCTTTTTAGTTTCTAATTTTAATTCTCATGGATTTACCCTAGTACTGCTATTCAATGTTTCTTGAATGTGCTTCATCATTTTTATGGTCTTTTTTATTGATCTTTTTGTCCTGTGTCTAATAATTCCAAAATCTAATTCCATATTCTATAGTGTCTATTGTTTTCATCTTTTCCTCTGGTATAATCTGGATGTTTTACTTTCATCCCTTGGATCCCTTATTTAAGTGAATAAAAATTTTACTTTATAATTGATTTTCACCATGGAGTTTTAAAACCACATAGATACTATGAATTCAGAACAAATATTTCTAGATAGGCTAGACTGTGGTTTTAATTATAGTAAAATTGATGTACATCACCTTTTGAACCCTTTTTTTCCTATATTAAATATGTAAATCATGAGGTAATAGCTTAGTTCAGGGACTTGATGTTATACTCCCCAGGGTTTAACCTAAGCTTTATAGTCCTCTAGCCATCCCACAGGATCCAGGAACAGAAGTAGGTCTGAGGATTCCAGAATATGAAGTTGAACTCAGAAAACAGAAGAAAAGTTCTGGATGAAAGCAAGATTTGGAGACTGCTTTCCTCACTCTCATTTTCTTATGTATTTTCCTATTCCAATTGATCTGTTACGGCTTAGATCTGGAATGTCCTCTGAAAATTCATATATTGTTGACCTGGTTCCCAATTCAGCAATGTTCAGAAATGGAGCTTTGGGGAAGTGATTGGATCATGAAGGCTCTGACCTCATGACCTCATGATTATTAATAAGTGAATTAATAATTTGATGGCATTATTGGGAGAGAGTGGAAACTATAGTAGGTGGGACCTGGTTGAAGAAAGTAGGTGATGGGCGTTGTGCATCTGAAGACTATATCCTGTCCCTGGCCCCTTCCTCTTTGTCTCTGTCTTGGTTGCCATGAGTTGAATAGCTTTCCTCTGCGAAGTCCTTCTGCCAGGATGTTCTCCCTCACCATAGGCCCATAGCAATGGAGACAGCTGACCATGGAATGAAACCTCTGAAACCATGACCCAAAATAAATCTTTCCTCTTTAAGTTGATTATGTCAGATATTTTACATACAGAAATGAACAGCTGACTAACACAGGGTCTCTGCAGATTTCTTCATTCCATGCTAGCTCAGCAATGACATTTTATGTTTTATCCAACATATATTCTCTTTCTTAAGAAGGATCACTCAGGTTAGTCAGCCATATTGAGTAAGACATTAGAAAATGTTTCATCCTGAAACAAAACTCTCCTCCATATTCAGTATTTCTGTATGAAAATTGTTTCTTTCAAATCCCAAAATGTGTTTCTAAAAATTAAAGGGGTTGTTTCATTCTAAAGTAGACACTTCAATGGAAGTGGCTAGGGATCTCTCTGGAGAATTAGGGAAGGAAAAAAATCATTTAATTATTTATTATAGTAGAATCATGTACAAACTCATCTCCCAATGATTCACTTTACACTTTTCTACCTCATAGTTGACGTAAAATACAAATAATAAAATTAAAATGTTTTAAGATCGTTGAGTAGAGTACAGGTTGCCTTCATGTACTGAAGTGAAAGGGCTAATGCAAACAAATAAACTGATACTTCAGTACTGTTAGGGAAAGGAACTGGTAATTTCACAGCTGAGAAGGCCCACAGTTGCAGGAATAGGAAACCATCGACTGTGACCTCGGTTTAAAAAAGAAAACATCTTGGTGCCTAAGAAAACTTCAATCTGTATACGTTAGCTAAATCTGATTTGAGGCATGATTGAAAAACAAAAACAGACAGGCCTTGTCACAGCCCAGAACTTATCTTGTTTTCCATTTTATTTCAACTAATGAGAGGGTTTGCTTGGGCTACTGCAAACTGCTGTTAAGAACTATTTTCAGCTTACTTGATAAAATAGATTTGGGGAGGTGAGGAATAGAAGTACTCAAAATGTGCCTGAGATCCATCAAGTGCAGAACTGCATGGTATAAAACAGCACCCTGAGAAAAAGACTGACATTGTCTTTTCTCCATCAATTTTCGTGCCTACTATCCATCACAAACATTCAAAACTTGCCTTGCTCAACTAATTCTTCATCTAATCTATTTTTAAACCTAGATCTTTTGTAGAAAAATACAGTATGATCTGTATTTAATCATGGTTTCTTAGACTGTCTCTCTATGTATCTCAATGATTTTTGTCCTTAGTTTGATTTAGACTCCTCTTGAAGGTAGACCAAAAAAAAAAAATTGTAGCTCGTTCATTAAATTATAATATGTGGTTGTTGCTCAGTTAAATGGACATTTAATACATTTTGTTGACCAAAAATATAAATGTGAATCAAAACCTTTTACTATTTTATTTATCTCAATGTATAAATATGTTAGAATACTTTGAATAATAACATAAATGTAGATAATTAAGGTTGGAAAGTGTATTATCCAAAATACATTTTATTTTATCAAGTAAATCCTGAATTGACATTCTAATTAAAATAGGAAAAACATTAAACTTCAAGGGTTAGAAAAGTTTAATATATTTATTAAAAAGTTATTGTTAATCACTTTATGCAATTATTTTCTTTGACTAGAATGTTTTTCAAATTAGGTAAGTAAAATGGTTTAATGAATCAATTTAAATTGTGTTTAACATCAATGATTTAAAATAATATCAAAAACGTTATTATAATTAAAGGTGATAAAACCAATAATTACAAATATTCCTAACATCAGTGATTTGATGTGTGGGAAATTGAAAAGGTCCTAAAGGATGTGTGAGGTGGGGAGGTGGGGAGGCTGGGAGCAGGCAATTGATGAAGGAGCCCATGTATATGCAGCAAGGGCTCAGATATCAAGTAGCATGTGCTAATTGATGTGTTAAAAATTGTACTAATTTAAATACGAAAAAGGCATAGTCCTAACAGTAAGAAGGTGAACGGCTCAGTCCACACATACTGGGATCTCTTTCATAGGACATTACTTGCAATCATAAGCCTTCTACCCCCATAAGCTAAAGCATGTCCTGTAAGTCCCCACCTCTTAACATCATAAGTTCGTAGAATTTCAAAATATGAATTTGGGGATGGTATAAATATTCATCATATAATATGGAGTGGCTTAATTGGTTTCAAATTTTAAAAGATTATTTAGAAACTATTATTTAATAGGGATCATAGGGTAAACCAAGAAAGACTGATAAAAATTATTAGACTATCATAATCTTTTCATCCAAAGAATAAACTAAGTCAGGAGCTGAGAGAGATTCCAAGAGCAGAATGAGCAGTGGCACCACTGAGTGGACTCATCCAGGATGGGCGAAGAGCTCACAGCAGGGGTCATCACATCAAGTCATATTTTCTCATTCTACCAAAAAAGGAGGATAATATAGGCCTCCAAGACATAAAATGGGTGGTTTTTGATGTGTTCTGGATAGACCTACTGTTTTTTCCCTTCACTTTTTGTTTATTTTAATGACAGAGCATTATTGCCTTGTACAAGCTGGGCTCAAACACCTGAGCTCAAACGATCTTCCTGCCTTAGTCTCTACACAGGTAGTTAGGACAGGCACTTGCCACCATGCTTGGCTCTCTTCACATCTCAACCATAGAATCATACTTTTCAAGTGGAACTTAATGAATAGATAGCACCAGTCTTTTGTTAGTTTAATTTCTTTTCTGCATTAAGATTAACTTACAAGAAAATCAATTAGGAATTTAAATTTTCTTATTTAGACTAATTGTCCCTGGAGAAAATGCGTAAGAGTAAGCTATGTAACATCATTTATGATATCAAATTTATTTCTCTATTCTGTTCTGGTTTTGCTGCATTGCAACATACTAACTCATCGAAATGGAGATTTTCATATAATAGAAGATCTCACCTTGCATAAGTTCTACTTGACAGGATAAACTCTGCATTGAACTCTAAAGAAAGAAATTTATCTAGCAGGAATTAAAGTATTTTTGTTCTTCACAAATTAGCATTTGATAAATAATACATTTGTGTGAGTACCTAAAATTGTTTTTAAAAGAGTTATATTCCATTCAAATTAAATTTGGTCAAATAGATATGGCTCTCTTAAAGAACATATGCTAAAATCAGTGGTTCTGTAGAATAAGGTTTAAATACAGAAACTAAATCTCTTACTTGTCCAAGATTTTTAAAAGAGTTGATTCACTGTTTCTCTAGTCACTCATGGCTATGACAAAGCCCTTTAACAGGGGGACTGTCAAAGATGCTGAAAAATTACAAAAAGAAGACAGAAATTAGTGGAAAATTGACCCTTACTAAAAGTAAATTGAAGGAGGTGAGATCAACTTTTGTGGATTTTTTTCCCTAACATCACATGAAGTAGGCTATCATAACAACTTAAGGAATCTAAGTCTGGAATTAATAACTGCCTGCGCATATGGAAATAATGGGTGAAGATCCCAGTAATGGAAGTTCATCATGTTCATATAAACTTCCCTCAAATGCTGATTCTGGATTTTGCATTTGTGGGGCATGTCTTCAAGAAGCCCTGGAGAACATTTGACCCAGTTATCCTACTCCCTGGTATAAGCCTAAGGGACTTAAAAGCAGCACACTATAGTGACACAGTCACATCAATATTTCTAACAGCTCAATTCACAATATCTGAGCTATGGAACCAACCTCAGTGCCCTTCAACAGAATGGATTAAAAAAAAAATATGGTATATATACACAATGGAATATTACTCAGCTATAAAAAGGAATGACTTTATGACATTTGCTGGTATTTCATTGGATCTAGAGATTATTATGCTAAGTGAAATAAGCCAATCTCAAAAAAATCAAAATTCAAAATTTCTCTGATATGTGGATGCTAACATACAACAAGGCACGGAAGGGAAGAAAAGGCACTTTCAGTAGATTAGATCAAGGAGAATTTTTAAGGGGAGGGAGTGGGATGGGAATAGGAAAGATAGTGGAATAAATCTGACTTAACTTTTTATATATGTACATAAATATACACAGTGAATCTCCACATCATGTACATCCATGTTTGTATAAATATGTCAAAACATACAGTACAGTCATGTATAACTAAAAAGAACAAATTAAAAAAAAGGCTGAAAAAGTTTAGTAGAAATTTCAACAGGTGACAACTGTGAACTAAGATTTATAATTTAATTCTTGCCACTGTTATGAAAAGCTAGGAAGATAAATATCATGTCCCAGATCTAAAGAATATGTCCTAGGGCAATACTAATACAGCTTGAAACTAAGCCCTGAGAAGATCAGGGTGATTAGAACACATACTAATTGCCTGTTACAACCGTACTCATCATTTTTCAAAGGGAAGTAACAAAATTCAGAACTCACAGTCCTAGTAAACACAACCAAAATTGCTACATGTGCAAGGAAACTGGAAAATATGATACACAGTTAAGAAAAAGGAATCAATAAATGGAAGTGGATTCAAAAACACACAGATGTTGGAATAAAGAAATCAGGATTTTAACATAACTGTGAAAAATATTTTTTTAAACCCAGAAGAAAATGTTCACATAATGAAAGAAAATACTGGAAATTTAGGGAGAAATTTGGAATCTATTAAACAGCAATGATTCTAGAACTGAAGAAGATATAGTAAATATTAATTAGCTATAATTGAGACTAGATTGGATATGATAAAACAAATCCTCAGCAAACATGAATGTTGTCAATAGAAATCATTCAAACTGAAGTAAATGTGAAGAAAAAATATTGAAAATAAGCAGATCCAAAATGACTTTTGATCATATCCGGTGATCTACCACACTAACCCCAGGTCTAAGCAAGGCAGCATGCCATGATTATACCATCAGATGATTTTTTAAAAGATAAAAGGTCAATTCAACAGCATCGATTATAAGTTTCTATACACCTGATAGAACTTTAGAATGCATAAAATAAAAAGTAACAGAAACAAGGGAATAAATGTACAAACACACGATCATAATTGAAAATGTTAACAGTTCCTATCAGTAATTGATAGAAATACCCTTAATTCAGTACGTATTTAAGATATTTGGATGACACTTTAATCAATGTTGATTAATATTTATAAGCACTCCACCCAACAATACATTTCTTTCAAGTTCAAGTTTATATGCAGTGTTCATAAGGATAGAATATAAACTGGAACATAAAATAAATTACAATAAATTTTATAGGATGAAAATCAGAGAACATGGTTCTAGTCTCAAAAATATTAAACTAGTAACTGAAAAAAATTTAAATAAAGCACCAATACTAAAACGTATTTTATATAAGGAATAATATACTTTAAAAATTAGTACTCAGGCATCAAAGACTAAATTATAAAAGTCATTTGAAAAATTGTTTAAATCAAATTATAAGGAAAACAGCAACATTTGTGAGATGCTTCAATAACAATACTGAAAGGACATGAGTAGATTTGAGTGCTTGCATGAAAAGAACAATGTTTTAATATCAATTATGTAATTTTACATTATAAGACTAGAAAAAATTCAGAAAATTAAAGCAAAAGTAAATAATAATGATAATAGTAAGTGAAATCATAGTACAGAAAGCAGAAAACTCACAGAGAGAACCATGGCAAACACTGCTTTTTTTAAAAAAATAGGTGATTCATAGTTTTAAACTCTAGGAAAATTGATCAGGATAAAACAGTGTTTTAGTTGGTTTTTATTTAATTAATTAGTTTTTTTCTGCTGTGTCCAAAAGACCTGATAGGAACAGTTATTTGGGCTCCTGGTCTCAGAGCTCTCAGACCACAGAAGGCAAGCTTCATTCTTCAGGGTTCCCAGTGAAGCAGATCATCATGGCGGAAGGGTATGGTGGAGGAAAACAGCTGGAGACATGGCACCAGAGTGGAGAGAGGGAGAGAGAAAGAGAAAGATCTGCTCCATAAGAACAAAATATAAATCCCAAAGGCATGTCCGCAGCACCCATCTCCTCCAGCCACATCCTACCTGCGTATAGTTACCACCCAGTTAATCCTTAAGGGATCAATGAGCTGTTTAGGTTAAGACTGTCGCAACTCAATCACTCTACTTGTAGACTTCCTTGCATTGCCCATTGCCTCATATGTGAGCCTTTTGGGGACACCTCATATCTAAACCATGACAATATGTGTTCCAATAGAAATTAAAATGGTAATACAAATAGCATGCAACTATATAGCAATAAATTCAATGAGTTAGGTAAAACAAAAATTTCTTGGATTACAATTTATCAAAATAACACAACAAAAAATGAAAATCTAAATGAAATTATATCTGTAAAAGCAACCAAATTTATCGCCAGTCATGGTGGCCCACGCTTGTAATCCCAGCGGCTGGGGAGGCTAAGGCAGGAGGATTGCGAGTTCAAAGCCAGCCTCAGCAAGGGCAACGTGCTAAGCAACTCAGTGAGACCCTGTCTCTAAAAAAAATACAAAAAAGTGCTGGGGATGTGGCTCAGTGGCCAAGTGCACCTGAGTTCAATCCCTG
>JAJEJO010049589.1:574693-849091 GCA_020662805.1 Glaucomys volans
AAAAAAAAAAAAAAAAATCTAATTTATGATTTAACTCATCCTTAGGAAAACTCTACCATTTTCCTCAATGGAACATTCTGCCAAACAAGTAAGGAAGAAATATTATCAACCTTCCACAAAATGTTTAGAAATGGAAAGGAAAGAAATACTACCCAGTTTGTTTGTGTGTATGTTTGTTTGTTTGGTTTTAAAGCTATCTTAATTCTTATTCCAAAATCTGAAAGTGTAGTATAAGAAAATTAGCCAGGTAGGGTGAAGCACTTCTGTAATACTAGCTGCTCAGGAGGCTGAGGTAGGAGAATAGCAAGTTCAAAACCAGTCTCAGCAAATTAGCAAGGCCCTAAGGAACTTAGCAAGACCCTGTCTCTAAATAAAATATAAAAACAGTTGGGGATGTGGCTCAGTGGTTAAAAACCCCTGGGTTCAATTTCCAGTACTAAAAAGAAAATTATAAACCATCATAAATTTATAAATACAGATGCAAAACCAATGAAATAATAACAAATTAAATACAATACATTTAAATTGTGTGAAGGTTAAAACATCAGGTACTAGTAACTTTTATTCCAGAAATAAAAGTGTTTCAACATTCAAAACTCAATGTAATTTGGAGATCAAAGGAAAAATAGAAGAACACCATATGATATTCTCAGCGATGTAGAAAATGTACTTTTCCAAATTCTATGGGTATTTTTAAGAAAAAAATATAAAAATAAAACCTGTGAATAGAAAGGCAGCTTCCTCAATCTACTGAAGACAATTTACTTACTAAAAATATATTAAATCTGATATTCACAGTAGCTATCCCTAATATCTACCTGGAATCAAGAACAGATGAAAAAGGAATATATTTGAATTATATAAGATCACCAATAAATCCAGCAAAATTCTTTAATAGACATGCCACAATGGAGAGAGAGAAATGGTTGATGAGTACATGAAAATATGCCTCACAATCTTAGCAATCAGATAAAGGGAATGAAGTCCCCAGTGAAGTACAATTAAAACCCTCCAAAATGGTCAAAACGTAAAAGTATTGGTGAACGTCAAGACATGTTAAACAACACATCCCTCCAATACATTGTTTGCAAGTGTTCTATAGAGTCGATGCATACCAACCAGAACCCAGAAATTTCACTTCTAAATCTTTACTCAAGAGGAATGAGAAAACAGATACATGTGCACATGAAATGTTAGGAAGAAGTTAATTTATAATAGTAATTAAAATAAGAGAAAGGGTTATCAATATGTAAAAGAATTTTTAAAAGGAGAGTCTCATAAAAATGGCCAAAGAGTTCAGATATTAAAAGGAAAAATCTACTGATTTATTATTTTGAATGGAAGAATCCCAAACAAAAGGTGCATATAGCATTGTTCTGTGTATTCAGATATCCACATTAGAGGTCGTGACAGAGACAAAAACAGTTCTTAAAAAGGAGGAATTGACTACCAAGGGGCATGACAGTCTTTCTGGGGAAATGCTAATGTTGTCTTGGTTGGGGTATTGATTATGCAATTTAATGACACATTGAAGATGATTTATCAAAATTCTAAAAAACATATACTCAAAAACCTGTACATCTCACTATGCATAAATGACACCCAACTTAAAATATTTAATTTTGAACATTCCTCTTAGTTTCTTTGTTAGCTGTATTTGTGATTCAGTTCATTAAATTATTGTATGCTCCTGTATTTAGAGCTTATATCTATTTTTCTTATTCATTTCCATGACATCTTAAAAGAGAAATTACCTTCAATTTATTACTGCACATATTTTCCAAGTCTGTTTGAATTGTTTTTAATGATATATTAAGACTTTATAGTCATGTACTTGTGATTTCCTATTGTGTTTGTTATTATAGAGAGATATTTCACACAAGAGATTTGGTAAATATTCTTTTCTAATATCTTCTTGCTATTCCAGTATTACTTATATTAAACTAAGTGATTGCACTAGAATTTATTTCTCTTGCAGATTAGGATAAAAACATCAATTATTTTTCCTGATTTCTACTTGATTATAGATTTTTCTATTAATGGACAAAGTATCTTGAGTAAAATAAAGTTTATTTCTGGGCTATTTCAGTTATACCTCTGCTGTCATGAAAATATCACATAATTTACCTATCATCCTATAGTGTATGTAAAAATTAAAACAACAATTATTTTATTGCTGATATTTGACCAGAATACTATTCTACATTCATACTTCTTTATTCTCTCAGAATAACTTTAAAATATGTATTTCATAGTAAATAAATGCCATTGTAAATTTCATATGGAATCTATAATTTTTGAACTAACGACATCTTATTTTTGTTTCCATTCATACACACAAGATCTTCTTCCATTTTTGTCTCCTTTATTTAAGTTAAGAACATTATTTTCATTTATATCTCTGAGTTAGATTATTCTAACTTCTTATACCTTTATATGTAAGAAGGAAACAATTTTCATTTCAATTTAACTATTTTTTGATGCTACATGAAAACTTTGTTAAGTATTTTAACAAGAGTATTTCACATTTAAAATATGAAGAATAATTCTGATTTCTTGGTATGTATTCCAAGATTCTATTAACTTACAATTTTTATATTCTTCAAAGCTTAATATATGATATATTGGAAGTAGACTCCCATTATTCCACATGAGGTTTGATGATGAAATTATATTTGTAAGACTTGTAATTCTAATGATTACATATTAGGAAAGTGAAGAAAACTTATACATTTTGTTTTTATTCCTTTTATTATTCCTTTCAGATGACTATGAAAACTCAACTGAATTGCAGTTAAGAAGGTGCTCAGGATGTGAACAGTCCATCATATAAACAACAGAGGGCTGGGGATATAGCTCAGTTGGAAGAGTGTTTGCCTTGCGAGCACAAAGCCCTGGGTTCAATCCCCAGCAAGGCAAAAAAAAAAAAAAGAAAAAAGAAAAAAGAAAAAGTGATTTTTGGCTGGGAATATAGCTCAGTTAGTAGAGTGCTTGCCTCACAAGCACAAGGCCCTAGGTTCAATCCCCAGCACCACACACACACACACTCACACACACACACAAAAACCAAAAAAACCCAGAGATTTTGAATAGGTTCTAGATAGAAGATAGAATACAGTTCGTATCAGAGTGCCTGAAATACTAGAACATATCTAAGAGTTCTCCAATGACAAGGCAGCTGTAAGGTAGGAATGGATTTCATTGTTGGAGTTTCCTTGAGAGTCTGCAGGTCCAATGACAATCCAAAGTGAAAAGACAGAAAACCATAGGGGTTTGTTGGAAATACTGATCTGAGAGTCTCCCAAAGCTCTCTCCCTCCACCCTGTCCTTAAGAGTGATATATAATCTTGGGTTGAAGCAAGAGAAATCCTCTCTAACAAATTAGGGCAACTTTTCTAGATATCCTTGGAAATAAAGAGCATCAGCCTCAGATCAAGGCCTTCCCATTTGGGCAACTTGGAGAAGGAAATACTGAGTGCCTGATGGTCTGAAGCAGAAGGTGCAATGTGATTGGATCTACCTAAAATTCATATAGGAATTTTAGGAATAAAAGGAATTCAAATTCCTTTTAAAAGAAAAGGCAGGAAATGGCCAGTGAAAATTATAAAGCCACCTACATTAGTCAAACTGACAACTCATTGCAAGTAGGAAATTGAAGGAAATTCAAATTTAAAAATAAAAGTAAATATGAAGTTAAAGGAATCCTGAAAAAAAAGTACTTGAAAAAATTCCAATTATTACCTTCAAAGGGATTTTTTTTTTAAAAGAAAGATCATACACGTATAAAATAAAGATGGACTGGCTTTAAAAGGAAAAAAAAAGTATTGAAAGGATAAGAAGAATTGTTGACAGTTGAAAATTATAACACTTCTAAATAAATAGAAGCACTGTGATAAATTGATGAACCTAAAGAAAATAGGAGAAAAAGGAAAGAAAAGCTCATGAATTCATTATACCTGATAGCAGTTAAAACTTTCTTTTGGAATGAGAAGACATAGGAAATATATGGGAGAAAATTAACAAGTGTTTAAGAAAAATTTCCAAAGTTGGGAGAAAAGACAAAACTTTACACTGAGAATTCTTGATGAGTAACAAAGAAATGCACAGCTAGAAATGCCCCACTGTACTTCATAAGCAAGAATAAAGAAAAAAATCCTAAAGATATTCAGAGAAAAAAAATCACCACCTACAAAGCTTTTCAGTAGTGTTGAATATTCGAGGTCTCCAAGGAAGGAGACTAATTGTCTCTAGAATTTTGTGTTTTATTATATTCAAGTTAGTGAAAGAAATAAGGAATATTTCTAGTCACAACATTATTCAGAAAGTGCTCCCCCCACTCCCCTGTGTCTTTTTTGAAAATATTCCTTGTGAATATACTTTAGTAAAACAATGCACAAACCCCAGAGAAAATTTTTGGAAGCCAGAAAAAGGTTAATTAACTTCATAAGCAAAATTTTTGAAAGCAATAATTCTGAGGGGTATTGTTGCACAGCTGCCCTAAAAATTAACTATTTAATTAAAATGTAGAAAAAGGTGAGTTCTTCTAATGAAATAATAAAGAATGCTCTTGTTTCTTCCCTTACAAAGAATACAAATTAAAAACCTAAGAATTCTTTTTTAAACTATTGAAGTTATCATCCAAACTTAGAACAGGAATTTGACTATTTGACAAAATGAGGACATTATCGATACTGAGATCTAAAACACATTTATGTCATAAATATAAATATATATGTGTATATAATCCATATACATATATACATATATCTTTATTATGATCTAAACCACAAAATTTATCTCAGGTTAATCCAGCTTTTATCATTGGTATTCAATTTTCTGAAGTAAAGAAAAGAAAGAAGACATAATGGATTTTCCAACTAGAATATGATATGGGGACCCATGGAAAATTATATGCCCTGAAACATCCTCATACTCAAAATATAAAGAAATATTATAGGGCAAATAAACACTGATTCATGCAGAACTCAAGTTAGAATAAAAGGGAAGACATCCACTCAGACCGAAACATTTAGAGAGAGCACTAACTAGAGCAATAAGAAAATGTTGAAGCCACAAGTGCAGTCAGAGAAATTACAGAAACCCCTGCTCTCAATGAAATCTTAACAAGAATATTCAACAAGGAAAAAAGACCTTGATCTTCCCTGAGTAGATGATAACTGAACAGAAAACCTGATGATGAGAACTTGATCCTACAAACATTTGTGGGAAGAGTTTTCTGGGAAGGGGGAAACAAACATGGAATCTCCAAATAAAAGAGACTGGAATAATGAGGCTGTGGCACAGTGAGCAAGAAAGAAAGTGGTTGATTTTGGTTAAAATCAAAGATTAAATATGAAAAAATAAATAAACAAATAAATAAATATTAAAAAAAAAGAGAGAGAGACAAGTCAGGCACTAAGCCTTTAGAGCTATGATAAAACATTTACAACCAGAGTTATTAGGAAGGAAAGCACTACAGGGTTTCAGGTAAGAGTAGTAAACTCAGACATTTTAGAAAATTCAAGAAGACTTGGCTGAATGAAAGGCATAATGCATTGTTGCCTGTCTTGGATTCTGGCATGGAATATGAACTAAATAATAGACAAAATGATCGTGCAGCAGAAGCTGCTATGCAAAGAATAAATTTATGTTTTAATTGTTTCATCTTCATTTTTCATCTCATCTCTGACAGGTGAACCGGTTTCTCTATATTCTTTTCTCACATCTACAATTGTATCATATATCTCGAGACTGAAAGCAGAATTGATATGAAAGTCTTACACACAGGACAGAGAGATTTGGGGCTATAAAATGCAAGCTGATCAACCCTGCACTGCAAAAGCCCCATCTGCCCACATAGTCTTTTGACCTGCATGCTTCCATCTACGATGTAGCCAGGTGGCAATTTCCTCTTCTGGGGCTTCCTCCAGCCGTCTTATTTTTGCCAGTTGGTCAGCTTCATGATTGCCTGGAAACCAGAAAGGACAAAGGGCAGTCAGTTACATGGTATATTGAGACAACTTTGGTTTGGACACAATGCCAAATGTCCTCCCATAGTTGTTTTCCCCACAGAAGTCTACCATTAATCATCCACTGTTGTTCCATTGAGGCAACCACATTATGTCCTTTGAATACAGTCCAGCTGGCAGTTGAGAGATTTAATGGGCCTGAGCACTGACCATCAATAGCACTTATAGTTCTACCCATTGACTGTTGTGTCCTTGTCTTTTGTTGATACAGTCTCAATCACTGGATAATTGGTTCCACACTTTGGAGGTTTCCTTCCCTGATCTTTCAGTACCACGCTGGCTTCACATTGGAGAGTGGCCTTTTTTGTATAGGTGAGAGAGAGAGAAGGAATATTTTCTGGTGTTTTGTCCATTTCTGCCACATTCATGACCAGTCCCAAGAACTGCTGATGTTCTGAGAAGTGAAATGTTACCTAGTCTTCACTGTTGAAGGTATCTACCCCACTTCATATTGGTGGCCATCTGAGCACCCTTGATCATATGGCCTTGTTAATTTATTGTTGCCATCCACTGAAATGGTTGTGACCTTGACTAGTGACTCTCTGGTGATGGGCTCCCTGGCAAGCAGAACAGCATCAGCACACACAGTTGCTTTTCAAACAGGCTATAACATTCCTCTACCCCTTTCCATAACTGTGACCAAAATCCAATAGGAGATTTATGTCTTTTGATATGCTTCCATAAGCCCCACAGCCATCTGGAATGACCTGGGTCATAAGATCAGCAGGTTTTGATGTATCTAGTGGTCCAAGGACTTGTACCTGTTTTATTGTTCATTTTGTTTGATTAAATGTCTCAGTATGACGGTCAGTCCAATCCAATGCTGTATATCTCCCACACATTAAACCCCTATAAAAGGAGTTAATTAACTGAGTCAGATTTGAGATGAAAGTCTTCCAATAACCCAGAACCAAAAAAGTTCTTATATTTTCTTTAATGTGTTGGGTAGTAGAAATACCTGAACTTAAACTATTATGGCCCGAGGGTTAGTTAACCTTTGTCTTATCTGACCTGTCAACATAAGAATTTCACCTGCAAACCAAATATATGTACTTTGAGGGATTTATGACTGATTCTCTCCCTCGCAAACGAGTCAAGAGTGAGTGTAGCCTTGGTGGCACTGAAAGAGAATCAGACATGTCTTATTGAAAACATTTTTATCAGCAAAGGTGGGGATCAGGTTTACTACCGCACCTTGATACACAGAGGAGCTATGGAAATATACTTGAGGTAACATAGTGAAAGTTCATTGTCTGCTTTCCCAAGGGAAAGCAAATGGGTCTTGACTCTCAAGGGCCATAGCTATGATAAAGAAGGTGTTAACAAAATCGATATGTAATGATATGTTCCCAATTGAGTATGAAGCACTCCCAGTATGGTGGCTATGTTGGAAATGGCTGCATAAAGTGGAAGGATCACCTTCTTTAATTCCCTGTAATCTGTCACATGTCAAGTTACATCCAACTTTCTCACCGGCCACAGAAAGAAGTTAAAAGGACTGTGGTTTGAGCTAATTATGTTTACTTTAGCCAATTTACATATGGTCTCCCTTACTTCTTAATGGCTACCAGGAAGCTGATATCATTTGGTGGTGACTATCCATCTACGTTCAGGCAAAACAATAGGAGGGTGTTTTGAATGTCCCCTTAATAATGGCTTTACAGCTAACACATGCTTAATCTCCAAGTAATATAAATGGAACTCCTCTACTACACTTTGTAGACATTTACCCCAAAAGATATAAATACCTATAATGTATTTAGAAATGAGTGCTGTGGACACTAGCTGGTAGGTAAATGACAGGCATCCAAGTCACAGTGTAAGGGTTACATCTTAAACTCTCAATGTTTTTCCCACATGTTCATCCGTAGCAGTTAATCCGCATGACAATTTGTTAGGAATGCCATGTATCAATGGACTCAGGTCCCTGTTTCACAAATGTTGGTACTCCATGAATATTTTTTGAAGACCAGTGTATTGCAATTCTATATACAGCCTCTTATCCAGCGACATGGCTTGTACCCCTGAACCTTGACCTCCCCTCTAGTCATTCCAAAACCAAGAGTCCCAAGATTTTTCAAGGGTAGCTGTGGGCTCTGTTTTCATTACATCTCTTAATGGGTGAAGTTTGGCTTTGCTTGGCTTTTGGAGTAAGAGTCCATTCTATCTGTATGACTTTCCCCCTTTCCTTCTCCTTATTGGGAGGTAAGAACTGAGGACTTTTGTGTGTGAGTGCAGGTTTCCCTTTGTAGTAGGTTCACTCAGATGCGGGGGTAGCGGCGCAGTGCCAGAGTCAGACACCGGGAGTTGGGTGAAAAGCAAGCGAATTGTGAGCTGTCTGCAGACTCATTTATTTGGGAAATGTTTTGTTCTTAAATAGCCAATTAAAATTCATTAACTGTTTGCCCTTATGTTAATTAGGGTTTGTAACCGTGTCCAATCAAGTAACATCCAGATATGCAAAGTAAGGATTGTACCCTGTCCGATCATGTTTTCACTAATATTTAATTGAGTCTTTGCTCAGGGTTCAATCTGGGCCCCCTAAGATTTTCCTGGCAACAGTTACGCTAATTATGGGGAAGTGGTCTGCTCCACTGCCCTGCTAGAGTGGAAAGCTCCTTCCTGCAGGTATGCGTGCCCGACCTGTCTGAGTGTAGGTTTTCCTTACACATCTGAGATGTTCACAGCTGCCAACCAAGAGCCAGGGGCCTCTCCTACACTTTTGTCCTTCACAATTACTTCCATAACTGTACTAGAGCACCATTAGGTTCTTTATCCATTTTTCTTTCATCCATTCTTGCTGATATTAAGTCCACCAGCATCTGTTTATGGGAGAGATGAAGAAACTCTTTCAGTTTAGGCTGGATTTTATGGACTCCTGTTCTGCCAGTCTGTCTTTCTCCCTAGATCTCCTATCAGATGTACTGCTTGCTGGAGGGGCTGCCCTACTAATGGGGATACTCTTGCTACCAGGCCACTATAAGTAAACGTGGGGTCTGAGGGCGACACTGCATTCCTCATCCCAGCAATTCAAAGTCATGGTCTCTGATCCTGGGAAAGACAGCACATAAATAGCATGGATTATCCCTATTTGTTTTATCCCCACAAATAAGTCTATAGATCTTTCATAGAGGCCCACGTACCTCTGAGAAGAGGAATATCTCCTAAATTCGGTCACAAGAGACAAGAAGCAGCAAAACTAATAATGACCTCAAACTTTCTTAACAGCACTGTAGTAAGGGTTGACATAAAGCAGAGTAGGCAGTTACTGAAGACATTTCAGATAATTCTCTGGTGTTATTCTATCTGCTCCAGTGTCCCACAGGTTGAACCATCGTGCCAGTATAACTTCTTTCATTTTCCACCTGAACTTGCACCCCAGTTCCACCAGTTCTGCTGAGGGTATGTGATCTCCTGTCGGTGTGTAAATATCTTTCTGGAGTGGGGAGCAGATTGGGATCATTCCTCTCAGGCTGCTTCTGCTGAGTCTTTAACTTTTGTATCTTAACAGTCTAGCTTCCTTTGTAGTTTCACCCTCTGCCTCAACTTCTGAGTCACTGAGGCTAGTGGACTCAGAGTGGGTCCCATGTCTGAGGGTCCCAGTTTCCACTACCCTAATAAGATGTCTAGGTCTGCAATGCTCCCTTAATTAATAAAGTTGTGGCATGACCTGCAGATGTCCCTCTGTAAGTTCTTAATTTTATATCATCACTCCTTGCTGTTGACCCATGCTAGCCAGGCTCCTCTTCCTAGTTTTAACTCTTCCTGTGCTCTGAGGAACCAAACCTCAGTAGCATGTTCCTGGGCTGTGGCTGCATTAATGCACACAGCAGAAGCGTGGCCACTGCCATGTCAGCATTCTTTTTGTTCTTACTTTTCCATGACGATTTGAATCCTGCTGCCAACACTTGCAGCACCCCTCTTTGCAGTTGGAGGCATCCCCACATTCATGCTATGGTCCCTACTCCTCCCATAAGGAAGTCACCTGGGCTTGTGGTGAGCCCAGGATATCCCGCCTCAGATTCCATGTCCCTTTCTCACTCTGGAGTCAACTCAGTACATTCTTTTTGGGGATCCTACTAGCAATGCCAATTATTCAACCCCAGGACTACAGGAGCCCCAGCATACCATTTTCTGATTCCAAGCAAAGAATTTAGATGTCTCAGCAGAGAGGATCTGAACCTTTTATTATGCATTCATTCTTTGGCTGAGGCAGGCTGGGGCAAAGTAGAGGGCTGCCTGTGCCTACCAGTGGGGGAATATCTAGGATAGGTTGCATGACCACTGTGCAAATGGAGTTCTTCAGAGGTTTTATGAGTACATTCTTTTACTTACAGCCATGGTCACTCTGCTTTGATCCCTACCTAAAGACTGGAGTCATAAGAAGGGGCTAATTTCCCTTCCCTTCTTTATCATATTCTTTGGAGTTTTCCTTATCTCACCTCGAGGAAGACAGACTTCCTAGGCACTAACTTGTGTTTTCCCCCAACACTAGGACATTGTCTAGGTCTTCATAGGGTCCCAGGAAAGGAGAGCTTACCATGTTGCCCAAGCACAAAAATATGTGATTCCAAGGAAGAACTGCTACATTATCTTAAAGACAGCATTAATTTGATCTGCTGTGCCCATTAAACTCAGATTAATTGCATGAGGCTAGCAGAAAGGAGACTAGACTGGAAGAGAACTCCGCCTATTGATTGTTTTGCAAGATTGTAAACTGAATACAATACTAGAGATGAACAGAAAGCAGCATCTGTTCTTGTTCAATAGGATATATCACTTTATGTTAATCAATGCAAAAAAAAAAAGTTAAGTGCTGGGTATTTTAAAATGTCCTCTTCACACCTAGTGCTGTTCATTTACTTAGACTGATTATCTATAGTTGCGGTCGATTCTTTAAATCTTTCCGTTTGATAGCTTACAAAGGGAAGATTCGCTCCAAAAAAAAGAAAGAAAGAAAGAAAGAAATGTGTATAATGTATATTTTTGTTTGTTTATTTGCATGTTTGATTTTTTTGCTTTTGTTTAACATTAAGTCTCTTTGTCTTTTTCTCATTTGAAGATGTTATATTTAAATGAGAATAGATTAACATAAGTGACGATTTTTAGACTCTATTATGTTGCAGATAGTTTTATAAACTATCTTTCTAATTTTAGAGTAGACATTAATTTGTTTCCAGGTTGGTCTTAAAAGTAAATCATCATGATAAAAACATGCTTCAGAATCAATAAAAAACATCACTTTTATTTCTAATTTGAATTTTTAGTCATGATGGTAAAATTGCATTAAAACCATCATTTGAGCATATTTGATGAGGACATGGTGGGCACATAATGCCAGCTTCAATCCACTGTTTCATACATAAGATTTATTTTTTCTCATTTGTAACCACAATTCGAAGCACAAATTCTCACTTTTCAATTATTTCCATATTGAGTTTCATGGGTTCCATGGGACCCTCCTAGAACTTAGGAAAAGAGGTGGTCCAAGCAGCAAAATATTCATCTCATTGCCCATACATGCTTGTGTTCAAGGCAAACTGATTTTCTTTCAATTTTTTCAAATATTGGGATCAGGTGATATTCTTGAACATAAGATTTACAGTGTATAAAAATAAAAATTGAATATTATGACTTACTATTTTGCAGTAACTAATATGGATGATTATCAAGAAATGATCTTTGGTAGTGTACAAAGCTAATGACGATCCTCAGTTGATAGGCTATCATGTTCTTCAAGATATCCTCATTAATATTGTTTCTGTCTAGGGCTAGATCAGATTTTAACTGTTTCTTTGACTTTTAATCTTTCCTCTTACCTAGACACACACCCAACGCATACACTCACATTCACACACAGACACACATACACAATTTATTTAAGAGGTATAAAAATCAGGATTAATGTGTATTTAACAGTAAAGAAATGTATTGTTTCACATAGCACCAGGACTAGATAATTGGCACTAGAACTGGCTACTCCAATGTGTCAACCTCTTCCATGATCCAGATTCTTTCACTTTTCAGCTCTGGGTCATTGGAATACATACTGAGACCTCAGGCTAACAGACTCCATGATCCCAGGTGGATATTGCACCTTCAAATATCATATAACATATTGGAAATAAAGAAGAAAATCCCTGTCTTGTGGTTCACTTTAGAGTAAGGGAAGCATATGTAGTCATGCCTCCACAGACTTCCTCTCACATCTCTTTAAATGAAATGGTATCAAATGTCCATTTCTAAACAAAGAATGGCAAAAGAAAGAAAATCACCATGACTAAAATCACTATGACTTAGCGAAGTACATGCACATATAAGAGTGTTGGGATTACTAGTAAATAACATTCAAATTCTATTGAAAAGAGAAAATGGAACTGGAAGAAGTTACCTATAAATATCTGGTGAACAAACAGTTTGGCCAAGTACACATATATAAAATTATATATTAAGTCACTATAATGTTCTTCTAATAAAATGCTAATGGCCCATTAAAATCAAATTAGCCTATAGAATTAAGATCTCTAGTCTAATACCCTGTGTGACTAAATTAATTTCAAAAAGGCCTAGAAAGTATTTTTCTGCCTGTAACTTAAACACATTTCCTTGATTAATACTCATTCTAAGTATGGTTTACCTATTTCTGAAATAAGTATCATTTAGAATAATAAATTTTACACACACACACACACACACACACACACACACAAATTCTGGTTTCTTTTCTTTTTGGTTTCTAAAGAAAAAGTATTGGTCCAAAATTTGACACCCTTAATGATAATATCAGTTTTGATGCTCCTCTATCTTCAATCAAACATATTCCTACTGCATAAAAGTTACTGGCAAATAGATATATATAAATAAAAAATGATATAGAAATTAATATAAATCAATATATATTTTGTTTCTGTTGAAATTTGTTTCTTAAGACAAATTTTACATTGAAATCTTCAGAATCCTCCTCATTTTCTTATGCATACTGTCAGGAACTGTGAAGTGTTTAGACTTCATCTATAATCTAACAAGTTTATCTAACCAACATTTTATGGAAGAAACTGATAGAATAAATGAGTCAAAGATTAGAAACAAAAAACTTCATTTCTGGTGGTACAGCAAAAAACATGAGCCTCAACAAATTCCCACTCCTACTCCAATTCTCAGGAAGGCTGTCAGTGGATACAGAGTTAGGTGCCTGTGTACTAAACAGTTTGCTTTATAGGAAAAGAATCCAGAGTGTAGGTTTGCTGACAACTGTCCAACAACATCTATGTGAAAAATGGTGCCAGTTGTGCTTCAAGGACCAATAATTTTGTAAATTAAACATCACTTAAATTAGTTTATATATATCTATATATATGTGTGTGTGTGTGTGTGTGTGTGTGTGTGTGTATACACATACAAACTTTGTGTATGCTTTTAAGTTCCGATGGTATTAAGCCAAAATTTTGGCAGATTTCTAGTACTCATGATTTAGTTAGAAATGTAAGGTTCCTTGCTTTTCTAGTAAAGTTCTTATCATCATAAAGGGTCTTGTGAGCAAGCCAAGATATGCTAGTCTTGCAGTCTTGTAGTGACAATAATGTACAATAGAAAATAAGACTCCAATGCTCATTTATCATTTATGATGACAGATTGAGAGCAGCTGCAAGCACAAAGCTGACAATTCTGCCTGGGATGATGTACAGCACCAACCAGAATGATCCTAAGATGCATTAACTTCATAATAATATACAGTGACCATTACTGATCTGATATGCAAGATGCTGCTGGTAGTATATGGGAAAATGAATTGTTCAAAAGCAAAAACATATTGTGTGTTGACTTAGGACCACAAAACTTAAAACGGATAGCACAGGGGACTACTAATTGGGCATGTTTTGAGAAAGTATGACTTTGATTTCTTATAAATATATGTAAATTTACCTGTTTCTTGAAAAATATTCTGTGAAATAATGATAGTGCAAGATCAAAAGTAAGATATGAGAACGTAGTGCAAAAAGACAGTCTTAAAGGCTATAACACTCTTCCTCCTCATTAATTTGCAGGCACTTGGACTTTGTGGAAACAAGATACAGGGCGTAAGGAGTTATGGCCAATTAAGATCCTTGTAATCCAAAATCCATGCAGCAAGAAACTCTCCTGCTTCTAAGGTGGGATGATTTCAAATTGATCCTCTCACTCTTATCCCTTCTTTAGTTTTTAAATTAAAGTCACAAAATTTACCTTTAGATCTTAGAGAAAATTAAGTTTAGCCTCCTCCATTATGAGTAAGACTCAGAGAATGACGATGAGCTATAGAAAAAATATTGAGTGCTGCTACATGATAAAAATTGTGTTGGGAACTTTATTCATATATCATATTTAGTCATCCTAAAATTCTTAAGGTAAAAGCAATCTCCCTCCTTTGCCTTCTATGTCTCCCTCTCCAGTGCTGGGCTTCAAATCCAGGGCCTTCCACATGCTAGGCAAGCCATCTACCACTGAGATGTACCCCAAGAGAGAGAAAAACTATCTTACCACATCCTCACAGGAAGAAACTAAGTGTATTTCAGTACATGTTGATGTCTCATTGAACCAACATTTTAACAATATTATCATCAGAATAAATAACATTTGTAAACATCAATACTCCATATATCAAGATTTTATAATGATCCAAATTAGCTCTGAAACTTTACAAAATTGATTTCAGTCATCTCAATTGAGACCTACAAATTGACACCTAAGTACCACCTTTTTAGTCTCGCCCTTAAAGTTCATAATTCTTGAAACAGTGGTCTCTAATCAATTTACCCATTTCTTCACATAGGTTTCTGTTCATTATTTAACCTACAATATCCTGATTTCAACTTCTTTCTCCAAAAGAAGTACATTTCTATTTAATACATTCATAACTTTATTTAAGTGATCACATAATCTTGAAAAAAGTCCATAAATTATCTGTTTTTTGTAATGCATATTATGCCCCCAAATCAAGTCCTTTTCCCTCTGCATTAAGTAGAGGACCTTTGGAAAATTGGCCCAAGCTACACATTTAGGCACTACGAAGTCTGAGCCAACCAAGAAATCAATCCATGATATTGTGACATAGTAATAAATATATATTTGGTCTCTATTTCAATTTCTTACCACACAGGTCCTCAAATCCTTGTGCTGGCTGTAGTGATGGTGTCTGTTTTTATTCTAATGAGATTCACTTCTGGTATCCCTGTAAATCCTCAGGATGAGGACTAGTTGCCCAAATGAACAAACATTATGATTAGAGAGAGTTGGATTTTCAGTCTTGTTCCCTTAGTTCTGTGAGGAAAAAACGCTGAAGGTTGATTTGACTACCAAAAGTCAGTGACTTAATATGCCTAACTAATGAAGTTTCCATAAAAATCCCAAAGTACAGGGTTTGGAGAACTTTCATCCAGATTGCTAAACTAAAAATGCGGAAATGTGGGTGCCCAGAAAAAGCGTGGAAGCTCTGAACTTTTCCCACACCTTGCCCTAGGTGTCTCCTCATCTGGTTATTGATTTGTTCATTAAAAATATTCTTTGTACTAAGTCTGCAATCACAAGAAAATATCATCCTAAACTCTGTGAATTTCTCTAGAAAATTAATCTAGAAGGGTGTCATGGTAATCTTCAATTTGTAGTCAAATTATACAGAAGTTGTGAGTAACCAACTACATACTGTTGGCAAGTGAAGTAGGACCCTGTCTTGTAGGATGTGTGTGTGTGTGTGTCCGCACATATATTTGCACTCATAGAGATATATAAAAACAAACTCTTCCCAATTGTTTTATTCAAAGGATGGGATTAAGAATTGAGAGAATTTTGATGCAATGTATTTCTTTGTAAGTTGAATTTTTATGATAAACATCTATTGATTTAATAATGTGGAAAAGAAAATTTTAGGACAAAAGAAGAATCAGATCCATCCATTCCAAAAGGGAAATAATAAATATGTATTCATTGATTATTTTTGCTCTAACTTGATCTAAACCACAACTCTAGCTCAAAGACATATTATTCAATATTGATCTCAGTATTTTGCTTGCAAAGCTCTCAGTTTGCACCTTAGAATAGGATTTCAACTAGCTATGCTATAATTTTAATGGAAATACATTAAAGAATAAATAATCATTCTTTCCATATGTTAAAGAAAATCCTCAGAGATTAATTACTGCTATGAAGAGTAATATAGGAAGAAAAAATAGATACTTACATGAACAAATATTGTAAAAATACAGCTGTGTATATTTACATTCTTTAATAGATTGAGTGACAAAATAGTGTAATATTTTCTGTTTTCTTCTTAATGCAAAGAATACTGTCAAATGAAGAAATTTTTCGAATGCTTATTTTTGTGAAAGTAACCCAAATGAAAGAGCATGCCTGGATGTTAAAAAGAAAATTAAGTTCAATAGGAAGTTATTGGAGAATTTACAGTCAAAATAATGATATTACCTAATTATTTAAATTTTAAAAATGAAACATTGGCTATTCTTTGGGAAAATAATTGTGAAATAGTGGGAATTGTAGGTAGGAAAACCTTTTTTGGAGGTTGTTCCACTGGTGTAAGCAAGATATAGTGTGGTTTTCCTCTCTTCAGAAGTTTCTGCATCTTTCTATGAATAAATATTCTTTCTTCATCCACAGATCCACAGAGTCAATGCACAACTGATCAGATTCTGGAAGGGCTTCCATGCATCTCTTGCCCACTCCTTCAGTTGTGTCTGAGTAATGAGGAATTTAGGTTTTTCTCTATTCCTACGTGTGTTGAGCCAATTTTATGGGTCAGGGTATAGACCTCTGGGAGTGTCTTCTTATGGAAAATAATTAGCCTTGTTTATTCTGTGACTTCCTGTCGTCCCTCCTGGTTAAAGTTAAAATGCAGAATCTCCCATTCTATTCTCTCTTTCCACTATTGCTTCCTTTTTTCTTTTTCTTTTCCTTTGTTTTCTCCTTAAGGATACCTAGGTTCTGCCCCTGAATCTTTCAGAGTTTCACTTTATTTAGAGATGTGAAATAAGGCTTTGATTTTGGGATATAACCTGCTTATTCATGCACATTGCTTGTGTGAAGCTGTAATTGTTCCCTAATTGCTCTAAGCATGATGCCCTTACTTCTTACATATTAGGTGCTAAAAACAGCTATTAGAGTAGCTGTTAGTGCCTTAAAATATTTAAAATATTCCCTACTACCTTGAAAGAATGTATAAGAAAGAACTCTGAAAGGCAAACATTTTGTTTATTATAAATGTTAACTCATTAATTGTACAAATTAATGGGTTTCACTGTGATTTTTTCCATCTATGCTATTTAAACCTAAATGCTATTTTAAAAATGCTATTTTTAAAAATTATTTTTCATGACGCCATTTTGCTTTTTTTTCATTTTTCATGTCACAAGTTATTTTGTATATAATACATAGGAGAGAAGTTCCATCCAAGAAACAAATGCTTATTAATCATACCCACATACAATATTTTAGTAATCATTAAACTGATTAGAAGCATTAACTAGTAAGCATTAAACTGATTAGAAGCCTTTTTCCCTCTTTTTTTTTTTGATGCTTATGGAAATCAACTAGGATACACACACACACACACACACACACATATGGTAAAGTTATCACTATGTAAAACACATCTTAAAAATGATGAGAATGCTACAGTTCCAATTGTCTGTGCTACTTTGGTGTTTTGGAGAAATCCTCCATCATATCCTCAAGTCTGTCACATTAAAGACATTCTTTACCCAGTACAGTAGTTCCTTAACACTTCCTAGGTAAACCAAGGAGTCATTCCTGAGAACATGGAGTGAGTTTCCCCAGGACTTCTGTCTCATTGCGTATCCTAAATGGAGTATAATGGAATGTGGAGCAGCTCCCATGCCTCCTGATGCTCCCTTTGTTATTATGGCATGTAGATCCCCATGGTTCTGTACCACACTGTTAGGAGACGGAATTTGCTAACCTAGGACTCTCGATCTAAACTGAATCATTGTGTATTGTTAAATTGTTACTCAACTTCAGAAAGACATTTTATGATATAGGAGTGTGAGTTAAATTATCACCATCATTGCCATCCTATCTATCCTTTCATAGACATAAAATTCCCGTAAGTCATCTTCTGTATGAGAAGTCAAAGGAGCACTAGGGAAATACAGCTCACTGGAGCCATTTGAACAATGGCTGTAAAAATAACATCTGGTCCTTGTTTTCATGCTCAATGTAGTTTTTAATTCACTGCAGGGGACGCCACTAGCAGCAGTCAGTGTAATTTATCTAAATCTTTAATACTCAGTGTTTTATTCAGGAACAGAAATATATTTGCTTTCTAAAGAGCATCAAGTGTAAATGTTAAGGGATTCTTTTTAATATTGTAGGATTATGAGCCGGTATTGAAGCAATCGATTGAGAATGTGTAGCTATCCATCATTGCCTTCATTAAATGAAATTGCCTTCTGGCATACAAAAGGGTCTTATGTATGTGTGTGGAGGTGTATTTGTATGTATGGATATTAGTTGATTTGAATATATAAGAAACATTAAAAACACTAGTAGATATGAAAAGTACCACTGAAATTGTGAAATTTAATGAAATAAATCCTAGAATATAAAATTTGGGAGAAAATGATTCATTTCCTACTGAATTTTTTAAAAGAAGTCTGCTCACATTTTTTTAAGCTGGATGATGCTTACCAATGAGGGGCAGGATTCAGGTATGTCCAAATTTCTCTAGAAGCTTAGGCTTTTTGATAAGTCTCTTTTATTTATTTATCTATTTTTACAATATTTGAACACAAAACATGCCCTCTTCCTTATAGGGACTTGGATATTGAGTATTAATCTTAAATAATTCAAGTTTTCTCTTGTTTTGAAACACTTCAGTTTTCTCTATAAACTCATGAGAAGTATGATTTCATTTCTCCATTGAAGCAAACAATCTACATTAAGCACTTATCATAGTCCAAGTATCAAAAAACATAGAAAAGAACATTTTTTGGTAGGTAAGCATGATAAAGAGAAAGAACTAGTAAATGCTAAATTATAGAAGCATGGGCCAGAAAACATGGCAGCTCTGGAGAGGACAGATGGTGGGATAGGAGGGCTGGGCATGGCACCTACAAGTAGCTTTAAAGATCAGAACCCTATGTCTGTTATTTTTATTTTACTACCATATTTTTAATGGTAATTTCCCTTTTGTTAATATTTACCCATTTAAAAACTCATTATTTTGACCCTGTCACTCAAAAAGTACGAGAAACATGTTGAAAACTAGTGATAAAAAGAAACAGGCAAAAATCAATCTGGAAAAGTCACTACTAACACTTTGTAACATATGTTATTTCCATGCATATGATTTGCAAGTCTCCAAGCAAGTGGCTGGTTTATTTTTGTTTTGTTTTGTTTTGTTTTGTTTTTTTGCAAACACAGTATCCTTTGCAATTTTAACTCGTTTTTAACTTAACATTTTATACATCTTTTCCAAAATGATTTTCTTCTACATTGGATCATGTTACATTTTTAGGTTTAAGTTTTAAAACTGATATATCCCATCATTTCATACCTAATGGCCATCTGTATGTCTTCTTTGGAGAACTGTAATTCAAGTTCTTTACTAAATTTTAAGGTCAAGTTATAGGTTCCTTTTGCTATTTTTATTTCTCAAGGTCATTTTGACAATTATGGTTGTCTATCAATTTTGTAATTTTTTCTCACCCAAGTGTCCACTGATGGAAGACTGGATGGTAAAGAAAATATGGTATATATATATATATATATGCATAAAAGGGAAAATTATTCAACCTTAAAAAATAAGTAAAGCCTGCAATTTTTCACAACATGAATGATGTGGAGGAAATTATGCTAAATGGAATAAGACAGTCTCAGAAAGACAAATATGGCATTCTTCCACTCATATGACATAGCTATAATAGTAAAATTCATGAAAGCAAATCATATGACAGTAGGTTCCAGGAGCTGGGAAGTGGGGGAAATAGGAATTGCTGCTCAGTGGGTAAAAGTTTTAATTTTACTGGAGGAATAAATTCTATAAATTTTCTATGCAACCACTGCCCATAGTTAAAAGTACAAATTGTGTACTTCAAATTTTGTTAAGAAGTTAGATCTCATGCTAAGTGTTGTTCACACACACACACACACACACACACACACAAAATGATGGGTTGGGAAAACACAAGAAAATTTCCCTATTACCGTGAAGATGGTGGCATTATCATGGCTGTTTGCTATGTCCAAACTCATTGAATGATGCAAACTAAGTATTTGCAATTTTTCTTAAAAATTTATTTTTATGGACAAATAAACTCATGTCTATTTATTGTGTAAAACATTGTTCTGAAATATGTATACGTTGTGAAATGGCTGAGTAATATTCCATTGTGTATATATACCACAGTTTCTTTATCCATTCATCTACTGAAGGGCATCTAGGTTGATTCCATAATCTAGCTATTGTGAATTGAGCAGCTATGAACATTGATGTGGCTGCATCACTGTAGCAATCTGATTTTAAGTCTTTTGGGTACAGGCCAAGGAGTGGGATAGCAGGGTCAAATGATGGATCCATTCCAAGTTTTCTAAGGAATCTCCACACTGCTTTCCAGAGTGGCTGCACCAACTTGCACTCCCACCAGCAATGTATGAGTGTACCCTTTTCCCCACATCCTCGCCAACACCTGTTGTTGCCTGTGTTTTTAATAAAAGACATTCTAATTGGGGTAAGATGAAATCTTAAGGTGGTTTTGATTTGCATTTCTCTTATAAATGGCTAAATCAAACTAATTAACACATTCATTTTTCATATAATTATCAACTTTGTGTGTTGAGAAAACTTAAAATCTTCTATTATTAATACATTTTTTTTTACTATAGTAGCATCTAGTATAATAGATCTTTTAAACTTAATTTTCTCCTCTGAAAATTTGGTTCCTTTGACCAACATCTGCTGACCCACTTGACGGGTCCTAGTAACTACCATTCTACTTTTTACTTCTCAGTTCAATTTTTTTGGATTCTATATAAAGTGAGATCATTGATTATTTGTCCTTATGTGTACATTTCTTTTATATCAATTATACCTCAATAGAGCTGTAAATAAATAAACTATTCAAAATAGCATTAACAAAAATAGTCTTTATAAATATCGATTTGTGCTAGGTATCTTAGACAAAAAAAAAAGTGACTATGTAGTTTATATGATTTCCAGCAATTTCTAAAGCTAATTGATCCATCTTTTCTTATTAAGAGCTGTGAGCACAATCAGTGGGATTAAATTTCAGGTTGCCTTGAAGTGTATCTACCCCTTTCCCTACTCATGCGCAACTGTCTCCTATAACAGAGCCACTCCTGGGCTGTGTGATCTTGCTGAGGAACTCCTCCTGGATCATCTGCTCATCTGATTTAGGAGCCCTTATTTAGTTCTCTTCCTATTTCCTCTGATTCCACATTTACTGCCTTTACTGTAATTATAGAACTTGTTTCTCCTTCTTCAATTGGCAGCAACATCAAGTTGTCTACCTAAAAGCACTGCTGAATACAAATTTCAGTAGATTTCAATAGTTCCTATTGAAATGGAGTAATGGAGTTCCCATTTACTCTATAAATGGAGTTCCTATCTCCATATTTTTTCTAGTTCTGAAGAACTATTCAGCCAGAACTTTAGTCTACCTAAAATCTGCTTTTCTTTCTTCTATTCTCTGTAAATAGAAACTCACACAGTTTTTTCTTGTATCACATATTATTTCTACTTGAAATAAAGATAACTAAAATTTTAGGTTTCTGGCATAACTTTTTACCAGTAACTAGAAAATCATGATTAAAATTTTGGTACATTCCTCACAGGCTCTCTGGATTCTCTCAATACATCATTGCCCAGAAAATCCTGTACAATTTATTGCAGTATTATTGGAAATGAGAAATTATTGGCAAATTATAATGCTAAGTCTTTACTTAATTATCACCAATTCCAGAGTTAGACCTAATTCCTTAAGATACAGTAACTGTTTTAAAGTGTACAGATTATGCTTTTATTCTGTATTGTATGTTCAATTTAGGATTTAAATTTATTTAAATTTATTCAATTTAATTTAATTATTAAGTTCAATTTTATTTAAATTTAGGATTTAAATAAATTTAGGATTTATTTATTTAATAGGTGACAAGTTTTATCAAATATGGTTTCAATTTGATAGCTTTCTGGGATTAGGTGAGGTTATAAGGTACTTCTGCAATTTCTTCTCGTGATTCTTTTATTTCATTTTCTCAAATTCTAATTTAATACTCTGGTAATTAATTCAATTACTACCAAAGAATCTCTGCTCCCTTTTCTCATTTCTCACTCTTTATAGTCAAAAAATATTTTCATTTTTTTAACAGAAGATAGTCTCAGGCACTTTTTGCATTTCTCCTCATCAGTTAACCTTAGATCAAAACATCTGCTGTTGGACCACTGTGGTCCCCATTTCTCTGTCCTCTTCTTTCCACTGAGTTTATACCTTCCTGACACTGAGCTTCAGAGTACTTATGGAATGACAAGTATATTTCTGGAGGAAGCTTGAACTCTGTACTCACAGACTTCCAGAGTTCCCATTCCTCATTTTATATGAAATTCTTAGAAATTAATGTTTTAAAATTACATGACAGATATATGGAGTGATTTCAATAACTCCCACACTGAGCAAATAGAAAGTTAACAAATGCATTTATAAAGTTAACAAATGCTCAAACTGTAGGACTCCCTAAATCAACATTGTAGCTTAATGAGAAGTGTTGGTCATATATATCAGTAAGAGAAATTCAAGGCATGCAACCAGAATAACAGAGCTGGATTGACCAGAAAGTTGGGCAGAAAGCGAGTAGAGAGACCTAAAGGGGTGTGTACAGTTAGAAAGTCATATTGAATGAAGAGCAAAAATAGAAGCAGCAGGAACAGGGAACAGAACCACTGGAATGCACAAATGTACAAGACCAGGGAATATGCTCCTTGGCAAGAAAGAGGATCAAGGTCAAGGTTTTGCTTTGATGCTTGTACCAGATACTTGACTATTCTTTAGTCATGATATACTTGAGCTGCAAAACCCTGAAGATTACACAAATTGAGCTTAGTTCTGTTGATCTTCTTTCTCCACATGGCCTAGGTTAGAGCTCCAAAGAGAAGAATTTTCCATGTGTGAGGACTGAACACATGGATCTAACTTCCAGACCCATGTCACTAAAGAAGATTCCATCAATTGGGTTTCACTGAGGGAGCTGAGGGAAATCATGCTCTCTATCTTCATATCCAGTTAATTGAATGAGTTTAAGAATATATTTTTTGTTTCAGTTTGGTCTGTTCTTTTACAAAATCACCATAATGCCCTAAGGAAAAAATGTGGTAAACAATAATAAACAGAATTATGACAACTAAGATTAAACAAATTTCTTTGTAATAGAAAATTTTCGTAAAATATTGTTTCATTTGCCAATAAGAAACAATTTTCACTAAAATGGATAGTTTCCCTGAAACTGGAAATTACCAAAATTGCTTGCACAAAAAAAAAAAAATTGGATAATTTGAATAAAACCCAATTACAAGGGAAGAAATTGGGAAGATTATCAAGGGATTAGTTTGCAGAACTTGCTCTGTGCTCATACAGTTTTGTCTGTAAAGACTGTCAAAGAACGTTACAAATACTGCATAAATGTTTCAAAAACATGGAAATAGCTCAGAACTATCCATTCTGCCCATATAGCAAACAATAGATCATTAGAACTAAAATTGTAGCATAAGTAAATTACATACAAGATATTTTTAGACATAAAATGTGAATATCAAACAAAAATTAGAAAATTCACATGAAGTTGCAGTTCGACAATATGAGTAATTTCTAAAGAACTGCTATACAACATTTTGTCTATAATTTATAACGTCACAATGGGCACTTAAAATTTACTGAGAATAGACCTCATGTTGTGTTGTTACCACAATAAAAAAAAAATAGCACTCAGTAATGTATGTTAAGAGGTACCACTACTATCTAGTTTTTTTGTGAAGAATGAAAGCTTGAAAAAATATTAGAAGATTTAATAACATCATATCTAGTATTTCATGAAAGATATTATGAATAATAATAATAATGTCATCAGCTGAAAGACATTAAAAGATCATTCAGTTCATTTCAATATATAATGCTGAGAAAAATATTTTAATTAAGAATTAGAAAGGTACATGTGGTATTGCATAAATAATGTTTATAATAAATATAATTCAACTATCATATTTTATGATTAATTATTTTGAGAGGCATTACATCTTATGATATAGGATCTAAAACAAATACACAATGCAATTTTTAAATAGGAGGAGGTAAAACTGTCATTTTCTCATAATCTGTTTGAACATTTTAAGTTACTATTATCCACATATGTTATGATTCTATAGCTTAATGAAAATACTCTTGACTAATTTTTAGATGATGAGAATTAAAAACAAATAAAATGCAAAATGGCCATGTAAATATGGATATTTTGAAACTATTTAATAGGATATCCTATTCTAATTTGTAACATGCAATGCCAAATGTATTAAATATCTAGAAAAAAAGAAATATATATAACCAATGGGGGAAAAAAAGGTATTTTGATGCTTAGAAGAAACTTTGATAAAATGGAATCAGTAATATCTTTATCTACATCTATATATCTACTGTAGATAAATATGTTACCATACTAGGACTTGAACCCCAGGGGCACTCTACCACTAAGTTACATTCCTGTCCTCTGAATTGTTTAGTTTTTTGTGTATGGGGTAAAGGGATTGAACCCAGGGCCTTGTGCTTGCAAGGCAAGCACTCTATCAGTTGAGCTATATCCCCAGCCCTGTATTACTTAGTTTTGATACAGGGTATCACTAAGTTACCCAGGCTGGCCTTCAACCTCCTGATCCACAGACTTACTAGTAGCTATAATTACAGATGTGCACCATTACACCAGCCTATACAACATTCTTGGAAAACAATATTTGAAACTATTAACATATCAATTCTAGGAAATTTTAAACATATTTTTATTCAATATAGTTCTAATGAAAAATCACCAAAATATTTTGGTTTGGAAAGAGGTAAATGAAGAATTTGGAATACTTAGGCTAAAATGCAATGAAAATGACACTTCAAAAAAATGTGAAACTCCTGAAAAATAAACAATCAGTTAATCAAACAAATATGTGTACTACATAAATATGTAATAGTATCTTATTGCAGAAAAAAATGAGGAAAAAAAATGATACCACCAAAATCTAATAATAAATAGTAAAAGAAGAATAATGAATCAATAATAGGGAAAACATTATATTAATGATGGTGGAATAACTAACTGCAAATTAAATTTCTAGAAAATGAGTATAAATCTGTCATTATACACCAAATAAACTACAAGATCTATACAAATTGTATAGATCAGTACAACTTATTGTATTGATAAAATAATTAAACAAATCATATATTCAATATGTACACATACAAATACATATATAAAAACAGGAAAGTAAAAATAAAATTAAAAAAGCATAGAATGACTATCATATTAAGATGTTATTAAAAATAAATAACCACAGGTGATAAATTAGACAATTTAAATACACCAAACAAAGAGGTGACAACTAAAGTCATTGTTAGTGTGCTGGTTATGAGAGATCTGCCAGCAGAGAACAGGTGGTCAGAGCCTCACAGGGTAGGCAGCTCAGTTTTGCAGCTCAGTGAACAAGAGATTGATTCTTAAAATGAATACAGTTTATCCATCTCTTAAGCAAACAAACAAGACAGGAGAAATAGTCCAAAATGCAGAAATGGTTACCTGTTATTTTAATAATCCTATAGAACAGTAATTTTTCCTCTGGCTATGCTGAAATAGTTTAGGCTCAGCTACTAATTCTTTGCACAAACGGCAGAAAGTCACATAAAATTTTTTTTAAATATGTTGGAATGCACTGGAAACTGGTAAAGCAACTATACCTTAAGATGAAGCTCATTGAGATGATCCAGATTTCCTGCCTGCCTCTTTCCTGCCAGAACATTTGCTAATTATTGGAAGAGAGCATGAGGTCAAGTGCCAAGCAAAATGTTTCTACAAAGTTGCAGAGCAGAGAGAACTGCAGGAAACTCAAAGAGCTAGAAGGAGGAAAACTAAAGTTTGTGGTGCTACAGCAGCCTAAATTTGAAGTCACAAAATCCCCTAGAGAAGACAGACTCAGGGAAATAAGCTCAACACTTGGGCTTTAGTTTTTCCCACAAGACACTTATGGAATAAGATGCTTAAGACAAGAGGATAAAAAGATAAGGGACAATTAATTGAAAACAAAAACAAAAACAAAAATAGGACATGACTGCCTTGTTTTGTTGCTTGAAATTCAAAAGTCATATTTAGAATCCTATCAATAAGGGGATAACTTGGGAAATCCTCCAACTCTCAGTTTGAAACTATGTGGGACTACAACCAGGAGTGAGGCAGACGTGGAGAGAACAATCATTACAAAGTCTGCAACCTGCCTAGAATCACTTGCGTCCCTGATTGGATTGAGGTGTTCTGCCTCTTTGTCTTTGGTTGGAGAGCAGGATGGATCCTTTCTGTAAGAAGAGGGCATTATCTAGAGTGTTTCTGATTTTCATACAAAATGTCTAGAATTTAAGCAAAAGTTGACAGGCATACCTAGAAGGATGGTGTGTTCCTCAAATGTCCTTGTACCGTAAGCTTGGTCCCTGCTTTGATGGTATTGAGGTGGTGGAACCCTGACTAGGTGAGGCTTCGTGGGAAGTTCCCAGGTCATAGGGGCTCCACCCTCGTGAATGGACTATAATGCTGACTCAGGGGAATCCACCAGGTGTTGTGGTACTGGACAAAGCTGTAAAGATTAGTGAGTACTAACTTAGCACTATATCTAAATTCATAGACTGTATCCAGATTTAAGCATGAAGACAAAAAAATATAGGCAGTATACAAAGATGATAAGTGTACCATAAAAGGAGTTGTAGTCACAGAAGGGGAAAAGATTAAAAAAGAGGACAAAAGCAATTTTTGAAGAGATAATGGCCCTAAATTCTCTGATATTAGATATCAATCTAGAGATATAAGTAATTTTAAAAATCCAAGAAGCATAAATATAAAAGTCAGTTAGCTGCATCATGATATAACTGACCAAAGAAAACAAACACAAAGGAAAGAAATTACTGTTTAAAAATCTTAAAAATAGTGAACTAAGATGCATCACAGCTAGAGGCAGCAACAACACCAAAAGCTGACTTTGTGATAGAAAATATTTTAAAAAATACAAGAAAATAAATTAATGATTTCAATGTTCTGGGGTAGGTCAGGGGCCAACATGCCAACCACACATTTTCTGCCTAGACGAAGTATTCTTTAAAAGTGAAAGCAAATCGAAATTTTAGTGCCCACATAAACTGAGAAAATTATTCAGGCAGCTAGATCCACAGTAAAGATGTACTACAGTCAAAAGAATTATTGGAAGAGAAGGAAAAGGATTCTAGAAATGCAAAAGGTAATGAAGAGTAACAGATAAGTATACAGTAAACAAATAAAAGATATCTACCTAATTGTCTCCTCATAAATATTTCCTACCTGCTGTTAGAAAAATTGTGAATATATCTTTGTAAGAAAAATAGCAAGTACATGAGGAACACCACACATTGTGAGACAGCAATGGTGAAAAGGTAGGTGATATTAGGAGGCAAGAGGAGAGATTGCTGCCCAACTTGAGTGTTCTTCAGTAACAGATACTCAGCTGAATCTCCCCCTGATTCAAAGAAGAGAATACAGAGGAAAAATGCAAAAGAAATGATATGATTGGAAAGAGAGTGCTAATTAGGAAATCATTAGATGACCACCATTTAAACTGATTAATGACCTACGAGGCAGATGCCAATTTTAAGTATGCATCTTTCCATTCTCTGCTTACTAGTTTCCTCCTTTATAGTTCATTCATATGAATCTCATTAAAAATATGTCAAGGGATTTAAAAATAAATATGATAAAATATTCAGGAATGGTACAAAACAGAATTATATCAACCATGGAATGAGAATCATAATGAAAATTTATTTCAAATTAATTATGCATTTTATACCCAAAACCATAGACTATATATTTTAGGCCATGAAAGAGTGAAAATTATTGAAGCAAAGGAAAAGTTGTAGAGTAAGAATATCAAGAATGGTTGAATGATGCATCTTTTGGAAAGTAATCTTACTTCTTGTTTCTTTTCTCCATGATTCCTGCCAAACCAGTCCAGCAATAACTGTTAAATGGAGCAATTTTCTTAAATGGATGCTTTAAATTCTTGCCAAATAAAGTAAGATTCTGTTAATTAAAATTTTAATTGTTCTTGAAAGTGATTGAGAAAGACAATACTTAACCTTTCTAAAAGAATATGCCATCAACATATTTCTCCTTTAGCAGACCATGTACGAATTACTTATTCAATACTTATTGATTAAATGTTTTAATCCTTATGCAGATTCAAATAATAACTGTGCACCCAATCAATTCTTGCTTGTAGCCTCACCAGAAGCAGATGTTTGAACTCTCTTTATGTCAGTCTAGCTGCAACCTGAAAGTCTTCTACTCTTTCTCTCACTTTCAAGGAGGAATGAAGGTTATTTTAATTGTCTCTTTGTTTCAATTCACAGCATTTTACATCAAACTCCCTTCACCTAATGCTGACCAGACAAAATATCTCAATATTTTATCTCTCTGTTGAGGATAAGTAGATACAACTTACTTGAAATTAGTCTCTTCTTTAACATGGGTCATAGATTAATTCAAAATTATTATAATTTTTAAAAGTTTACTAATGCTTCTACTTTTGATTCGTATTTACTATATATTAGAGGGGAGAATGCTGTAATTGAAATTATATTCCAGCCAAATAGACATTTTCTGTTCTGTAGAGCATCCGTCCTACAGAATATTCCTGCCTGTCCTAGAGAACTGAAAGGGCAATCCAGAAGACAAATATAGATTTATCTTGACACTCACCCTTAATTCAAAAGCATTAAAATTATCACCAGTGTTGTTTCACATTTCTTGTAATCAACTTAAGAATATTTAAATGTGAAAAATTTAAATAGTACAGCAATAAATCACGTTACCGTAACCATTGAACATCAATAGAGATATAGTTTTTTAAAATAACGAACATTCCCCTATGTTCTATGTCAATAATCTGACGTGTATTCTTTCATTTGTATATACTTAGAGATGTACAAGATTCTGTAGTTCTTTAAAAATGGGATAATCTATACAAGACTGCTAAAGCTTTCTAGATGAGTAACACCCACTCAAAATCTTCAACATTACATCTGACCCTAATTTGATAAAATCCTCTTATTACCAAAAGTCCCAAATCCTCTCTTAGATACTGAAATATTCACTAGACATCACTGGAGAAAAATTGTATAAGACATAGTTGTTGCTATTTATCTGATGAAAAAGAGTTGAGGTTTTGTCCCATATATGCTAGAAGACCACCAGTACTTCTAAGCAGGGTACCTCATTTCCTCATCTGTGTTTTACAGGAAGATATTTGTCAAGGAAAAACGAAAATGCAGGTCCCAAGATAGGATATTGCAGTGGTTGTTTCAGGTACAAATCATGATATAGTGAAGACCAGGCCAATGGGGGTCTAGGCCAAGGCAATGGAGATAGAGATTTATCAAAGACAATGCCAAAGCCTCTGGATTTTCAGTTTGTCACTTACAGTGATAAAGTTCAATAAGATAAGGACTTAAAGTTTAATAAGAAAGGAGATCAATTTCGAAGTGGGAGTTTGGCTCTGGGTAAGTTGAATTTGAGGCTTGTGCTGGTTACCTAGTGAACAGTAACTTGGGAGATAATGGAAAATTACATAATTATCATTTTTTCTTCCCCATCAGTTAACATATTAGTTTAAATCTTTTATTTTTTATTGTATTTCCCACAATTTTATTTTATGGCTGGCAAAATATTACACAGAACAAAACCAATAAAGTTTATATTTTTTCAGACAGAAGGAAATTTAATAACATAATAAACTTTTTAATTGTTGGACATTTGAACAGCTTCCAAGATGTTGTTTTCTTAAGAATAAAACAATGCATATCTTAATGAATATAACTTTTTCTTCCTTGAATCACCTCCAGAGAATATGTATTCTTAGAAACAAATTCTTTATTCTAACAAATAGCATGAATATTGAAAATTATTTGTCTAAAATGTTTCTGAAAGGTACTTAATACACATTACACACACAGGTGTGTGTATTCTGTGTGTATAGATATACCTATAGATATGTGTATACATCTGTGTGTGTGTGTGTGTGTGTGTGTGTGTGTGTGTGTGTTTACATTATGACTAGAACAGAAACTTAGTTCCACCTTAATTGCACTCAGAGCATATGACCCATAGTTACTCTGGAAATTGTACCAAGTATCACAGAGTTTTATTGAAACAGGAACTCCTTCAGTGCAAGGCCCTTTAAGTCTTTAAAAATCTTTTAGCATATTAAATACGGAAGCTTCATTTGAGAGCATCTCTAAATCTCCAAATAACCTTTGCACATATAGATATATGATTGAAGATCACATAGATTCCAAGGGAAAAAGAAAAAAAAAACCATTCCAAGCATCATTTTTACTAACCAATTTATAGCTCCTCTCTGGAAAACATGAATAAAGAGAAAACAAGTGCAAAACAGCAGTTTATCTACTCCAGCTACTGGGAGCCCTATGTTCTCCTTTCCCTCTGTGTGGACTTCCTCTGAGGAAAATTAGCAAATTCACAGATGCCTTCTGGGAAAAGTGATTAGACTATTCAGAACCCCTTTGTGTTCTCTCAAAGGCAGTTTAAAGTTAACCTGAACATTCCACTATGTTGTCAGATCTACAATTGATCCTGGTTTCCAGTGTGCAACTTATCTGACAGACTGCTGAAAAATAGATACCCCTTTTTACTCAGCATTTGATTCTGAAGAAAAACTATAATAAGAAAACCTATCAACTGCAGTAAGACCATTGCAATTCTAGGGACTGGTTTCAATGTTACATACACTGAAAATAGGGAACTGCAGTAAAAATGATATTATTGATCATATTTCTACCTCTTTCTAAATTTTTCTGACATGGAATTAAAATTCACCTCATCAGAAATTTCTTTCTGATCTCCTTAAATGGTTTCTCAATTCTCTCTATTACTCAAAGCAATTCAGTTTCTCTGGGCATCAGAAACTTTGTAATTACATATTCATTTTTGCTAACTTGATACTTTTTGTCTCTTCCACTATCTGAAATCTCCTTAAGAGAAGGCACATATCTCATGCAAGATATTTCCAGTTTTTAGCTAAGCATTTGACACATAGTAGACATTCAATAAATATCTGATTAATTAATACACTAAATGAATAAAACCATAAGTAAAATTCACAAGTATGCACCTTAAGTTAGAGAAAACCATCCATTCTATATTTGCATTTTGGGCTATAGAAATGAAAAATATTTCTTCATCAGAAAATATCTCAATATATGCATTCAGCTGCCATTTTTTTAAGGAATGTCATCAAATTTTAAAACAAACTGAAAAGAACTCTAAAATCAAAGATGATGCTCAAACCTGTTTTAAACAACAATTATAGCTTACAAGAGAAGACATGCAACTGGAACCCACTTACATCTTATTTAAAAAAAAAGTATTGGGAGATGGTTATAGAGGAAAACAAAGCTGAGCATTCCATGGGTGTCTATTGTGAAGATCAGCCAGGGCGACGGAGATGAAGGCCACATAACAAGTATAAATGCCAAAAGTCAGTATATAATGCACCATCTGGACTTTATTCTATGTATTGCTAAATATATAGAATAATATAAAACATATCAATTAACTACCTTGTATATATAATGCTCTATTCTAGTCATTTACGATTCAATTACGTGACAAAAGTTACTATAAATATTTGAGTAGGATCAGTATTCACTGATCAGTAATAAGTACTTTTAATGAAGATGGGGTAGCAAAGATAAATAGTGTTGAAGGAGGGATTCTGTAGGCATAGGCAATAACAAGACCTTACCACATTGTCACCCCAAAAGATAAGGAAGATAAGAAACAAGGCCTGCCAAGTTCTGTTGCAAGAATATTTCAGGATATCTCTACCTGAAAGGCCAAGTATATATATATAAAAAAAAGTATCTTCCATGTACTAATGACACAAATATCTGGGCAGATTCAAATAAAATTAATCACATTTTTTATTTTCCTAGTTGTAGTGTGAATGGCATTGCAATGGAACCCACTGTCGGGATTTTGTGCCTGAGCTGTAGCCAATGTTTTGTACCAAAACCAAACTTCTGAAGCAGGTGAACACAGGAAATGATATTAGGATTTTTGAACTGACAACAGTTTTTGTTTCCTTTTTCCTAAAAAAGGTTAAAGACACAGGGCTTACTTTATATAGGCATTAAAAGGAAATGGATTACACATCATAATTAATTTTAATTATTATTGCAATGCAATATTTTAAATCTTTGAAATTTCAAATAATGCAAATTATTGCAGTGCAGTGACAATATGTAAATAGTGTTAACTTTACTATTTAAAACTCTACCTCTTGTCAGGGGATATTACTCAGTAGTAGAGCACTTGCCTAGCATACATGAGGCCCTGGATTCAATAATCTCTAGCACTGAAGAAAAAGAAGGAGGTAGATTTTGCATAGAAAATGAACCAACAAAAGACTATTCCCTTCACGAATCATATGTAAAGGGATTCTTTAGATGAAGTTCTGAAGTTACAACTTCTTTTGAGAGTACATTTGCAAAGGACACAGTTATAAGTAAGTTAAATTCCAGCTGTGGGACGTACCAGGTTCTGAGGAGAATGGAGAGATCCAACCCCTGCCAAACATCCCATCACTAGCACTATTAGATTTTTAAATTAATTTTACTATATTTAGAGGAGGTCAGCTCTTGTGACACCTTTTGAATGGTATGTGTCACAGCTAGAAGATGTGCTTCTTTTTAACCACAGAACTTGTAGCACAGAGTATCAGAAGACCTTTGATAGAAACTGGGTGCATGAATTCAAGCTTCATAACTAAATACCACAGACTGGGTGGCTTAAACTACAGATATTTATTTCTCATAGTTCTGGAAGCTTGAAGTCTAAGATCAAGATGTCAGCAGGGTTGGTTTCCTGTAAGTCCTTTCTCTCCAGCTTGCAAATGACCTGGGTCCTCAAAGGGATATTTTCCTGGTGATTTTATAAGAATGTTATCCATATTGATTTAGGGTCTCACCTTAAGTTGTCATTTAACTGTAATTATCTTCTTGAAGGCATTTTTTTCAAATGGAATCACATTTGGTGTTAGAGCTTGTATGTATCCTTAGTGGGGGAAAAGAATTCAGTTGATAATACCTGGACCTGAGTTCTACCCTTAGGTCTGGTACTAAGTTGCTTGCTGTTCTTTCCCTCTCTATTCCACTTATTTTGTTCTTTCTATGTCTTTTTTTTCCATTGTAAAGTGAAGTCAAAGTAGATGATCTTTATAGATCTTTAAAAATTCTGACTTTGTCCTCCAATAAAATAGACGATTTCAAGTAATAAATAAGACAAAAAACTTCTCCTAGCAGAATTTGAATACTAGTCATAAAGGTGGGGTGCCCAGCTAGGGTTCATGTTCTTGGCATCCTGAACAAAGAATTAAGCAGGATATACAGAAGTAACAGGCAGAGCATAGGTTTATTGAAAGGAAAGGGCAAGTACCCTCCATAAATAGGATGGAGTAGGCCTAGCAAGAGTGGCTCAATGTCCTGTCCTATGTCTGGGGGAGTCTTGTCTTATATGCTGAGCTGTGCTACATTCACCTCCCTACAGACCTGACAGAAGGCCTTGCCCTCTTTGTTCCCATTGGTTACTTTGTTTTCACCTATTTAGAATACAGAACTTGTGACAGGAGTTGCCATGGTGATGGGACTATATAGAACTCCTGGTGGGAGTTGCTACGGTGATAAGCCCTCCATGGCAGGAGTTGCCATGGTAATGAGACTTATCAACAGGGACATGGTGACTTATCTCCAGTCTTGTTCTCCTGCTGGCATTTTTCTTGTACCCTGCTTCTGCCATCTTGATATCCCTAAACTACTACCTCATTTGGATAATTTGTAATGATCAGCTGTAACTTTCAGTGTTTTTTGAAAAGCCTACTAAATTATCTTAATCCATGGAGTAATAAAATCTAAAAGATTGTGCTAAGAGACAGAGTCTGTGATCATCACTCCTCACAATGTCAAAAGCCAATATCTTAAATAATACATTGTACAACATTGCCAAAATGCATCCAAATAATCAGCCTATTTAAACACTTCAGCCACAATATTTGTTGGCATGGTGGTTCATCATAAAACATTAATCTAGTAAATGCCTAGGGAATTTATAAGTATGCAGGTGTCAAAATGTTAATTAATTAAAATGAATTAAATTCATCCCAACTATTATTATCCATGCCTAGCAATTTAGTCAAAGAAAGTACTAGGTCTTATTCACATGCTGTCTAGTGAGTAGGACACTGGATTAATTATCAGGAATCACAGGTACATTGTTATTTGGACATGCTACTTAGAAAGTCAGATTTCTGGGCACAATAGATTTGAATTTCAGATACAAAGGTGCCAGTTCGGTAAGCATGAGAGAAGTCAGGTTTCATCTGGAATCCAGAGTTCACATGAAAGTACAAATACATATTCTCACATGAAGTGAATGGAAACTAAAGACAGAAATAATATTCAGAGATTGGATAGGAAGTGCACAGAAAATGGATCAAAGAGCCACCAAAACCATATCTATGCCCATTTTGTCCACAAAAGCAGCAGCTTTCCTCTTGGGATATTTGGAATGTGCTACTTCAGCCTCTGACAAACCACATTAGGCACTATGATTCTGCTGATATATTCTTATGCCTTTGCTGCCTGAACTTACATAGTGCATTCCAATCTCTAATCTCAACCTAAGGGGCAAAATGAACAAGAGACCCATAGACTCAATCCTCACCCTTTCAAAGCTGGTAATTGGTGAAAATAGCTGTAATGAAGAACCCAAAAGAGGAAAATGCAATTAACGAGGAGCTCTGTATAATGTCTAATTTGATTTTCTTGGCTTGTTAGCTCAGCTGGTTGGAGCATGGTGCTAATGAAGTCAAGATTGCAAGTTCAATTGCCATATGGGTCAGTTAGCTTCGCTCAATTCCATGGCTACTGACCAGATGAATTCTATTGGTCACAAGAGGAACTAGACAAGAGAGGATGGATTACAGAAAATTCATTTATGCTACTTTCAAAAAAACCCCTCAAAACACTACTATCAAGAGCAGGGTTATAGTGTGGACTTCATTTCAGTTACTTAAAATTGAGAAAATGCTTATAAAATTCTGAGTAGTGAAAACTGAAACAAAAATTAAGACTTATGAGCAGTATAATTAGGCCCTTTACCAAATCAGGAAAAGTTGACTTGCTAAACTTACTGTAGTCTTTCTGGCTGAAAATAGGTTTCAATTGAGGTACATCAAATCTGCAGGGGGTGGGTGGTGGGAGTAGCAAAGAGAAATAGTCTTTAGGACTGAACAAGGAAGGAAAGTGGAAATAAGGAAAAGAAATGCTGTTCGTGGCACCACAGAAGTAAAGAACAGACAGTCTCTTTAATGTTTACTCAATCTGAAACCGACTTAGTGTACAGACCTACCCACTTAATCTTACCATTGGACTCTAATGCCCTGCAGAGTTGTGATCCATTTCAAATTAAGTGAATATGAAGTCCTAGACAAATCCTGTCTTAAACCAATTACAAAAGATACCAAAGGCACCCACAGAGCTGCCTTGTCTTAAAGGAGAATTTCCAAGCAACTCCAATTTATCTCAGGATCTTAGGACCACAGAAAAATCTTTTACAACTGTGTGCTATTTACTCAACACGTAAATGGCAAATATAATATAAATCATCTTACTTTTATAATCCTACTTTTAAAAATTGACATCTGGGACTCAGTTTTATGATATTCTCAGCGAAATAAAAAGAAATCCTTGTTATGTTCACTTTATAACAGGTGAAAATCTGGAAATATGATCACTGAAAAAGTCACCTCTGGGGAAAGAAGTGGACTCTTTAAGAATCAAAAACAAGTGCATGGATCAGTTTGTGTTCATCTTTTTCCTTTTTAACCCACAAATCTGTATACTTACTTGGTCTTATCCTGCTTCATCCATAAGGAAGATAATTCACAAATCTTTCCTCCCACACTTAAGAAAAACAAGGTCTTTCTGGCAAGGTTTGGGCATACCCCTGATGGAAGTTCTATTCATGAAGCTCTACAGCTTGCTCTAAGGTCCTGAGAACTTTTGAATTGCTTTGGGGAGAGAGGGCAAAAATCAAATATAACCATTTCTCATTTCCTTCTGGCACAGAAGCATTTGTAACACTTGCTAGAAAGTTATAAGATGTATAATTATCTGTACATTATACAAATCAAAGCAAGTGGCATACTATTCAATTTCTTTTGAAAGATGATGCCCTTTAAGGATCCAGCCCCAAAACTATTGGACTTCCCTCTTCAAACTTTCTCTCTTCCAAGTAGCAGAGACTAAAGTCTTGCTAGTGGGAAGAATGAGAGCAAAGGAACAGACAATTAACTAGTGATCCACTTGGTTACAGGAAAAATGCCCGAACAGCATTCTGTTATCTTGTGATAATAGAGTCATTTATGTGTGTCACATTTTCATTTCCAGCTCTGTGTTCATTTTAATTACTTCCATTTGAATACCCCATCTTAACTTTTTCCCCTGCACATGCCTAGTTAATCAAAATGTTTGATTCATTAACATTGCGGAGAATTACAGCACTTTATTAATACACTATATTTCAACATCGAGTTCTAGTAGAGTAATAGAAAATGCTGAGGCCAGTTATAATGATAGTTTAACTGTCTCAGGAACATCAAATGAAACTTCTTGTTCAACCAGACAACTACTCTGATAGTTAGCAGTGCTCTCATGCCCCCTGTTGGTCTGTTACTTGAGAATCAAATTGAAGTTAGGTTGTTTTGTGGTGAAAGAAAAATATTCAGTGCTTTCACATTAGGACATAAACTAAAAAGTCCTTGCACACACATACACAAATGGAAGGTATCACTCTTGTTTCACGCTTGAATTGAAGCTGAAATGAAAAATTAGATTAAAGAAAGGGTAAATTTTTCATTCAACGTGAGAAAGCTCCTGCATCCATTCATATTTGATAATTGGTAAGAGCCAACCAGGCACTAAGTATTTTCTCATATCTAATTTAATTAATTTTCTCATATGATGTCAATGTTTTGAGTGAGTGGGGACTTTTAATCAAATTGTCCTGAGTTTGAATCAAGGGATGTTTTTCTTCCTTATCAATCTCACTGAACCTTATAAGGATGAGAAAGTTTTTAATGTTGAAAATGAGGTAGGTTTTAATTCTTATTGTACATCATTATTTTGAGGACCAAAATAGTGATGATTTATGTGGAAATGTCTACTCAGGATATAATAAATACTGAGTAAATGTTCATTTTATTTTCTTACAACTCTATGATGTGAATAGTACCTATTACATCCTTTTTCATAGATTGAAAAATTGAAGTTCAAAGGGGTAGAAAACTGGCCAAGATTTTACAGCTTGTCTATAGTAATGCTGACATTAAACCACAGATTAATTTCCCTCCAATACAAATGTTCATCCTTTTGTGTTATTATGTAACTGTTTTGTAACTCATTGCTATAGAGTCAGGTCTAACAAGCTACTCCCTCTTGAATTGTATTCTATAAAAATTAATAAGCAAAATGTAAAGAAATAAAATTAAGAGTCTTATTTGTAAGTGTCCTAAAAAGTATTCTAACAACTATTTGACTTTATGACAAAAAATAAAATTACTGTTTATTCTCAAAATAAGCAAACAAAACTGGTTATTGGCTTCGGGAAAGATTTGGTGGGTTTCCATGCCTACTCTATAAATGAAGAAGTAATTGTTGCAGATCTTGATTAGCATATGTATGTAAATAAGGAGAATTAAATATCTCTGAAGGTACAAAAGTTTAATTATCAAGCAAAACTGGTAATATTCTGACATAGTTGAGATAGTTAAAATACTTTGATTTTTTTGAAATACCTACAATTTATATCATACTCAGAATTTATCTCCGATTATTCATTTGATAAATATCTTAAACTTTGAAAATAATATAATCAGAAATATATTTGGTTGCATTTTCTACCAAAGGTTGCAAATTATTCAAAATATTTAAATCATGTTCCAATATTCTAATTTTTATGATAGTAGAGGAAGTACATGTGCAATCGATTAAATACACACTTATTTCCATTGGAAGATAGTTTGGAGGAATATAATGACTTAAATATCTGCCCACTCATAGTCATTTCCTGGATAGATCATTAATCAGAGTTAATTAGGCCAACACATTTTTTGATGTGTCTGGAATTTGCACATATATATTTAATAATGAATAATTGTAGGTCATTTCTTTATCACAAAGACACGTAGGATTATAATTGCATTAGCCTTAGTGGAAAATGCTCAGCTAAAGTTATACATGTCTATTAAGCTTTTGGGAATGGGATTAAACTAAAACAAGTAATTATATACTGGAGCTACAATGATGTGTTGGGGGACAATGACACATTGAAATAACTCTTGTAAATCCATCCATTATTCACTTACTAACCCAACAAATATTTATTGGCTTACTATTAAGTATCCCAAAAAGATAACTAGGTTGAAACCTGATTAATCACTTGCTAACTAACCAGAATATAGGTAATCATCTCATATTTTTCGAATCTTCCTTATCTGTTAAACAGAAATATAAATGCCAACTTCTTAAGATGGCTATAGGATTCAAAAAAGTACAGATGGTTCCCACCCACAATGGTTCACTCAAAATTTTTCAACTTCATGATGCTGCAAAAGCAATATGCACTATACTTTGAGTTTTGAATTTTGACCTTTTCCCAGCATAATGATATTTTCCTTTGATGCTAAGAAGGGGGAGTGAGCCACAGCTCCCAGTCAGCCCCAAGACCACCTTACCCTACAGTGTATCACATTGCTAAAATAAGGTGTGTGGTAAGTTAGGTGTTTTAAATGCGTTTTCAGCTAGGATGTTTTTAACATACAATGAGATTATCATGATGTAAATATAATACCTGAAACCTGGAACTCAATATTTCTGGAATAAATATTATTGTGATCTACACCTGACTTCTTTTCTGGAGCAGGAAGATTCTTTCAGCCTCCATATAGGCTTCTTCATCTACAAATTGTTGGACAAAAATATGTGTTAGATCCTTTCTGGATCTCACCTTCTATGCTGCTGCAAATGTATGACTTTCTGAACTAGACATGGAGGCATTGTGGCAGATTCTTCTCTGCAATGGACCTTTTTAATGAGATCTGTGTCAAGCTTATCCTCTAATTTGAACTAAGGTATACAGAGTATGGAGACATCATCATTTTACAAAAGTAAGCTTTACTTTCTTTCTCAAAGCTTTATCTGCAACGATTCTGTGCTACCTAGAGAAAGCTTCCATATGTGAATCGTAAAACATTTCTTACCAACACATAGACAATATGAAAGGAGTACATGTGGATTAAAGGCACACGATGTTTGAAGTGCCCCGTTGATGTAGTTATTTTTTGATAACTTTCTGTTTATGTCTAAATCGAACAAAAAAAACCCTTTTGATAAATATAAAGATGAAAGTGGAGAGCAATATCAAAAATTTCAGAATGTTTTACTCAAAATACATCTATAAATAGTTATTCTCAAGGAGCTGTATTTTCCTGTACTCAAAACCATTTTGTCTGTTTTCTTTTGCTGACATACAGGCAGTTGGAATGCAGATAAGTGTGGAGAAATGAAGAGCATGCCGAGTGTTAGACAATTTTAAACCTTACGGAAATCTTACTTCTGAGAGTTCTTAGGTTGCACTTGAGAATACTGGGAGTCATTTTGACAGAAATCTGTTTCTTCTTGTTTGTATCTCTTGGCTGAAGTTAACCAAAATTTGTCAAATTTACAGGTTGTACAGAATTCAAATATCCTGAGAAATTCTCAGGACCTGACTGTCCCTTCAGTGGCTTACAGAGAAGTAGCTTGGATGTCAGCTCTTTCAACCAGGCCTGCTCCTCATCACCAAGTGGCTCTGACAGACTGGCATCTAGGATACAAAGAGGAAAAGGAAATAGATAAAAACAGTAGGAATTATTTTACATGTTTTAGGTGCCTTTTAGGATACCTTCAATCATATCAAAACCTTGGTTTCAGGTTCTTTGACTTTCTCACATTTACCACATGTTAAAAAACAAAACAAAACAAGAGCAAACCTGGTTATCAGAGGAGTGAGGAAAAAACAGCTGTGTGCATTTCTTCATCTAATAATTAAGAAGCATATACTGAAGTTTCCTCAGAAATGGTAACAGGAAAGTAAATGAGCTGTTACCCAGAGTGAAGTTCAGTAATTAGGATTATCAACTCATATCAGAGTTATTTTTTTCAAGTTCACTTCATAAGGCATATCTCTCTTTTTTTTTTTGAAGATAACAATAAAACTCCAAGATTATTTGGATGAAATTTGAAGGAATAATTGGATTCGAAATCATGCCATCCCCATCTTCATGAATGTTGGAGTCACTGAGAACCTTGAACACACATGTACACAGGTACACATGCACATCCTGGGCAATTCTGGAATCACTACCATGGTAAACCGTTATCTATCCTTTAGGCATGTCAGGACAAAAAATACACGTGAATCATAGGTTCACATCACGCTTCCCAAATATCTTTTATTTTAAAGACAGATGACACATTGCCATAGTAAGAGCATCTGAATAATTCTGCCTATCAGAGTGCTGTACAGATAAACATAATGAAATAGCTTGAACTTTAGAAGCATCTACTCTTGGATTAGCATAACCTCAACAATCTATGGCTTATTTAAAAATACCTTTCTTAATAGTCTCCAGAATAAATGAGGAAATGGCATAAAACACATTTATCAGATGCAAATAGAGTCTAGGTGAAGTAGAATAGTTTGTTCAAGTTTACTCAGTTTCTCCATCAGAGGCAGAATTAGGAATCACATGTGCTTAAAATTCAATGTATATTATTTCAGGACCTCAGAGTGTTTCCCATCCCAGAACATTATCAAGTGGGCTCAAAGATGGCATCAAAGTAGGCCTCAACATTCTTTTAACGGTATGCAGTAATACAGACCCACTGATTTCTTCTTGCCTTAAATCTCTCTCAGTTAATTAGAATTCAAATTAATTCTGCGGGTATGCTTTTTCTCAACTCTGCAATAATTTTATATTTGCCCTTTTTGTAACAATTCAAACTACTATTGACAGATTTGCATACCTTAGTCACAGGATGTTAAAAGAAATCAGCCCCAAGCTGGAATGTACTTTACGAACTTTCAGTTTCATCTTTCCCATAATGACTTTCTCTACCCATTTAAATAGCAAGTTTCTGAGATATTGAGTCAATTAATTTCTCAAGTTCCCTAATGTGATTGCAGTATATGCAGTGCAAGAAGCTAAATAGATAATGTGTTATAAAATTAAAAAGATAGGGAATGAGGGGAGAGAGGAAGAAAAAGTTCACGCTGGTAATAGGTTGGTGTTTCTAACTCTAAAAGGAAAATGATTAGTCTCTGCACACTTTTACTTTTTTCTACCAGACATACTTTAGCCAAGAAATCCCAACTCTATATTTAACTACAAAGTTTTTTTGACATGTGTCAAGTTCAAGGAGAACAATCTGTGCCTGGCACAGCAGATTTGAAAACATCCCAACATGATATTAAATGATAATGATCAACTTCTGAAAGCACAGTCAGCCTATATAACCAGATGAATTACATCTGGTTGCCTTTTGAAAATATGATACACAGCACATTTTCCTACCTGACTCTCAACCCACCTACCAAATTGCATTTAGCAAACTGTAATAAATATATACATGTCTTCATTTTACCAACTGCATAGTGAAAAGTAATTTCCTTCATGTTCTGTAAATTTCAGCAATCTACAATTCAAATTACATGAAAAATATATCCAACTTGAAGAATAAAACATATTTACTTAATTTTTAAAAATATTAATAGATATCTGGAATGTAAGTGATCATATAAAACCAGGAATATGACAGGAATTGATTAATGACTAAACTTTCTGCAAGCAGGTTTTTAATTGAGCTAACCTTCATACATACAAAAATATTCTCAGGGAAATAGGGGGCAGCATTTTATTATTCAATACTAAATTAGACAACTAGTTATGAAGTTAACCAATGAGCTTTCATTGAGAAACTGGACTGTCAGCAAAGTACATAAAATATTTTGTAACTAAATCTAAGTGATTATTGTACAATATTGTAAATGTGTGTATTGCCAATACATTGTTTCTATAAATTGTTTAATTTCGTGTTATATTAATTTTGTCTCACTTTCAAAAGTGAATAAGGTAAATATTATATTTTCATTTAGAAAATAGTTCTATATACGCATTTTATATATTGCTGAGTTAAAAAAATTTCAAGGTTTTGTATTTCATGCACTTTGTATACACAGACACCATTGGTTGCCCTGTTAAACTACAAACTTCAGGCCTTTTGCCCTTCAGTCTCTCTTTCTGCAGTTATTTGGGTTAGGTGAGTTAGTTAGGACAATCCTGCCGAGGTCCAGCCTTAGCAGGGGTTGTGTTGCAGCTTGGTCGGGGAAGGTGTCAGCGACGAGAATAAAGTGACACAGGCTTGAAGATCTGAGGCTTAGTTGTAACTTTACTGTTTCATGGCTTAGTTCTAAGTAAGTTTCACATCTAAGTTCCTACTTTCCTCACACACAATTTAACTATTTTCGTTCACCTTGAGTACAATCTCTTGAGCTTACATGAAAGGGGAAATGTTTCAAGCTTTGAGCGAATCTAATGAGCATAAGTATAATCAAAATAAGATAATTTCTCCTATTCCTCTAAGAAAAACATCACGAAAACCTTTAATTGGTTCTGGTTTTCATCTTACTAGGAATGATAAGAGTAGAGGCCATTCTCATAAGTTATATAGGTTTTATCACATCATGGTTTAAAGTTGAGTCAAGAATAACAGACATATCAATCAAGCACAGTTGTCATCTCCCTCAAAGACAGCACAGTGCCCTTTGATCTATCTATTGTATTTAAAGTGGAACTTCTTTTTGTTAATTAGTTAAATGACCTCTAAGAAAAACACTTCTTATTTCCTATTATAACTTCTATCTAAAGGAAAGAGAGATCTATATCTAGGGGCTTTGAAGGTTATTCTCTAGGGGAAGGTCATAGGTTCCCATGTAATCCAGGTGTGGTCCTCGAACTGTGAAAACAGTTTCACTAAGAGGGGGGCACATCCTGCTTTGGGCTAAAGCAGCCAGGGAGTCTGGCTGCATTAAGCTAACTGAGAGCAGTGGACAATAACTCTTGTTGATCTGACCCACAACATTTTTTCTGTTTGCTTAAGGTAATATTAATATGAAATCAATTAAGGCTTGAGCAAGCCGTGTTATTTTTATGTTCCAAATCACTTAATGTCTGATTTTTTACTGAAATCTATAAATGCAAACATCCAATATCAATAAGAAATAACAAAAACAAGTAAGAGCATGCCACATCCACATTTCCCAGAAGATTAGACTGTGCAAGAATCTTCATTTTTCCCAGTGGAACCCAGTCAAGCACTGAGGGGAGTAGTGGTGGGTGTGGCACAATCCTTCCTGAATCCAACAGACAGGAAAAAGGGACATGTTTGGTGGTAATTCAATTACAGAAATTCTTATTCCCCTTAGTAATGATTGTGGAAGTAAATCTGCTTGTAACCTTCTGGAAATAGTTCACTAGTAAAGAAGACACATAGGAAGAAATGCCTCTCTGTTCCTTGCTAGTATTGTGATGTCCATGTGTGACACTGGGAATTGCATCCATCATCCTGTGACTATAGAGGGAGACATCATATAAAAAAGAAGTCATCCTGTGAAAGCCATCATTGTGGCATTCACTTAATCTCAAGAGTGCTGGAAAATGTCACATCCAGATTTTCATTATATGAATTAATAAAGTTTTCTCAATGCCAAAGGCACTTTAATTGGATTTTTTATTACTTGTACCTAAAAGCATCCTCCGTGTAATAGCATGTTTCCTATTGTCTATTTTTGTGGTTAAAAAAGTGGTAAAATATTTAATGATGGTATATATAGATAGATAGATATGCATGTATATATGTTGATATGTATATATCCATGAGGACGTACATTAAAAATTTTTTGAAGTTTGTACACCAATGGGTACTCATGATTATCCTAGGGAATCAAAGTACAAAGAAAGAAGTATCACTTTTTCTTTTATAGAATTCTTTGTTTCCTTGTTTTTATTTTTGTTTTTTTGTGGTACAGAGGATTGAACTCAGGTGTAGTATACCACTGAGTTACACCCCCAGATCTTTCTATTTTAAGACAGAGTCTTACTAAGTTATGCAGGCTGACCTTGAACTTGCAATTCTCCTGATTCAGCCTCCTGAGTATCTTGGATTACAGCATGTGCCACATTGCCCAGCTACACTACTTTATAGAGGTCTTATTTGAATTTGTTACTTATTACTTATTATCTTGTTATGCATTTTATCTTTGTGAATTTAGTAGTAGGTGCAAAAATAAAAAGTAGATATTAATCTATTAACCATTGCTCATTATAGAGGAAAATGGCACATTCATATTTTTAAATTTAGCATTCATTAGCACTTTTGCTCTTTTTTTTTTTTAAACCTTACATCCTGTATTAGTTAAGTCCTTTTTTGTTGCAATGAAGTATGCCTTGGTTAAAATAATCAACTAAGTTGGAAAGATAGAATTAGAACTTAATTTTGTTGAAATCTGACACCGGGGATATACAAACAGTCAGATCTTTCTGTCTTCTCACCTTTCATTGCTTCTTTACTGAGATTGACCCATCTCTATGGAAAGTTTAAGTGGTAATTTTGACTTATGACAAATCCTCAAAACTCCAGAAAAGTGAAGGTTTTTCACACTCAACAGCACTTTAATTTTAAAAGACATTTGTCTTTTAAGTTTGGATGATGTGCCCACCCCCTGACCCTCTGTGACACAGTAGGTAGAATGATCATCCCGAACTGAATTTGGAGACTCCTTGTACCCAAAGCACCTCCAACAGGAGTGAACAACAGACCTCACATCCTTTCCCCTAGGGAGTGACATTTTCTGCACTTCCTTCTCAGATGAGCCTAAGGATTGTGTCATCTGTCAAAGGATGCTCTTTGGAAACCAGCCTGTTATATGCAGAAGAGAAGGGGACAGACACAGGACTAGGCCTCAACATTGCCAACATGTTTTTAAAAGGACATCTATATCAGTGTATTCATTTTGTAGAGCTGCCACAACATACCACACACTCAATGCCTTAAACAAGAGAAATTCATTTTCTTACATTTGTGGATAGTAGAACTTCAAGATAAAATTTCTAGCACAGATTTCTTTTGAGGGCTATGTGGGAGGGATCTGTTCTTGGCCTCTCTCCTTGCTTTGTAAATGGCTATCTTCTCCCTGTGGCTTCTCCTATATACATTTTGTGCCCTAATTTCCTTTTCTTATGAAGACACTAGTCATAGTAGGTTAGGGCTCGCATTAATGAACTCATTTTATCTTACCCATTTTTCTAAAAATGTATTTGAAATGCTTTCAAATATGGTCACATTCTGACCTACTGTGGATTAGGACTATCACATAGGTATTTTGCCAGGGGAACCATTCAGTCCATCACAAAAGGAAGTGCATACAATTGTGCCACAGCATTTGAACATCATATACTCAACTGTATATTTAATGAAGATACATTTAGGAATAACCAAGGCAGTCTTGGGAGGGAGCTATTTACCTACATGTATTGTTCTGGAATCCAGACAAACCTGCTACCTTAATTAGCATGAATGATAAAATCAAGGCTTCAGGACTTAAAATCATCTGTCAAAAATTAAAGATTACTAACAAAGCTAGAATTTGAGTAAGTGTATTTCACATGATTTTGGCGGGATGTATTCAGTTCTGTCTCCCCAATGTGCACAATATGATCAGGAGTTTTTTTAAGTTACCTTTCAACTAAATATATTTATCATTCAATATAAACAAACACAACCAATATGACTTGTGATATAAATCACTAGCCAAATACAGAATCCCAACACTTTTTATAAACATCTCCATGTAGACCTCTTTTCTGTACTTGTCTGTAAAATGGTACAGTTCGGATGTGTGTTCTGTTTTCGCTTTACTTAAAGCATTCTGGATCATCTTGAGGCCAAATCATCTTTAGTACCTGAACCATCTTACCACCATCATATCTGAACATTACAGTTTATTAAATTATGTAATCTCTATTTTATCACTTGAACCACATAACAATACAGATGGAAAGCTGAGAATTACAGAAAGGAAATCATATAGCTAATGTCACACAAGGATTATGACTGCCTGATCCAGTTCCTAACCTAGAACTGAAGTCAAGTCTTCTACTTCTTAGGGCAGGGAAGCCTTGTGATTAACAGTAAGTTGTTTATTGCTGCCTTAGATAGTTACTGGAGAGTCTTTTGTTCTATATTCCTTTTATTCCAATGATCTCAAATGTTCTTCTATAGTCCAAGAAGGTGGCCAAACCACTCAAATTCACTTGAAATAAGGAGAATTTTAAAATACACAACATGGACTTTTATAATTGGTTTCCCTACTTAAAGAAGTTATGTGTATACAAATAAATAGAATTTTCATAAGAATTGGAATAGTAACTATACTGGCTATATTTAGAGATAGTGGAATGAAGAAATTCTCTGGGCCTAGAAATTTTCTTCACTGGAAATCTTTGGGAAAAACGTATGTTAATTCTTGTCAAAATTAGGAAATCGAGTATTTCCCATTTTAATCATGACACTGACATTTTTGGTTTCACATCAGAGTCCCTGGTTACATAAAAAAAATTACATTAGTTATAATAGAAAGCTGATGCAATACAAAATGCTATATTGGAAAAGGATGGTGATTAGATGAAAATAATTACCTTTCTGATTTCACTATCAAACGGTATATTTCATTTTCAGCAGATAATCCCAGCTATGCAAGGAACAATTAAACATACTGATATATAAGCATGAGTCCTAGTTTTTAAGATAAAATAGATAAGAATGTTTATGCTAATGAAACTAAGTGTGTTCTTAAAATATCCTCATTGGTGATTCTTATGATCTAGAAGGTTTGAAAGCATTCTTATAGGCCATCTATATTCATTGTGGCAAATAATTTTTAGAATTATTACAGACATAATTTAGAGTCAAAGAAACACTGTGTTCCTGTGCATCAAATCACATCTGGTAAGACTGACATTTCTAGGTCTCTGCCAACCATAACATCATGAGAGTGGATTATACTTAAAGTCATCATCAGATTGGATTTTGGGAGCATTTTTCAACTATGCCATTCCTAAGCACTTGTAATAATTATGACTTTAAGAAAATCATACAGACTTTAGCATTTCACATTTGTAAAATGGACAATAATAAAAACAGCTACTACACAATACCTGTAAGAATTTTGTAGACTGCAAAACAGCATATGTATGAGATTATATATCCTTGGGCTCCTAACCTTGTGAGTTATCATACTGCCATTAAAACCAGAGTCCACCTTCTTTATGAAAACCTTCTGTGTCTTCTCTGCACATACAGTCCTTGGCGAGGTTCTCTGCTTTGGAAATTCACCTTCTGTTCTGAGTCATACCTATTTGTGTACATTCAGTCAGCTCCATTAGGTTTTAAGCATATTGCTGCCTGGTGTTAGGCATCACAGGGTCTAGGACAAGCACTTGTGTTCAGTATGTCATCAACAAATATTTATTAAACTGCATTGATAAAGCCCTCGCATTGAGACTGTATGGAGTGACTATCTACCTCTGTTTTATCACTAGATTATCTTAAAATATCAGCACTATTTCTTATCTCTTTTTACTAGTGATAGAAATATCTTTAAAATGTAATATGAAACATTATGAAAGCATTCTTCCCCCTTTATCAGCACATCCTAAGTTGTATGAGATTCTAAGACAAAAATGTAAATCAAGGTAAATAAATTGAGAAAGTTCTGAAGTTTGCCTTTTGCTTCCCACTAATACCTTTGAAGCAAATTTACAATTTTGTTCAATATTTTGAAGAGATAATATTAAGCTACTGGCTGATATACATTCATTCTTAGCTGCTAACATTTTCTAAATGCTCTAAATTTATGACCTTGAAACAATAGAAATTCTTCAGTATTCATATCTGTAACTTTTGACAAAATCTATCCCTTTTTTTTTTTTGGTGCTGGTGATTGAGTCCAGGGCCTTGTGCTTACAAGACAAGCACTCTATAAACTGAGCTATATCCCCAGCCCCAAAATTTATCTTTTAAATTAAAGGTATGGCATTATTGTTTCTTATCAAAATATTTGTTTTTCAAACCATTAGTAAAGGCTGTCATTTTAAATTTGGAGTTCTATAGAATCAGGGAAATGCAAAAAAAAAAAAAATAAGTTTTGCTTTGTTTTCCCTGATAAATTTTATTTCTTAGATGCTTTCTTTTAGTTATTCCTCTAGCAGACAATCACATAAAATTCAGGATTTTTTTTTTTTTTAAATAGCACACAAGAGTTACAACTGCCTGGAACAAAGCAGATATCAAGTTGAACTAGAAAATTTGAACAAATTTAGCTGTGGCACAGGGCCTGCTCTACTGGTCAGTTTGGGTACATTATGAAGACTGAAACGGAGACTTTGGTTATTGTCACTATCAAATCAATATTTTATTGAAGAAAGCTATTGTATCTGTAATGGGCATTTCTAGTTCTTCCCAAATTGCATGGAAATGATCAAACTAGCTCATTCAGTGACTGCTACACAGAAACAGAAAGACAACACTGAAAGTTCACTCAGCAAGGAGAGAACCAAGAGAAAAAAGAATAGACATGGGAATCCAAGAATAAAAGACTGAACATAGGAGGGTAATAAAGAGATTCACTAAAAACACAAAAGGAAGACCAATATGATAGTTTGGCTGCCTGCCAGATAGTGGGGAGGCAAAGAAAGGAAGAAGAGTTTCCAAAGAATACTTGGAAAAAGAAAAATCAAAGAGATAGATATCAGGTTTGGCTTTGTGGAAAACTAGAACAAGATGAGTGCCAGAGAAATGAAATAAAAGAGCCAGTTAATTTCAGGGAAAAAATAAGTCAAATTCTTTATGAAAAGGAGCATAAGTCTGTAATTGACTCTGTAATAAAGAGAAAGTTATATTGTTTTGATGATGAAAATCTGTCAACATGAAATTAACCAAAAGTTACAACTACATTTTGGGGACAGAAAAAAGATATATATTATACATATATTATATATATAATATGTTATATATAATATATTTCAATGTGATGAATAAAAAGAGAGCTAAATTATAAATTCTAATTCCTAATTTTAAATTTCTAAATAGTACAAAATAGATGGAAAATACTAGAGACAGAATTTAAGAAACAGCACAATCACTTTTAGGAATATCAGTGTTAAAACAAAAAGAGAAAGAAAAATTGTAATAGCTGCAAGACTACAAGAGTTGCAAATGGTTGTCAGTGGTCACTGGACTAAGAGGAAGCCATAATTTTTATTATGTTAACTACTGTTTCTTTTATAGTACTTTGAACACGTTAAAAAATAAAACACTAAATGAACGAGCCTTGTGGCATGCTTCACATGAGGGAAGCTTCAAGTTACCTATGTTAAGACACCTTCAAAAGCCAGCCTGGATGTATGTAACAGAGACAATGCTTATCAAAATAACCAGATACGTCTGGCTCATTCTATTTATTCATATCTGCAGATGTCAGTCCCCATAGGATTTGTGATGCACACATTCTAATCCTATGAACACTCCCACTCAACTTACCAACAAATGCCCTAAACAGTTATCTGGGTCATCAGCATCTGTGACTGTGGGGAACCTCTATAAAAGAAAGCAACAGAAGTTAGGTGTGTCAGTGAACTCAATTCACAGAACCCTAACCTTCAGATACTTGAATGATGGTAATTCCCACACTCTTCTCACCAAGTACACATCATTATCTCCATTCTCCAGATGGTGTTGGACTGAAATAAATCAAGAGATTTTCCTAAACTCACACAGCTAGGAAAGAAGAGGAGAAACAAGTTCAACTGAGTTCTGAACCAAGTAGTTCTCTTCAGGTGAGCCAAGAAGACTTCTGCACCAAAATGGTGCCTCTGATGGTAAGCTGCTGGCACCAGATATAAAATTCCATGTATTTGTAGAACTTTATATGGTGACTTTGTCCCACAACAGTCTAAGAAATGTGGTAAAGAAGTCATTATCTACAGTTTCTTTTGGAGGAAGCTGAGAAAACCTGCCCATGCTCTCTCACTGCTGATCAGAGGTAGAGTCAAAACTAATGCAGATATGATCCCCTAGAGGACTTCTAGTGTTGGAGAGCTTTCATCCAATCAGAGCAAAGGACCCATTAACCTACATGACTTTCCCAGATAGAGCAGTGGTTTAAAAGCATTGCTGTTGTGTCTAATTATTATACTTGAAAGTACATTTATTTCAAATTTGGAATAAAGTTTTAATCTAAAAACTTTTATTATTTTGTTCTTTCTTTAAAATGAAATAAAATTTAAATTCCATAAAAACGAATTTAGAATTTCTTATTTCTTAGCCAGGCATGGTTACATACACCTATAATCCCAGTAACTCAGAAGGCTAAGGTAGGAGGATCGCAAGTTCAAAACCAGCCCCAGTAAGTTAGTAAGCCCCTGTCTCTAAGTAAAATACAGAAAAGGACTGGAGATTTGGCTCAGTGAGTGACTGAGGACCCCTGAGTTCAATCCCTAGTACCAAAAAACAAAAACAAAACAAAACAAAAAGCCCTACTTTTTAAATATATATATATTTAAAATATATCTATTTAAATATATATATTTAGTTGTAGATGGACATAATACCTTTATTTTATTTACTTATTTATTTTGTGTGGTGCTGAGGATGGAACTCAATGCCTCACCCATACTAGGCAATTGCTCTACCACTGAGCCACAATCCCAATCTCCAAATCTCTTATTTCTTAGGCATTTTCATATAGAAATACCAGTTATCCACCCTAATAATACCAGAGGACCAGGATTACCAAATGGTGACATAGAGGGGTTCAGTTCCCATTTATGTCTCCAATGAACTCAGGTCATTGAATTATCATTGTTCATAATATGATGGTTCATTAATATGTATTGTCATAAGATTTAGCTGAGAATCTCAAATTTCAAACAAGAGAGAGATAGATACAATGTATTAAGCTCATGCAATTATTTAATCTAGGTCTCACCAATTTAAAACTTAAACTAGGGTTGATGATGTAACTCAGTGGTAGAGCACATGCCTACCATACACAATGCCCTGGATCAATTTTCTAGCACTGTAAAACAAAGAAAAAATGAAATTGTAAAGCATAAATGACCCTCGCTCTGTCAAGACAGTCAATGAACTGCTAATCTCTGGAAGTTTCTAGTGCATGTCCTTATTTATACAAACCAGGAACAATTCCAATAAATTTATGTGTGTAAGTTTCCATAGTCATCACAATCCTATGATGTAGCTCCTAATGATTCATACATGAAGAAATTGAGTCATTGTCACAGAGAAATTAGCTAACTTGCCCATAGTTTCCACAGCTAGTGATAGTAGATCAAAAATTCAAACCCAGGTTTAGGAACAAAGCTTTTAACTGCTACCCTCTACTACTTTTCTCATATGGAGGATGTGGTAAGCACATAACAACAAAATCACCTCCAAATTGCTTTTGTAGTTCTTTTTAAATTTTCCCTGCACCAGTTCCTCCCTACTTCAGTGTATCAGTAGTGCAGCTGAGGAAATCATCTTTCTAAAACAAAGATCTGAACATACAGCTCAATTGTACAAAAGTAATTTCATGGTCCCTCCATAACTGACCCCTAACATGCAAACAGTCCTTTCACAGTCTGACCCTATCTCCACTGCCTTGCTCCATCCCTTTGAGAAGTGCAGTTATTCCCTGTTCCAGGACCAAATGAGGGCAGTAGACAATTATAGAACTGGAACACTGAGGACATATTTTGTTCTAATGCTGGGCTGGGGACTCAGAGAACTGAAGATATTCCAGCTCTGAAATTTCACTTTGATTATGTTAAAAGGAAGGTCACACAGCCCTTCTATTTCCTCCACTAGGCTGATGTACTCTGTTTCTATATAGTGTGATTAAGAGTCCTAATGATTGTTATTAAATTTAAATTAATTTTCAAAAAATTAGCCAGACCCATGCAAACCAGTTGCTGGTAAGTTTTTCTGATGCAGATTTCAAAATTTATGTGTCTGTTTTTCTCTGTGTATGTGTGCATGTCTGTGTGTGTGCGTGTGTGTGTACGCATGCAAGTACTGGACTTCTGTTTGAGAGAGTGGCTTCAGCAAGTATGGAGTACTAAGGACATTCCCAGCACTCTGCTAAGGCTATATCTATTCTATGACTTCTCAACAACCCAGCGAAGTCAGTTTCATTATCCTTATTTTGTGGAGGAAAAAAAAAAAAGTAAAGCTCTGAGTTTCTGAGATATCAGAGAGAAGACGAAAATGGTACAGGCAAAAGGATTAAAAAATGCTGACAATCTTTAAATTATACATGATTCCTTAGCGATGACTCCAAGTGTGAAATAGTGTTATTAGCAACTAACAGTCTTCTGCAGATATTCCTTCTTAAACAAACATCCTTATCACAAAATCTAATCATGCACTATTGAGGCAGCAATTCGACACAGAAGACATCAGAGATGCTGAAGTAAATATCTGTATTTCAAGAATATTCTGGATTTCAAGAAATATCTATATTTCATTAATAATTGACAGACCAAGTAATTTTACTGTTTAATAATTAAATTTAGAGTGCATTTGTGTTTTCAGGTTTTTCTATTTTGTCACACCGTTCTGTATGCTTTGACAGATTTCCATTAAAATTACTTCCGCACATGATAGGCCTGGGGTTTTAAAAATGTGCAAAGGCAAGCACCCCCCTACCTGTTATTTAAACCACTGTGTTCTAAAGCACCTCTTATTCTCTTTGATGCTACACTGCAGTGTATCCCATGGAACAACCTTTTTTAAAACCTTCAATTTCTTTGGTCAGAGATTAGAGCATTTGATGTCATATATAGACAATAAAATCCTTTTTATCTCGGTGGTATTTCATTATACTTTGTGACTTAGAAACAAAATGAGCTTAAAGTCACGCCAAGACACATCTTTAAGATTGCTATGATAATGCTAATATGCCCTTTAAAATTGAGGCCATCTGGGAAATTGAAAGGGTGACAAGTGGAACCAACTTGCATCAAACTGGCATGACACCAGACACTGGCATGGCCTAAGTGACAGCTGCAGCATCTGGAGAGAGCTTGATAAGAAAATCCTGTTATAATACTGAGCTGGTTTTCCTTAAATTACATCTTACATGATTTCATAGGTGCCATATTTTATTTTAGAACAAAATGCATTCCTTTTTGAAACTGAAATACTCTTGTCCTTAAGCAAATGTGAAGGAAGTGGTATTTGGCTGTCCTTTGGCAAAAGGGAAAACCCATGTATATTTAATTAGCCCTTTTACCTGAGGGATTTTCTGTTATGAGAACAGAATATGAGACTATAACTTTGAGTAGCAACGTAAATGCTATCAGAGCATTTGGAGCAAAGAGTTCAACAAAAGAGCTGCTGTCTGTGACAGTTGTTACAACACTCTTGTCCTGAGTGGCAAGTGAATAAAGTAAAACCTGGTCTCAGTTTCACTCCCAATTGAGCATCATCTTTGGACAAAAAGTCAATGGGGTAACTACCCAGGTGTTCTGGCTTACTGGATAAGATAAGGAGTCCCTTCTCCCTCCTTCCCCGGCCCCCATCCAACCCATCCTCACTCGGCCAGGCTTAGCTTCATTGCAGAAGGAAAAACTCTTAGCTAAGAGTGCTCACAGGCATCTCAGCCGATGCATTTGGGCTGTGGATCTGTACTGAAGAAGATGACTCTTTTAAGCAAAAATACATTTCCCCCACAGGACAAAAAGGACAAATTGTCTCCTTTCTAGACTTTGCTCATTCAATTTATATTTTTTATACAACCACTCTATGACGGGTACTGTGTTTCTAAGATTTGGGTTTTTGGAATATTCAGTTGATAAGGTATGGACTCTGTCAGTTTGGAGACTGATAAAAAAAGCAGCTATATAAATCAAACTGTGATGTGTCCTGGTGAAAGCATCAGCGGAAATGTGTACAAAGTATCATCACCACCACTTGACAGCCCTTCTTGGTTTTTCTACCATGTGGAAGAAGAAAGCTCTCATTTTCAAAGACTTTAAAGATCTTTTCAAATTTTAGGAAGAGAAAGACTCTTTTTTAAATAAATGCAAGACATTATGACCTATAAGTCTTTTGAATGTTACCGAGCACCTGCAAACACTAGCACTTGATCGGTTGCTTCTGTAAAACAGCCCAAACTCAGAAATTAGGAGCTGTATCATCTAAACAGGAAATGAAAAGTAGCCAGAAAATCTCTAGCCAGCAATATGACATATGTTACATGTTTTTAAAATCAGAAGTCTAAATCATATAAAAGAAGTCATAGAGTTTGAAATATACAAATTTTTGAATTTAGCTGTCTTAAGTGTTTTCTGAAATAAGGTGTAGTGTATGAAAAAATTCAATGAATACAGGGTTAAGATGTTATCCTCCTACTCATAGATGATAAACAAAGAAAAGAACATAATAAGACAGAAGGCTAAAAACAAATTTTGGGAGATGGCATGCCTGATATGAGAAGAATTTAGTAGTCACTGGCAGCCAATCACCACAAAACAAGAATGGACAATAATCTCTGATAAATAATGATAATATTCAATAATACCAATATCATAGGCATATTATTGTTCAGAGGATAAGTATAGGCAGCTGGTATTAGGTAGAGTCATTTATCATGAAATACCAACGAGGATCCTGGAAAATACTCATTTCAGAAGTTACTGTTCCCATTGTCCTCCCTACTCTACCTTCTCCTCTCAATCATCTTGATAAAACTTGAACAAATATTTAAACATGTTTCCCTGTGCTACGCACCCTCCATTCCAGAGTCTTAATGATGCTTACTCAATTAACAAGTAGATCCAAAGGTATAGCACAACCACTAGAACCAATAAAGAAGGCAGGATTGCTCCCCAAGTCGCTCTCTCCACCACCATCTAAGGTCTCTCTGAACTGTAGTTTTACTCACAAAAAATAAAGGTCATTTCTAGACATTTTACTCACAAACTTAATACTTAAACCTACTTCCCTGACTACTGACAAGAAATACTTTCCTATATTGATCATCTACTGCAGGACATTATTCCATATAGCATGTCATGAATGAATGGCAATTAGACATTTTTCTTTTTACTAATACTTTGTGTTTCTTCCCTGTGGTTTTGAAACCAGAAAGCTGGAGAGAAGGAGAGAAATAAGAACAATTTCTACCACCCCAATTTTCATAAACTTCTGACTGAAGATTTTGCTTCTGACTTTAATTAAGGTGTCTTACATTTTCACATTTATCAGCTACCAGAGACATAAGCTCTCTGTCACTAGGGGGTCATAATGCACCCCCAGTGCTTAGATTAAAATGCATGTTGAGAAAGTGAACTTCTTGGCACCTGGAGTTTTCCCTTTCTCTCACCATTCTTAATTTTTTCCCCTTGGTTATTTTTATTATAGAATCATCTTCTTATGCCACCAGAGGAACTGCTGCATCGTGGCAACAAAGGAAATTCTGTAAAATGAGGCTAACAATGAAAAAAGCTTCAAATGAGTTGAGTACATTATCCAGATCCTTTACCATGACCCAGTCTCATCCATTCTTTTGTCCTGAGCCAATTACACCCTGTCTGAGCTTATGACCAACTTCCTCTCTTGACCAAGCTCAATGCATATTACATGACTCCAACCAATTTTAGCTGGTTGTGTCCCCAGGCAGATTCACATATTATTTGTTCCTTTGGATGAATGGCCATTCAGCAACCATTACCCAGTGCTTTAGTAGAGCCTCAGGACAGGAATCACATCCAGAAATAAGTAAGGACATCCCACACACTGCCAGCTGTTTTTTCACTACGTGATTACAACACTGCATGCTCCAATCTACCATGCCAATTCTAAAATAGTTTAGTCATTTTAATGGGGGGAAAATCCTCACTGATTTAATGATAGATAGATGACAGAAAGATGGATAAATGAGATAGGTAGACAGATGCAGATTATAGATTCTATAATATGTTTCATTCCTAGGGTGGCAGGTATTGCATATTGCCTAATTAACAGCCATTCCCAATTCTGCTTTCTAACATATCCAAATTCTCTTCTGCTATCTAGTAGCTATGACCTTAATAGAATTAAAGGACTCCTAACACTCCAGGCAGAAAATTGACTGGTCCACGTCAATCATGGTGATTTATTTTGCTTTAATTGTGAGTAGTTTGAGTCATGGACATATGACCCAATTCTGAGAAAGAGTACCAGGTTAAACCATGTATAAGAGAAAAAGCTTCTTTTCTCAATATGTCATCAAATCTGTATGCAATGCCAGGAAGTGTTACAAGCCATCCCATAAGGCAACCTCATGAGTGGAAATTCCCCGATATGAGAAAGCAGCGTGCAACATGTAGCTAGTGCCAGGGCTTCAGTGTGAATTTTGATGTGGGAAGGGACACAATTTAGCCCACGTAATACATTAAACAAATGATGAAAGATCAGTTTTTTCATCACAGATTTTCACTCTGACCAAAGCTCATTCAGTTTATGCTTTAGTTTTGTTTGTTTGTTTTGTAGTACTGGGAGTTGATACTCTACCACTGATCTATATCCTTATCCCTTTTCATTTTTTTCAATATTATTTCAAAACAGGGACTCACTAAATTGCTGAGGCTAGCCTCAATCTTGTGATCCTCCCACCTCAGTGTCCCAAGTATCTGGGATTACATACAGGCTTGTGTCATTGCAACTGATCCACTTGTAATTTACAATTAAAAAGTTGTAAAAATATGATGTTTAATAATGTTCTAAATTAAAGGTTAAAGAAAATAACAATAAGATATTGAACTGATTATGACTGAAGAATCTTTATGAAAAATTTGGGGAAATAAAATATGAAGAATGGGAAGAGTCTGTGTCATGCAGGGTGAATTTTATTTGAAACAGGTATATAGATAGTCCCTTAGAGTAAGGGATTTCTCCAAAAACAATGTTTAATCCTTAACAGGAATCTCAACATCTATCTTTTCCTACACAACCTCCCTCTCCATAATATTGATCCAGGATTCCAGCTTTCCATACAAAAATGTATCATTCATCCACCCATTCCAGCTTACACAACCCTAAATCAAGTACTTCCAACACTTTCTAATGGACGATGTTAAACTTTTATTAGACTGAAATGAAAAGAACAGCCATCTATTTAGAAATACATTTTTCTCTCTGGTATGTCTTAAAAGTCCAGGGAACATACATTCTCATAATACTTTTTCACTTTGACTCCAAAGTGAAAAAGTCAGGGATTATAATAATGTAATAACTGGAAGGAATAAATGCCCCCACCATGAAGAAATTTTAAGTGTAGGAGGTCATGGATATGCAACATTTCCCTGATTTGATCACTATGTAATGTGAACAAAATATGAAAGTTCAAGTAGGAGGGGAAACAATTTGGTCCATATAATAAGTTAATAACTCTATGATGAAATATCACTTTGTACCCAATACATATGAACAATTATTATGTCAATCAATTTTTTATTGGAAAAAATGCCTTTTGGCTACTATCATGCTATGGTTTACATAAGAGGGATCCCCAAAAGGTCCTTTATTAATGCAGTAATGTTCAAAGATGATCTGACTCGATTGTGAGAGTTTAACTTAATCAGTCCATCTCGTTGGAATGACTGTGTGTGGTAACTGCAGGCAAGTGCAGTGTGACCAGAGGGTGGGCAGGTCACCTGAAGGGAACCTGCTGTCCCTTCTCTCTCTCTCCTTCTCTCCCCCGCCCCACTGCTTCCCTCTCCCTCTCCCTCTCTCTCCCTCTCTTGCTTCACAACCTCATCATGAGTTGAGCAACTTTCCTCTTCTGGACCCTTTCCCCATGATGTGCCCAGAGCAATGGAGTTGATCTCCAAATCTGTGGAACCCAAATAAACTTTTCTTCCTCTAAATTATTCTTCTTGGGTATTTTTGTCACGCAATACCCAAGAAGAAAACTAACAAAAACATATTGCTTCCATTATTTTATTCCCCTTATTTAATGACTCACAGCATGCAAACATAATATAGGACATAGATGTTCATGAGCATTTGAGTGGAGCAAACTGTGATACATTCCAGGCAATAGCTCACTTGTTACTAATTAAACAAGCTTTTCTTTACTCCACTTGCACAAACTCAATTCCCAAATTCCCATTTGACCATGTGGAATTTTAGGGAAACAAACATAATCCAAGAACACAAGCTACTTGATCAGCTAACCAATATAATATCTAGGAAGAATTAAATACACACATACACACACACACACACACACACACACGCAATCAAATATCAAACATAAAATTTTTAAAAATGCCAAGACCACTAAAAAATATTTTGGATACATTTCAAAGGAAGTTACAAGAACATGTCACCCATCAAAATCAAAATACTTACCTGTCACTGAAATTTCACAAGACAAATTGGAGATGCCAAAATCTTGGACAAATTTCATCCACTTCAAGGATGAATATACTCTGCATTGCTTCTTAACAACAAAAATATAGATGGAAACTATAAACATAAAGTCAGACTCTTCTAAGGGTTTAATAGCTCAACATTATGATTCTCTAGATGTTATATATTTTAGCTGACATTAGCAACAGTGTACTTCGATTGACATTCATAATAGAAAACAACAGTTAAAGTTGTAGATATCATCTATTAAATCATACCCTGACAATGTTTATTTGTTTACCATTATGGAAGATGATGTTTGCTTATTACATTTTTATGAATATGATAACAGAAAAAGAAGTGTATATTCTCCATATCAGTGTGTAATATAGAGCTTGAGGGGGCTCCTCTAAAGGAGTTCAACATTTGTAAAGTCTGAAAATGCTACTGACATACACAGGTTGAATCAATGTCATTTAGTTTTCAATGGAGTCTTGAGTGGCTTTACTATGGGTAAACCAATCCTAAACATTCTGCCTGAGTTAAAATATATAGCCCTATTATGCTTTATATATGAGGTATCCCCCAAAAGCTCACATGGGAGATAATGCAAGAAAGTTCAAAGGTGAAATGACCAGATTATGAAAATTGTAATTTAATCAGTGGATTAATTAGTCAGGTAGGGTGTGACTAGAGTAGAAAGGTCATTGGGGGATTGCCTTTGGAGTATAAATTTGTCTCTAGTCAAGTAGAGCTTTCTCTCCACTTCCAGGTGGCCATGTCCAGACCTGCTTTCCCCACCATGCCTTTCCACCATGATGTTCTGCCCCTTTCACCTGGGGCCTGGTGCTATGGAGTCAGCCATCTGTGGACTGGGACCTGTGAAATCATGAGCCAGAATAAACCTTTCCTCCTATAATTGTTCTTGTCAGGTCTTTCAGTCACAGAGGCAAAAAAAGTTCACTAAAACAAGCCCTATTTCCATTCTGCAACAAAATCAGAATCTAATAAGACAATAGGATATAGGAAATTTAAATTATCAGATAATATAATTATGATGTAGCTGGTGCAAATAAATAACTATGAAGTTTTAAATGGAGAGCCTTTTTCTATGCAGTATGACTGAGAAGGCCTTCACATAGAAAGTGCAGTATTCTGATATAGTAGATCTTTAATACACATTTTAGAAATGAAAAAAATAAAATAAAAATTTTAAAAAGTGGAAACACACACAAACGCTTTTACACAGAATTTCACAAATATTCACAAACAAGACCTCTTCTCAGTGGACACAAATTTTTCAGAATTCATGCTAACTGCCTTCATTGTGCTTGATAAGCATTTGTGGAAATGAAATAAATGAATAAATAATATTGCTATTTGGGGACATAATTTCATTGAATCTCCAAAATAAGGAGGAAATTCAATAGCTGAACCAATAGAAAACAACTTCAGTTGTCAAAAGATGGTCCCATCCTAATAAAAAAACAAAACAAACAAAACAAAACAAAAACAAGAAAGTGCTTTGTCTTAAAAGATAGGGAGGATTTTCATAGGAGCCCATGAATAGAAGGAAACTTCTGACAAATGGCATATTTCTAGCCAATTCCTACAGGGAACAGATTACAGGAGTTTTTGAGAAGCAGCTAGAATAATAGTTGGACTGGAAGGGAAGGAGGCTTGTAAATCAGGAAGGCCAGACTCACAGGAGGAAAAGAAGAGCAAAAGCAAAAGACTTAAGGATTATGGAAACAAAGGAAGACAAATGTGCATTTCCCACAGTATCTTCATTCTGATATTTGGCATTTTGTTTCTTAGTGTTCAAGCATAGTTGCATTAAGTACTGTTGACAATTACTTATGCCAAATATTTTTGAAAACAGGAAATCTACATGCTACATGTGCATACACAAAACTTCTTCAGAAGGTATCTTTCTCAGCAGTATGCAATTTATGAAATTTCAGAAGTAGAGACTCCTTACATCCCTGATGAAATACTTTACTTTTTTTTCTTTTTATCCTTACAGACTGCATTTTGATTCATTGTACACAAATGGGGTACAACTTTTCATTTCTGTGGTTACACACAATGTTTTCAGACCTTTTGTGTAATCATACACGTACATAGGGTAGTAATGTCTGTCTCAGTCCACTATTTTTCCTTCCCCCACACCTCTAGGCCCATTTCTCTCTACACAATCCAAAGTTCCTCCATTCTTCTCTTAACCACCCCCCACCATCCCCCCCCATTATGTATAATCATCCACTTATCAGAGAAAACATTCAGCCTTTGTTTTTTGGGATTGGCTTAATTCACTTAGCATGATATTCTCCAATTCCATCCATTTACCAGCAAATGTCATAATTTTATTCTTCTTTATGACTGAGTAATATTTCATTGGGTATGTATACCACAGTTTCTTTATCCCTTCATCAATTGAAGGGCATCTAGGTTGGTTCCACAATCCAGCTATTGTGAATTGAGCAGCTATGTATATTGATGTGGTTGCTTTACTGTCGTATATCAAACATTTCATGTCATCTTGGTGAAAATGAATTTACTAGTCATTATTTTAGAAATGTGGTTTTGATCTAGATTATAAATAAAAGACAATGATTAAAGTAACATAAATCAAAACACTCACTTATTTAGATTTTAGAAAGAAAATCTTGCTTTCAAGATTCAAATTAAGGTTTTCAGCAGATTAATCCATTACACACACACACACACAAACACACACACACACACACAGTATCTCTTACTATTAAGTAATCTTAGACTTTAATGGAGCTTGACAAATTCTACACAAGTAATTAATAGTTCTGAGTTTCAGTGAAGGGCCAAAAATTTTCATACTAACACTGCTATATTTAAATCATCATAACAAATATATTCTGTTTCCATGCTAACAATTTACACAATGGTTTCAATAATAACAGAAATGTGGTAATTGACTAAGTAGCATTTTTTCGAAGAGTGCTTAAATTCTGTGTCCTTTCTTTCCTTATCTTGCATCCCTATTAGATATCATTCCTCCTAGATGTCATTAACAAAATGAAGGATAGAAAATCATATGATTTTGCAATCCTGAAATGATCTCTTTAATATCACATTATTTACTTATAGAGCTCTGTGACCTCCAGTAACTATGTAAGTTTTCTGAACCTTAGTTTTCCTTCTTGAAAAAAATAGTACTACCATTTAAATGAACCATTCCGTGTATCATTTCATAATTCCAAATTTCCATTTTTTTCTTTTCTTCCATAAAAAATGACAATCTCAGTTGCTCCTTTGGATACCAGATTGTGCATTTATATATTATGATAATTAAAGTAATGATCAGAGACTAGATTTGCAAGAGCTCATTTTGGGTGAATGCGTTTCCCAAGCCTCCCCTTCTGGCTTGGTAGATGCACTAGCACACTCCTGCCAGCCACTGAGGTAAGGATGCATCTGCCTGTGAGGATGCTAGATTTCACTTCACAGTGGCTTTATCAGCTGCCCCAGCTGCTGGATAATGCGAGTGCCTAAGAGACTCTAAGAGACACTTAGACACCTGTCAAACCAGGTGCACTGAGGCAGCAACTGCCCACAAAATATTCAGGCATGTATGGTGCCAACCCCTCTGAATTCTCCCCCACCACCAAGAAAAATCTAATGTGGTCACATTTAAAGTAACACAACCCAGAAACACATTTTTTCTGGCATTGAAGAAAACCAGGAAAGCGTGATTTTTTTTTTTAAGTCTGAAGCAAGGCAAGCCCACGATACAGAAATGAAGCTTACTCAGCCTGTTCTGAAATGCTACCTGGCTGTTAATCATTAATGAGGTACCAAATTTATGAAACCTTGAAGTGAAACCAGAAGACTAAGATTTTGGCATCAGGTTTCATTTGAATCAACTTTCTGGAGGAAAAACAGCTCAGTAAGTAGGACTATAGGCTGCTAGGGCTACCCCAGGGCATCACTGTTGTTCTGTAAAATCATACTATATCATCAGCATACATGTACACAGGGGAGAAAAAACATTAGACTGTAAGATAATCGTCAAGCATAGAAAATAAAATACATCCTCAGGCGTCCCATTTGTAATTCCCTTGAATCTATGTTCACAAGGTTTGCTTTCCTGTACAATTCCTCAAGTTAACACAAACCACTTTATGTAGTCACTGCAAGGCCCCAAATCCCTGATGTTTGGTAGGGGTAATTTATGGCCAGCTAAAGCAAATGGCTTAGAGAAGTCAATAAAAATTCCTCCCATCAGGTAGTCCTTGTCTATCGCATTGGAGATCCTGTGTGTACCACGTCCTGGGTGATTGGTTAACTCTGAAGCCTGATGAGAAAGGAATAAGCTAGCCCTTGGGCTGCAGGTAGTTTGAAATATCTACATTTGCATTTTTTCACAGATAGAACCAACACAATCCTCTAGTGAATCAAACCTTTTAATATCCTTTTCTGTGGAAGTGAACTTTGCTTGCAAGTCTTCAGACCTGAATGAGAGAAGATGGCAGATATTTACCTCGGCTGTAAAAGGAATCACCAACTAAGGAGATCTGGACTGTTTTTGGAGATTGTATCACAATTTTTTACTCACCAGGAAATAACTCGAAATCTTCTAAGCATAAATTTCTCTCCACCCAAAACCCACATGAATGTGTATGTATGAGTTTGAAGGCCCAGCCTCACCAATACCAAGGCCTCATTAAAACAAAAACAAACTGGTATTTATCAGCTCTACCTTTATAAGTATTTACAATGCAACTGTTCTCAGTTCACCATTTAAAATGATTTTCATATACACACATACATGCATATATTAATTGTTATCTCCATTCTCCAACAAAAACTTTGATATATTTCCAATGATTGATTCCCTACCTATGCATATATTTAGATCATTCAATACTTCCCAAAGACCAATATAACATTTCAAACATTGTATTTTTACTAATCTGTTAGTTTGGATGTGTCTTTCTCCTTTTGCATCATAACTCTCTGGTTTTCCAGTCATAGGACATAGGGGGTTCTACATCCAAGAAAGAATCCTGAGTAAAGGGGTTGGGGATATACCTCAGTTGGTAGAGTGCTTGCCTTGCAAGCATAAGGCCCTGGGTTCAATCCCCAGCACCACAAAAAAATAAAAAATAAAAAAATCCTGAGTAGATTGCTTAGCTTCTCCAAAATACATGAGTGATGAAAAGACAGGAATTCACTTCTGGTTTTCCAGCCAACTGAAAAGAAAAATTTAACTTCCCAAAATGTGTGTGATGCTATGAAAGTAATGCTTAGAGGGAAATACACTGTATTAATGCATGTCTTACAAAGAAGAAAGATCCAAAACAAAGGACCCAAGCTTCCCCTTTAGAAAACTATAGAAAAAAAAGCGATTTAAACCTAAGTAATCAGAAGTAAAGAAATATTGATATTTATAATAGGAAAACAATAAAGAAAACCAACTCAATCAAAGGTTGGTTCTTCAAAAATTTATAAAATTTAGATCTCTGGTCAGAATAATTAAGAGAAAGATGACATAAATTGACAATATCAGAAATGAAAGAAAGGTCATCATTACTGATCACATGTCTATTAAACAGATCACTTTAAAAAGTACAAACAATTCTATTTATACAACTTGGGACATTTACATAAGTTAGACAAACTCTTTGAAAGACACAAACTACCAAAACTCATGCAAGGAAAAGTCTATAGTTTGAATAGGCACATATCTATTTTTAAAAAGTATTTAATAATTAAGAACTTTCCAAAAAAGATGATACTGGAATCATAGGGTTACAGTGGCATATTCTACCAAACATTTCAGTAGGAAGTTAGATGAAGTCCCTATAACCATATCCAGAGAATAATAGCAGAAAAGACCATTCTCAAGCTCAGTTGAGGCAAATGTCATGCTAATTCCAAAACCAGACAAAGATTTTGCAAGAATATGAAAACTTAGGTTAATGTCTCTCATCAATGATGACAAATGCAATAATCTTCATCAAAATATTAACAAATCAAATATAACAAATACAAGAATAAAAGAAAATAATTAGTATGATATGATGAAGTGATCAATAAGATTTGTTCAAATGTTTTTTATTAATTTTTCTTAAATTATTTATTTATTTTTGTACCACTTGAAATTGAGCCCAGGGGTGCTCTTCCACTAAACCATATCTCCAGCCCTTTTTAAATTTTTGGGGGAGACAAGACCTCTTTTATTTGCCCATGCTGGCCTTGAATTTATGATCCTCCTGCCAACAGGTATTCAACTCCTCCTTCACGTCTGGTGGTGAGTTTTTGACTCTAATTGGTCCTTTCTGGAACTGTCATGGTGGCCATCCTATTCAGGAGGGCTTGATCTGCAAGTAACTCCTATGTTAATTTGAGTACTGGCCAGTCAGAAGTTACCTTAGTGTGTTTATGTTACTAAGGAAACCTCTCTTCTAAGGTATAGGGAGGTACCTATGGCCATTACTCCTAGCTTTACCCAGACCTAAGTGGACCCTGTCAAGAATTAGTCTCATTAATCTTTCTTTCTTTTTTTTCTTTTTTTTCTCTTATTTTTAAAAATTTTTACAGACATAATTTTGATTCATTGTACACAAATGGGGTACAAATTTTCATTTCTACAGTTGTGCATGATGTACATTCATACCATTCATGTTAATCATACATATACATAAGGTAATTATGTCTGTCTCATTCCACCATTTTTCATACTCCCTTCCCCTCCCCCTCTCATTTCCCTCTTTGTAATCTAAAGTTACTCCATTCTTCTCTCACCCACCAAACCCCAACCCAATTCTATATCATCATCCACTTATCAGGGAAAACATTTGACCTTTGTTTATTTGGGATTGGCTTATTTCACTTAGCATGATAATCTCCAATTCCATCCATTTATCTGCAAATGCCATCATATTCTTCTTCTTTATGACCAAGCAGTATTCCATTGTGTATATATGCCACAACTTCTTTATCCATTCATCTGTTGAAGGGCATCTAGGTTGGTTCCACAGTCTAGTTAAGGTGAATTGAGCTGCTATACTCAACTCAAATGAATCAAGGACTTAGGAATTAGACCAGAGACCCTGCACCAAATAGAAGACAAAATAGGCCTGAATCTTCACCACAATGGCTTAGGAGCAGACTTCCTTAACAAGACTTCCAAAGCACAAGAAATCAAAGCAAGAATCAATAAAAGGGATGGACTCAAACTAAAAATCTTTTTTTTTGGTAAAGGATACAATCAATAATGCGAAAAGACAGCCTCCAGAGGAGTGGGAGAAAATCTTTTCCACATGAACTTCAGATAGTGTACTAATCTCCAAAATTTATAAAAAAAACTTACAAAACTTTACAACAAAAATATAAAGGCCCCAATCAATAAATGGGCCAACGATCTGGACAGACACTTTATAGAAGAAGATGTACAGGAGATCAATAAATCTATGAAAAAGTGTTCAACGTCTCTATTAATTAGAGACATGCAAATTAAAACAACTCTAAGATTTCATCTTACTCCAATTAGAATGGCTATTATCAAGAACACAAACAATAATAGATGTTGGCGTGGACGTAGGGAGAAAGGCACACTCACACATTGCTGGTGGAGTTGCAGATTGGTACAGCCACTCTGGAAAGCAGTGTGGAGATTCCTCAGAAAACTTGGAAAGGACCCACCTTTTGACCCAGTTATCCCACTCCTTGGTTTATACCCAAACGACTTAAAATTAGCATACTACAGTAAAACAGTCACATCAATGTTTATAGCAGCTTAAACATTCTTTCTTGATGCATTTCTCTAATTATCCCATTCAGTAGCTCCTCCTGTTTTTATTTGCCAGCTCTCAAGGTCTGTATACCCATGTTTGATTCTCTACAGGTTGTCAGCTACAAGGTACTTGTTCATCTGCTTGGCAGTAATTTAAATAAAACTTTAAGAATAACTTAGAGTAAAACTCATGACCTTGCTATGCATTTTAATACCCATTACTAACTTCTATTTAACATCAATATTGTTAAGATTTCAACTCTTACCAAATTGATCTATTGATCTAATCATAATCATGGAAAAGTTATTCTGTAGATATTAAGAAACAGGTTCTAAAATATACTTGGAAAGGGAGAAGACCTAGAATAGCCAATATAATATTTGAGAAGGAGAACAAATTTAGAGAACTCACAGTACTCAACTTCAAGTCTTGTTGTAAAGCTATTTAAATCAAGAGCATGATATTTGCAAAATAACAAACACATAGCATAGGTCAATGAAAGAGTATAAATGACCCATAAATTGACTCAAAACATAGACAATAAATCTTTATCAAAAGAACAAGGGCAATGGAAAGGATTCAAAGGAAGTCTTTTTCCCAACAAATTGTGCTATAATAACTGAATCAACCAATATGAAAACTGATGTAACACAAAATCTGGAATGTAAAATTGCTTGGTTCTACTCATAATTCCCCAAACAGGAAATAACCAAGATACCCTTCAATAAATGAAAGATAAATAAATGCCATAAAAGAGAACACATAACACTATGCATTTGTCAAAACTCATTGCATATAAGGCTAATCTTAATGTCAACAAATTTTTAAAATCTTTCAGGAGATCAGGGGAATCTCAGGATAGAATACAGAATGTGAAAAAGTTATCTAACAGTATTATAAATATAAGCCAATCCTCCTGAAGAGGGTGGAGAATAAAATGTTGATCTAATTAGTCTGTAAGACTAAAGTAAAAAATAATGCTTAAGTATTATACTCTAGTTGATAAAGTTGTTTCTCAATGAGTACAGGTTAATATTTTAGATACTCCTTAATTAAGTGTTGAATACTGGATGGAGAGAATTAGGTTTCTTACTCCTGGGATGGGATTATACAGATAAGCAAGGGGCATAGGCTATCAAGACCCAATTCTTAATGGATTAGAGATGAAGACAGCAACATAAAATTGTGTTTGGTCTTGTTATGGTTTGGATATTAGGTGTCCCTCTCAATGCTCATGTATGAGACAATACAAACAGGTTTAGAGGTGAAATGATTGGATTACAAGAGCCTGAACCTAATTAGTGTATTAATCCCTCAATAGGGATTAAATTAGTGGTAACTATAGGCAGGTATTGTCTTATGGAAATGGATCACTGGGGGCATGCCCTTGGGGTTTATATTTTCTCCATGGTAAGGAGAGCTTTATCTCTCTGCTTCCTGATTCCAAGTCCTGAGCCACTTCTGCCTGGTGCCTCTGGTGGTCCTGAGCCACACCATAGTCTTCTGCCATCTTGGGCCCCAAAGAATAGAGTTAGCTGTCTATAGACTAAGACCTCTAAAACCATGAGCCCCAGAATACATTTTTCTTCCTGTAATTGTTCTTGCCAAGTCTTTTGGCAAGAACAAAAAAAGTTGATAAAACAGGTCTAATACAGATAATATATTTATAAATATTTGAATACACTTGTTCTGTCAGCAGAGAGAGGCTAGAAGAAATTTCAACCTACAAGCAATGAGTATCCAGCATTTATTACTTCATTTTTAATTACATTCTCCAATTAAAGATACTTGATTTCCTTAGAGAAATGACTGATTCCAAGAGTCACCAGGAAATAAATATGATGAGCCAGGGACATCATATAGTGACAGAAAGTGAGGAAGAGCTATAAAAATGTATCCATAATTATGGTGGTATATGAATTGAATTTTAGATTCAAACAAAAAGGTTCCTAATGACAAAATATGGAACAATTTCAACCATAAACATGTACTATGGAAGTATAACCCTGAAAACAAAATACCCTTGCATTCTTGCTGATGATGTATGTATATGTTTGAGTAAATGAATGAGAATAGAAGAATCTACCATGTAGAATAATTTTAATGATGGAGAATATTAAATGTTTGCACTGAAATGGTTGCTATCTTTCCCATAAATAGCGTTGTTTAGTGAGATAGCTACATACAAGAGAATGAAGCTGTATACCTATATTACATCATAGACAAAAGGCTAAAATTAAAAATTGAACATCACCAGGTGTGGTGGTGCATTCCTGTAATCTCATTGGCTGGGGAGGCTGAGGCAAGAGGATTGCAATTTCAAAGTCAATCTCAGCAACTTAGCGAGGCCCTAAATAACTTAACTCAAAATGAAATATAAAAGTGCTGGGGATGTGGCTCAGTGACTAAGCACCCCTGGGTTCAATCCGTGGTATAAAAAAAAAAAAAATGAACATAGCCCTACGTGTAAGAACCAACTATAAAACTTTACAATAAAATAGGAATAAATATCCACGGCCTTAAATTGAGCAGCAGTTTCTAGATGACAATAAATACAAGCAATAAAATAAATTTTAAAAAAGGTAATCTACATTACCTCAATCATAAAAGACTTACCTGTAAAAGATACCATTAAGAAAGTGAAAAGATAATGCATGCAATGGAAGAAAGTATTTGAAAATCACATATCTGATAATGGACTTGAATCTAGAATATAGAAATGATTAAACTCAACAATAAGAAGATAAATACCCTAACATAAAATTGGAAAAGGATGAGAACAGACATTTCTCCAAAGAAGACATATAAATGACTGATAAGGACATGAAAATACGCTATACATTATTAATAATTAGGAAGAATAAATAAAAAATAAGACAGGTTTCTACTTCACACATACTAGAATGGCTAAAATTTAAAAATCAAGTGACAGTGGAAGATATGTCGATAAATTTGAACCCTCACACATTGTTGGTGTGATTGTGAAATAGGGTACCCACTTTGAAAGGGAAATTACAGTTTCTCAAATTGTTAAACCTAGAGTGATTAATAATCATCTGACTCATTAGTTGTACTCCTAGAGTTTTCCTCAAGGGAATTAGGGGACAAACAAAAACCTAGGTTGTACTTTAAAAAAATTTGGGTGCTATGGGTTTTATCTTTGGTTCAAGTCTGACCAAAAAAAAATCTATATAGATTTACGATAATCCCTTGATTCATCCTCAGTAGAAGTGCCTTCACTAAAATGTAACCATCTTCCTTAGAGTCAACAGGAAAATTACAGAAGATGCAAAACTGAGTTCTAATTATATTAATGACAACTAATTTAGGTAACATAATTTTTTATATAGACAGCTCTGGCAAGTCATCTTTAATGCTTTGAGGAGCTTCACAGATAATCCTTGAAAATAATTTATGTAAGGTCTTTGTAGAAGACTATCTAACTTCTTAAATCTAATATAGTTTAGTTTACTTTTGTTTTGATGATTTACAATAGAAAAACAAAACTGCAAATTATGTGGTTCATAAAAATCTCAATTATCTTTGTGTTAGTCTTAAGAATATAACCCACAAGGATTCAAGATGGGGGGCTAGAGGAAGGCTGCATTCCTACTTGCTCTGTGGATTCCTACTTGCTCGGGATTCAAACAGCAGGAATATGGCTCTCAATGATATCTTATATTCAAAGCACATATAAGGGGTCCCCAGTTGCCGCTCCGGAACCAACTCAGCCAGGCTGGGCTCGCCCCGCCGCGGGCAGCTACCACCCGGGAGCGCCGGACCCTGCAGCTGCTTTGGAGTCACCTACCTGGGTCTGCGCCAGCCAGCAGGTGAGTGCGGGTCCCCAGCAGCGGCTTTGAAGTCACTGGCCACGGCTCCGGCACCAGCCAGCAACCTCCCAGGTGGAGACCAAGTATCTCAGGCTACCTGGGGCCTCACCGCGACTTCTGGAGAGGTCTGACTGCAAGCCTCTGGGATCGCTGACCCCGGCGGGGAGTTGAGACTCCTCTGCGCCATTTTGGCAGCTTCCCTGGCAGAGAGGGCCCATCTCCAGCTTCCTGGGGCCTCCCGCAGCGTCTGGAGAGGTCCGGCCGGGAGCCTCTGGGATCCCTGACTCTGGCGGGGAGCTTAGGGCCTTTGGCGCCAGCTTACAGTGTCCCCAGGAGAGAGCAACCACCTGCCACCGCCTGAACCCCCAACGAGGAGTTCAGGTCAGCCTGGGCTCTCAAGCCCAGTGTCTCCATCACTGAGCACAGTTCTGTGACACCACCCCAGCTTGATCTAGTGCCCAGGCCCACACCCAGGACCAGAGTCTACCACCTTGCTGTATCTAATTGTCTATCAAAAATAGGCTGCCTCTGCCCAGAAGCATTGATCATTCCCAACCTGGAGGTAGTGGGACAGCACCTTTCTTGGGTCACCGCTTGATCAAGCACCCCTCAAGCAACAGAGGGGAAGATACACGAGCACCATGAGAAAACACAGGAAGAAAGTATCCCAATCAAACCTAGATGATATATCAAGAGAACCCAAAGACAGCATGGTAGAAGGAATAACAGAAAGGGAGTTCAGAATGTTCATAATTAAAGTGATCCAAGAAGAGAATGATGTGACAAGAGAGCAGATTCAGGCTATGAATAATCAGCTAATAGAGCAATTGCAGGAAGCAAAAAATCACTTCAATAAAGAGATAGAAATTCTGAGAAAAAAACAAACAGAAATTCTTGAAGGAAACAAAGAAATGAAGGAAACAATCAACCAAGTTAAAAACTCAATAGAAAGCATAATTAACAGAATAGATCACTTGGAAGACAGAACCTCAGACAATGAAGACAAAATATTTAATCTTGAAAACAAAGTCGAACAAACAGAGAAGATGGTTAGGAATCATGAACGAACCCTCCAAGAAATATGGGACATCATGAAAAGACCAAATTTAAGAGTAATCAGGATTGAGGAAGGCCCAGAGATACAAATCAAGAGTATGAATAATCTATTCAAGGAAATATCATCAGAAAATTTCCCTAATATGATGAATGAGATGGAAAATCAATTACAAGAAGCTTACAGGACACCAAATGCACAGAATTACAACAGATCCACACCAAGGCACATTATAATGAAAATGCCTAACATACAAAACAAAGATAGAATTTTAAAGGCTGCGAGAGAAAAGAATCAGATGACCTACAGGGGGAAACCGATACGGATATCAGCAGATTTCTCAGCCCAGACCCTAAAAGCAAGAAGGGCCTAGAAAAACATATTTCAAGCTCTGAAAGAAAACAGATGCCAACCAAGAATCTCATACCCAGCAAAACTTACCTTCAGATTTGATGATGAAATAAAATCCTTCCATGATAAACAAAAGCTTAAAGAATTCACAAAGAGAAAGCCAGCCCTACAGAACATTCTCAACAAAATATTCGAAGAGGAAGAAATGAAAAATAACAATCTCAGTCATCATGGGGAGGAACTACCCTAAAGAAAGAGTCCATCAAAGGAGAAACAAAGTTAAGCTAAAAACCCTAAAAAATCTAAAATGACAGGAAATACAAGTCATATCTCAATAATAACCCTGAATGTAAATGGCCTAAACTCATCAATCAAAAGACATAGACTTGCAGACTGGATTGAAAAGAAAGACCCAACAATATGCTGCCTTCAAGAGACTCATCTCATAGAAAAACATGCCCACAGACTAAAGGTGAAAGGTTGGGAAAAAGCATACCATGCACATGGACTGAGTAAAAAAGCTGGGGTTTCCATTCTCATTTCAGACAAAGCAGACTTCAAACCAAAGATAGTCAGAAGGGATAAAGAAGGACATTTCATATTGCTTAAAGGAAGCATAAATCAGCAAGACATAACAATCATAAATATTTATGCACCAAACAATGGTGCATCCATGTATGTCAATCAGATCCTTCTCAATTTCAGGAATCAAATAGACCAAAACACAATAATACTCGGAGACTTTAACACTCCTCTCTCACCGTTGGACAGATCTTCCAAACAAAAATTGAACAAAGAACCTATAGGACTCAATGACACAATCGCTAATTTGGACTTAATGGACATATACAGAATATTCCATCCATCAAAAAGCGAATACACTTTCTTCTCAGCAGCGCATGGGTCCTTCTCTAAAATAGACCATATGTTATGCCACAAACTACTCTTAACAAATACAAAAACATAGAGATACTACCTTGTATACTATCATATCATAATGGAATGAAATTAGACATCAATGAGAAAGTTAGAAACAGAAACTACTCCAAGACCTGGAGATTAAATAATATGCTATTGAATGATACATGGATAACAGAAGACATTAGGGGGGAAATTAAAAGATTCTTAGAGGTCAACGAGAATAAATATACAACATATCGAAATCTCTGGGATACTATGAAAGCAGTGCTAAGAGGAAAGCTCATTGCAGAGAGTGTATTTAATCAAAGAATGAAAAGTCAACAAATCAATGACCTCACATTACAGCTCAAAGCCCTAGAAAAAGAGGAACAGATCATCACCAAAAGTAGTAGAAGACAGGAAATAATCAAAATCAGAGCTGAAATCAACGAAATTGAAACAAAAGAAAGAATTCAAAAAATTGACGAAACCAAAAGTTGGTTCTTTGAAAAAATAAACAAAATTGATAAACCCTTAGCCATGCTAACAAAGAGAAGGAGAGAGAAACTCCAAATTACTAAAATTCGTGATGGAAATGGAAATATTACAACAGACACAATTGAAATACAAAACATAATAAGAAGCTACTTTGAAAATTTATACTCCAACAAAATAGAAAACCTGGAAGACATCAACAGGTTCCTAGAGGCATATGAGCCACCCAAACTGAATCTGGAGGACATACACAACTTAAATAGATCAATTTCAAGCAATGAAATAGAGGAAGTCATCAAAAGCCTACCAACAAAGAAAAGTCCGGGACCAGATGGATTCACAACCGAGTTCTACAAGACCTTCAAAGAAAAGCTCATTCCAATACTCCTCAAAGTATTTCATGAAATAGAGGAGGAGGGAACCCTTCCAAACTCATTCTATGAAGCTAATATCACCCCTGGTACCAAAACCAGAGAAGGACACATCAAGGAAAGAAAATTTCAGACCCATATCTCTAATGAACATAGAGATGGGGGCGGGGGTGGGTGGGGGGTAAAAATAATAACAGAATGTGTGACAGATACCATTGCCCTGTGTACATGCATGAACGCACAGATAGTGTGACTCTACTTTGTGTACAGCCAGTGAAACAATAGCTGTACTCCATTTGTGTTCAATGAATCAATAAGTAAATTTAAAAAAATAAATAAATAAATTAAAAAGAAAAAAAGAATATAACCCACTTCACACTGGAAAAACATATAAAAAAAACTCTATGACTGATATGTAGGATTATTTTTAAATAGAGGTAGATATTTGAAGAATATCAGACTGATTTGTAACTTACTCCTGAAAGGAGAAACATTTAATATTGTCACTTCTGTCATGATTGAAGTGAACAAAGATATCATTTATAAATTAATGACAAAAGTAAATTACACGTATCCATGAACTGTCTACAAATTTCAGATTTATCTATTTCTTATGTATCAAGTCTTCTGGTTTATTCTGATAAAGGTTTTGAGGGATTATTTAGGCATGAGATCAGGTTGCTGGTTATGGAAAAGGTGAGGGGGTGAAGTCATAGGATCTTTCACAAGATAATTGGGTAAGGATGTTATTTTCTAGATGGATACGTTTTAAAATATGGTTAAATTATCCAGGCTATGTTCATCTGTACAACTTTGCTGAAGATGTTTTTGTTTTTTTGCTTTGGTACTGAGTTTTAAACCAGGAGAATTTAACCACTGAGCCACACCCCCAGCCCTTTTTTATTTAACCTTTTTTTTTATTTTGAGACAAAGTCTTGGAAGTTGCTTAGGACCTTGCTAAATTGCTGAGGCTAGCTTCAAACTTGCAATCCTTCTGTCTCAGCCTCCTGTTGAGTAGTTTTAAGGATATGATTGATTTTCATTTTCAATACTAAATCAACAAATTTGAAAGGTCTTCCTTACATCTCCCAACTTTTCATTCTAAAATTTTGGTCTATATAGATACAGTATCAAATGTTGCTTGTTTTATCAGTAAAGATTTGTTTTGAAGATTTTTAAAAAAGAGACAATTAAATCATAATTTCCTTTCTTGTATAAGTAAATGAAATGGTTTCTTCCACACTTTACATCTACTATTTTTTAATTTTATTCAAAATTTACCAATAAACATATAATCTTTAAATTTGTCATTTCAATCACCCTCCAGTTTTATAGACATTTTCCAATCTCTACAAAAGCTTAATTGTGCTGAATATCAAGAATACTTTCAGGGTACCCCTAGTAAACATAAGCTCTTTTGAAAAACTTACTCATAGTTTTGTTAATATTAACCCTCCTTCCATTATCCCAAGCATCTAAAAGTTTTTTTTCAACCTAAAAATATAATAGGGAAGGATCCTCTTCCTGCCAAAACAAATATTAATTCTTCCTTCAATGAGGGAACTAATTTTTTCATTCAGTTTTATTACTAATGGGAGGATAAACACAACCATGTCAAATGTATTTCTTAATTGAAGTTGTATCTTAGAGAAATGTGTATGGGATAATGTTACTTCTAAATAGTAGACAACTATGTTATTTTCATACTACTGATACAATGAAATGGGCAGCTAACTACATTATTAAGCTCATAGGAAGTATGTTGGAAAAAACAGTTAAATTAAAATACAGGTATACAGCAAGCATTTAACATATCAAGGAAATCTGCAGGTGTGATTGGAGGATAGTCACAATTCATCATTAAGACAATATGAAATATGATAAAAATCGAACAAAAATATATCAATCTCATTCAGAACACCTGTAGGTGAGATGCCATTTGAAATATCTAGATACATACTGCGGTAAGAAAGTACAGAAGGGAATTATTGCTTCAGACTGAAGGAAAACATCAGAAATTTAAATTTGAGATAAATGTTGTACAACATCAACTTTATACTGGAACCAACCAAAGAAAACAAGCGAACAGAAATAAAGAAAAAAAAATTGCTGTATACAAAATCTATTCACAAATAAAGACATAATATGATTGATACATTAATGGAATGAGAAAGCAAAAAGAATATAGAGGCAGTGAGAATACCTGGTTATACAGTTTTGAAGAAAGTCTTCTATCTAGATAAATGAGATACTCAAACATTTAAAATAAAAATTCACAGAAGAAAGTTAAGAATATTAAAAGCTTGATTATTATTGATAATATTAGCAATTTCCAGTAAGTTCTTCAATTAATTTTTTATTTTTCAAGCAAAACTTACAGATTCAGTGGAATTACATTGCCCAGAAGTAGAAGCTCCAAGTGGGAAAATAAATTTTGTAGGCCACCTCTCTAAACAATCATTGAATTAATTGCTCGCCAGTTGATTTTATCCCTTAGATTATCACAGAACTTGATTCCTATATAATGGCATTAGTAATTCTGTCTATCAGCTCAGCAAGGAATCAGCAATTGAACTTCAGTTCCAATAAAACAATATTTCACTGTAAATAAAACATTAGAACGGCAAATAGATTTTATAGGTTTATACATCTAGCTACTTCAAAGCTAAATTGTACTTGGATATTCCTCTTGGGCACTTGAAATAGCATCCTTTTCCAAAAGGAAACTTGATTGTTCAAGTTTTCAATAATCAATCATTTGAATCATAGGCTTTAGAATTCTAAAATCTCAGTAGTGGAAATTCAGATTCCTACTCTGATATTGAGCTTTGTTATAATTTTATAATATAGAATTTTGCTGAAATTATCTAATAAAGACAATACTTTGAGAAGCTGAGACTAAGTTTCTTTTCCCTTCATTCAGTTTCTAAAGGAATTATGCATTTTGATAGTAAGATAATATCTTAGTAACATCTGCATACATTTGACAATATCCTAATATAATTGTAGAAAAGAAAAAAATAAAAGAAGTTATTGTTCTCAAGTAAGCATAAGCATTGCTTTTTATTTGTGTAAGAAAGTAAATTGTCAGTTCAAATTAACACATAGAATTGCTTAGAATATAATCTAGTGTATATTGATATTAAGTTCAGAACTCAGGACTAGGGTGTGGCTCAATGAAAGAAAGCTTACCTAGCATGAAAGAGTACCACAAAGTTTTTTTAAAAGGTCAAAAGTCAGGCATGGTGGTTCACTCCTATAATCCCAAAAACATGGGAGACTGAGACAGGAGGATGGCAAGTTTGAGGTCAGCTTCAGCAACTTAAGCAAGACACTCAGCAATTTAGGATATCCTCTCTCAAAATAAAAAATGAAAAAGACTGGCCATGTGGCTGTGCAGGAGAGTCTTCCCCCTGAATTCAATCCCCAGTACCAAAAACAGAGGGAGGAAAAAGAGAACAAAAAAGAAAAAATAAATAAATTAGTTTAGATTTCAATCAGACTAGGTTTTATTTATTTACTAATACTGGTTTATTATTTAGTTTTAAAATTTATTTACTTAAATTTTAATAAAGTTAATTTTGTCTAAGTTCAATCTTGCAACCAGATTTTAGTTTCTAACTACCATTTTCCATTAAAGGGAAGCAAGGTTCACAGAGAATTCATTCAGGTTTCGTAACGCCTTGTAGGACTAGAAAATAAGAAAGCTCTCAAAGGAGAAAAGAGAGAGATAAAGAAAGAAGGGAAACTGAGAAGAAGGGAAGGAAAGAAGGATGGAAGAAAACCATTCAGGCAGGCAAGCAGGCAGAAATGATAAAGACAGAGAGGGAGGAATATACAGAAAGAAAAAAAATGATAAAGAAAAATATAGAAAGGCTGAAAGAGGAATAAAAATCAACCTGAAAGAACTCACAATGGCCAAAGTGAGAATTTACACAATAACACAACTAACTATAGTATTGAATGTAACCCAAATAATAATATTTTAAGATTTGAAACCATATTGAAACAAATAAATAACTTTTACTAATAAATGGGGGAAAAGAGGCTACTATTTCCCACAGAGGAATATCAGTTAATAATATAGAAGTATTGGAGAAACAGGCAACATTCCTTGGAATACTACTATGGTAAATAACCTAAACAATATATAAGTGTGCTTTAACTTTTTTGTTGCTGTGACCAAAATATCTGACAAGAACAATTTAGAAGAGGAAAAGTTTATTTGGCTCACAGTTCCAAAGACTGAGATCATGGTTGACAAACTCCATAGCTCTGGGCCCAAGGTGAGGCAGAAAACATGGCAGAGGGCATAGTGGAGAGCAGCTCAGGATATGGCAACCAGGAAGAAGAAACTGATCCGTACTTATGAGAAACAAAACATAAACCCCAAAGGCTTTTCCCCAGTGACCTACTTCCTCCAGCCACACCCTACCTGTGTACAGCTACCACCCCTGATTAAGTCAGAACCCTCATAATCGATCATTTTACCTCTGAACATTCTGGCATTGCCTCACAAGTTAGGTTTTGGGAAACACCTCATATCTAAACAAGTAGAACAGGCAAATTATAAAACCAAAGGGCAAAAGCAGAAAGGAGAAATTACAGTTGCAAAGTATCTTTCCCAAAATATTTATTAATTCCAAAGGAAAAATTGTTAATTTTGTAACTAAGAATTTGAGTAGACACCATCAAAATCAGTTATAACATCACCAATATGAAGGCATTCCAACCTAGTACACCTCTGATACAATGTACTGAGGAAAACACTTCACCCACCCGTCCTTAATAATGCATAACTTCAGTATAAACATGACAAAACGTGAAACAAGCCCAATTGAGGAGAATTCTATAAAATAACTGCTCAGTATTTTTCAAAATCAGAAAAAGAGGAAAAATACAATGAACTGTCAGAGACCGGAAAAAACTAATGATTTGCAATAACTAAATGTGGGAATTTTTTAGTTTTGTTTTTGTTTTGGGTACCAGGGATTGAATCCAGGGGTGCTTAACTACTGAACCACATCCCCAGCCCTTTTTATATTCTATTTAGAGACAGAGTCTCGCTGTGTTGCTTAGGGCCCGACTGAGTTGCTGAGGTGTGTTTGAACTTTCAATTCTCCTTCTTCAGACTCTTTTTTAAGCATTGGGATTACAGGGTGCACCACTGCCACTGCGTCTGGCTAAATGTGGAGTCTTGACCTGGATTCCTAAACAGAAGTGGGAGATTAATGAAACAACTTAAAATCTGAATTTTTTTTAATTGCAGTTAACAGTATTGTTCAAAGGGTTAATTTCCTGATCTCTGATAACATTTTCTACGGTCATGTTACAATGCTACTACTAAGGGCAAGCTAGATGAGAGCATAAGGAAATTTACTGTATTATGTCTTCCAACTCTATGAAAAATTAAATCTCAAAGTATTTGTTTAAATGTGCAATATTATTGATATTTTATGCTTCAAAAATTATAGAGAAAATTTTTTTCAGGCAAAAAAGTATTTTATTCTTTTAGGTTGATTTCTTTTTCCATTTTCTTTTCTTCTGGTAGACACTGAAAGAAAGAAAAATAAGAAGGAAACTGAAACATCTCTTAAAGGTAACTGGATCTTGACTGTCAATTTTTTTGCCAATGGAGAAGGATACATATGCTTGAATATCTCTGCATTTCTTCTACACATTTAAAGCAAACTATCAAGGAAGTTAGCACTCTCCCATTTCCCTGTACTGGATAATAATGTGAAACCACTGATTTCTCTCAATACAGCCACTTGGGTTTAGTGTATGATGTGCTGCTGATAACCATCTCAAAAGCTTGCCTACTTTAAAAGCTCCTTTTGAAATTTCAAAGATTGTCAACCTCTTCAAAATTGTAACTTTTTTAACAGCAGAATTTGACTGGAAGAAAAATTCTAGTACTCTGTGAAGATAAAACTACTATGACAACATCTGGTTTTTCTGCCTTGGTCAAGAAAGACGATTCATACTTTTTATTGCTGTAGTTTCTGAGTTGATACAAAAGATTCTGCCAATATTCCACAACAAAATTTATCCACTGTTCAGAAAGTATCCAACTTTACCTGAATCAGAGCCAACACAAATCATTTTTTTCAATTTTGCTCTAGAAAAGAAATCATAACAGAAAACTCTTTACCACCACCGAAAAGCATATTTTTAAACCTTGATTGGAAATGTTATTATAATGATATAAAACAATTTGAAAAAGAGGGTTGATTCGTGGCCTCATTTTTTAAGTAGATATTGGTAAGATCTTGTGCAATTCAAAGGAAAATAATCAAATCCCATCTAAAATCATTAGACATGTTGAAAACTCATGAAGTTATTGGTCATCTTACTTCAAATGTATTAGAAATGCATATATATGGACATAGTCAATTGTGAATTTCCCAAAGTTAAAAGGTTTATGCCAGACTGATATGAATGGTGACAAAACCTTCTCTATTTCCTCCCAAATGGAAATCTGCAGAACTTGTAAATACTGACGATATCTTAGTTCTGTTCAGACAAAATTGCAGTACTAAGTCAGGCACAGTGGTGCATATCTGTAATTCCAACTCCTCAGAAAACTGAGACAAGGATGACAAACTTGAGGCCAGCACTGGCAACTTAAGGGGACCCTGTCTTAAAATACAAATAAAAAGGTTTGCAGATGTAGATGTAGAGGTAGAGGGTTCCTGGATTCAATCACCAGTCCTGAGAAAAAAATCAAAATTATAATGTGTATACACACTAATTTTCGTATTGATTTAGATAAGCCACATCAGTGAGACAAGTTTTTCCAAATATAAAGTCACTGACTTACAAAGAAAGTTGTTCATCATAAATTCATGGTTAAAAATTAAATCTGATATTCTTTATGTCTTCCTCCATTTGGCAAAGTTGGCATATGAAATTTAGAAGGTGTTTTCTTTTCCTATATGTTTATGAGTTTGCAATAGTACTTACTATCATCAAAATACAAAGTTAAAATGTATTTCAAATGTATTAGATACATTCTAATTTCAAATGTATTAGATAAAAGATTGGTCAACAATGTTCTGATTCATTATAATCTCTCTTCAGACCAGGATATGTCAAGCTTCCCTCCATAAGGAGTGGGACTTCCCTTAACTTATCTAGGAACTAGTTTCCAGTGATTACTATCGGCAAAGTAGCGCAAATCTTGATTTATCTGCTTTGGAATAACAAAATGGTTAGTGGGCTTAAGATAACCCAAAAGTTCTCAAATATGCAAACTTAAATTTATATACTTACTGAGTTTTTAAATCACTTTATCTCTTTTGGTATATCACTTATTTCTTTCTCTTTACCTGTTACTTCCTTAGGTGGTGTGTCTCCTCTGCTACCCATTGGCCTCCATATTGTCTCTCCTTGCTCTAAATGTCTCTAAGCCAGGTTAATGTCACACACCTGTAATCCCAGCAACTTGGGGAGCTGAGGGAGGAGGACCCCAAATGTGAGAATAGCCTGGGAAAATTTGTGAGATTTTGTGTCAAAATAATTTTTTTTTTTTTTTTTAAAAAGGGCTGAGAATGTAGTTGAGAGGTAGAGCCCTTCTGGGTTTGAGCCCCAGCACCACCAAGAATTTTTGAAAAATAAAAAATAAATGAAAGTTCAAACCAAAATTACATTTGCATGTCTATGTCCTTGTTACCACATGAGCAAAGAAATGAAGAGTGTTTTCCTGTCTTCATCTTTTTTGTTTGACACCTCTGCATAAACCAGAGTAATGAAAGCCTTGAAGCTACTTGATTTTCTTCCCTAAAGTTGTTTAATTTTCTTCCAAATGTGTGACTAGTATTTTTGCCATACATATTTAAAAGGAAAGTTTACTTATATTAAAAAATAAATAAATTAAAAGTAGGTTTTGAGCCAGATAATTTATTTTCATTTCATCCAAAAGACAACTTAATGTTGAACTAAATTATTTTCTTCCCTGTCTTATAGCTTCATTCTGTTGTTTTGTACATTTATTTTTATTTTTTAAATTTTTGGTTGTAGATGGACACAATACCTTTAATTTTGTTTATTTTTGTGTGGTGATGAGGATTGAACCCAGCGCCTCACATGTGCTAGGCAAGTGCTCTACCACTGAGCTACAACCCTAGCCTTGTTTTGTACATTTAACAAGTCTACTTTTACAAACCAATTCCTATTATGTAAATATGATTATACTATATAAAATTTTCATGCCTTCTTAGTGTGTTAGGACTGCTATAACAAAATTCCATAAGTTGAATTGCTTACAAACAGCAAATAAGATTCACAGTTCGAAGGACTGAGAAGTTCAAGATCAAGGCAGATTTGATGTCTGGTGAGGGCCTACTTTCTGGCTGATAGAATCTTTTGCTGTATTCTCCCATGGTGGAAGAAGAAATCTCTCTCTCTGGGGGTCTCTTAAAAGAGCCCTAATCACAATCACGAAGACTGCCTCCATGACCTTATGGCATCCTAAAGGCTTCATCTCATAACACTATCACATTAAGGGTTAGAATTACAATTCATGAATTTTGGGTAGGACATATATATTCAAACCATAGCAGTGTTAGCATATCATGACTCTTAATTAGAGTCTCTTATAGCCCTTCTCATTAACTGAATGACCTGAAACTTCAAATTATTTTCATACTAAATAAAAACAATTATTATTGTTATCTATTGCTTTTTATTGATGCATAATAATTATACAGGCTAGTGGGCTTCAATGCATCATATTTATACATATGTACAACCTATTTTGATCAATTTCAATCCTCAATAGTTCCTTTTTTGTGAGATCCTCCCTGCATTTTCCTCTCTGTCACTATGAAAGAAAACACAACTGTTAGCTTTATGATCTACCTTATTATGCTTAACATGATGCTCTCCAGTTCCATCTATTCCCCTGAAAATGACATAATTTTTGTTCTTCTTTATACATGAATAAAATTCCATTGTGTATCTACACCATATTTTTTATCCAATCATCTGTTGATGGAGACCTTGTCTGGTTCCATAACTTGGTTATAAACATAGGTCTCTCTATTTTAAGACTGTCTTAATATTTTTAGATAGATACCTAGGAATGGTATAGCAGGATCATATTGCCATTTACTTTTGAACAGAATTAAAGTTTAGGCTTTGGCTTATTTTCACAGTTTGAATTTCATTTTATTCAAGATATTGTCAATTGCATTTTACCTGAAAAATGAGAGAATCCTAATCCTTTGAAAGGACTGTTTTATACCATACTGTATAAAGTAAAAACTACATTTAAAGGTTTATTTGTTATTAGAATTTTAGTCAAATATGTTATGGCAGCTTTGTCACCTTTTAAAAATATGAAATTTTAATTGCACTATTTATATTATTCCTCTTAGATTAGGTTAAACTTCTGTAGTGGTATATAGTTTTAAGATAATTTCACTAACAATGTATCATTTGATATGGATAATAAACCTAAAATATAGTGGACCAGTTCTTCCCCAGCCAACCCTTCCCACTGCTTCCCCAACTCCACAATTTATAATTTGATGTCATAGACCCAATGAATTAAAGAACCTTATTGGTGCATTGCTACTAAAAGAGGAGCTAGGAATGATGTTTATCTCCCTACCACTGAACATTCCTTCCTCACATCCCTTTATTATTGTGTAGGAAAAGGGAAGGAAGGGGTTCAGTATTCATTAGTTTACCTAGCATATTAAATGTTAAATCTCTCCCAGATGGGGTAATTTACTTACTTTCAATATGTCTTAAAAATCTACCAATATTACAAATGAAGGAACTAGAAGAGTCATCAGATACATTTAAATCCTAAAGTATTTCATGCATATGAAATGAAATCAAAACCCTTAATTTCCTTCTCCTAACCCTGAAGATAAAATCTGTTTTGCATTTAAGTCATCAAAATTATATCAAAATCTTTATTTCCCCAGTGTACATGTGTGAGTCAGTTAAAATGATGTAATAGCCAGAAACATGTCATCTAGCTTAATTTATTTGATTTAAACTATTTTATTGATTCTTAAACTTAACAAATTCATTGAGAGCATCCCCAGAAGAACATTCTAAGGAGATTTCTAAATTTCTGTTAACAGACTGCATTTAGATTTTGTTTCTTTTGATATTTAATAATGGTTTGCCTCAATATGTAGTTCATTCACAGAGTTTATTTAGTCCTGTTTTGTTTTGTTTTGTTTTGTTTTGTCAGAGAGGAATTTGTGGTGTGTTCTCTTGGTTCACTCAGTTTAGAAGGTGGGTGGGCAATTAGAAGACCTTTATCTTTCTATCCTATCTTTCTTACTTATGTTTATGAAGCTGACCTTGAGGGCAACAAACATTTTCTGTGAAGGATTAGTAGAAAATATTTTAGACTTTGAGAGCAGAAAGGGAAAATCAAAGACATTTGTACCCACTTATGTAGCTAGTAAATATAACCATTTACAAATATACATACATTATTAACTTTCAGATAAAGCAACGGCAGCAGCAAGAACAATAAAAAAAAATCCAGAGCAAACATATCTAGAGCAAGCTCAGTTTGGCCCCCGTCATTGTTTGCTGGCCCTTGCTTTAGGCATATTGATTGAATCTCTCTGATCTCACTTCAGGAAAAAAAGAAGTGATAGAGGTCCTCTGAAAGGAAGGTGGAATTTATTTAAACGGAGTATTCTGGTTTGAATACAGCTTCTACAGATTAAGCTACTATCAATAAAACCCCTCAAATTTTTCTTGTTGCTAAAGCTCAGTATTTGCCTCCAGTAATTTTCTATTCCCTTAGAAGCATTTGACTCCACTGACAAACCTTCTATTTTTGAAAAGCTCTCTCCTCCTGAAGTTTAGGATACCTTCTTCCTATACCTGCAGAAACCCATTCACAAACCCACATTGCCCATTTCTCCTACTACGCAGCCAAAGCTATTTCTCCATACTACTTTCACCCCAGCTCCTTTGTGCATTTTGTCCTCTTTTAGTATGTCATTCTTTGCCCACAGCTTCAGTCACCAGTTTTTATATCTGCTGGGACTCCCACAGTTTGCTCTTCAGTCTTGGTATGCTCATGTACCAAACCAATACTGTGTCTCACAAAGATATTGAGTTCCCTCCAGGAATGAAATTATACTCCTTCCTCCAAATTCTCTTCCCTTGCTTTCTCAAGTTGGAAAGTTTACTTCTTTACTTAACTCTCTCTTAATCATTAGGATCCCTCACTCCTGATATCCGGTTGATCAATAAATCTGGGGATTATTCTTCCTAAATGACTCCATCCATCTCAAATTTCCCAGGATCAGAACAAACCCTCATGAGAGGTGCAGGATAAATTTTAATTTGCACATTTATATCTCCAATTTTTTCTTGTTTTCCTGCAAAGTCAGCTTTGTGGTTAAAAGACATTAGTGATATTTTCTTTAGTTTCCCATTGTAAAAGAGCATATTATTGTTTCTTTTTCTAATATTTCATATATCAAATTGCCTAAAATAGAATAATAATTCCCTAATCACTGAATATACATATTTCATTCATTATATAAATTATAAATATCCTTTTATCCTATTGAACATTTATTTCCCCCTATTTGTTTAGTAAAGTATTTAAAGGAGGCTCAAAAGGACTTTTCAAAATATTAACTCAGTTTTTAGGAAAATTTAAGAATCTTATGACTGCAACTTGTGAAAGTGAATTATGGCCTTTTCCTCTTCTACTCTCTCTCTTCAGGCTGCCATGACAGGCTTTGCCAGCCAGGCTTCTAGATACAGATATAAGAATTCCAAATGGATCATAAATGTTGATTTCTTTCAAACATCTCTAGTTCTGCAAAACAATAACAAGGAATATGTTATTCAGCTTTACATTTCTGTGACAAAAATGCCTTATAAGAAACATTTAGAGCAGGAAGAATTTCATTTTGACTCACTGTTTCAGAGGTTCAGCCCATGTCCTTTGACTCCATTGCTCTGGGCCTGAGGTGAGGCAGAACATGATGGCAGAAGAGATGGGAGAAGAAAGCTGCTGTCTTCATAGGCATCAAAAGCAGAGAGAGAAAGCATGCGAAGATACCTGCATCATACAAAACGTCTGCTCCTCATGGCATGCCATCAGTGACTCACTCCATCTAGCCATGTCCTACCTGCATACAGTATTCACCCAGTAATCCATTCCAAGCATTAATTCCATAGCAGATTAATCCACTGATTAGATTACAGTTCTCATAAGATAGCTTTTCACCTTCAATATTAACATAGGAGCTTCTGGGGGACACCTCACATCCAAAGCATAATAAGGAGTAAATCTGAATTGGAGGGTCAGAGAAAACACTTTACATTTGAACTCCCCTTCACCAAGGTCTGGCTACAGGAAAAGAATCTCATTCCATTTCTCAGAGAACCCTCCATTCCTAAAAATTTCCTTCAGATAAATCTAATCTGTTCTGTGAAATCCAGGCTTTTCTAATTTAGGTTGAAGATAGGCTAATGATGTCTCAGGGTCTCTTATGAACTTTTAGAAAGTCCTGTGGGGAATCTCATGACATTTGGGACTTTGCGTCTCTTTTATAGGATACTATGAGAGCAGTTTTATATCCCACAGGACAGTTTTATCTTGGCAAGCAGGAGCACAGTGTTTCATTTGCTATTGTATTGAAGTGCAAATATCTGTAGAAAGGTATATGCATTGTTGCTCAGTGGTCAGACCATTGGACTATGATAGTCATTAACCCATTGTCTCTCAACTGTGAATCACCCATCTAACATTGTGATCGGAGGACTCTGCCAACTCAACTTATATTTGGTCTGCTGGCTTTCTGCTAGGTTCTGACAGTGGAGACCACAGAGGAAGAAATCAAGTTTAGAGCAGCAGTTGATAGCAGCCTCCAGCTTCCTTCAGCCTCAGATTCACGCTAATATGGCAGCAGCAGTAGTTAACTCTTCTTCCAAGGTCTGAGTTTGAGAACCATTGGGCTTCTCCTCTAGTGATACAGGTTCTAAAATTATGGTCTATCCTCTGGGAGTAACAGTTACTTCCAGCTATTATTTTCCTAATGTTTCATTTCTATTCTTTCACCCTTTCTACCTATGTTTCTCCATTTTCTCCTATAAAAGTTCTTTATTGAAATCTTCAGCATTCTGTTTTCTTATGAGAATCCTATCTTTAGTTAAATCTAGGTGTTAAAGCAATTATCAGTGGAAATACCCAAAGGACTTAAAATCAGATTACTACAGTGATGCAGCCACATCAATGTTCATAGCTGCTCAATTCACAATAGCTAGATTGTGGAACCAACCAAGATGCCCTTCAATAGATGAATGGATAAAGAAACTGTGGTATATATACACAATGGAGTATTATTCAGCCATAAAGAAGAATAAAATTATGGCATTTGTAGGTAAATGGATGATGTTGGAGACTGTTATGCTAAGTGAGATCCGCCAATCCCAAAAATCCAAAGGCCGAATGGTCTCTCTGATAAGTGAATGATGATGAATTATGGGGGAAGGATGGCTAGAATGGAGGAAGGATGGATAGCATGGAGGGAAGGGAGGGGTGGGGTCGAGGTGGGGGGGTAAGAATAATAACAGAATGTGTGACAGACATCATTGCCCTGTGTACATGTATGAATGCACAGATGGTGTGACTCTACTTTGTGTACAACCAGAGAAACAATAGCTGTACTCCATTTGTGTTCAATGAATCAATAATTAAATAAAAAAAAATTTGAGGGGGAAGAAAAAAAGACTGTAGGGTTTTTTTCAAAGTAAAGCAGAAGGTTTAATGCAATAATCATAATTTTCAAAACAAGAGATACACTGTTGGGTATCTATTGATGACTGACACAATTTTCACAAAAAACAAAAAGAAGGGTCACTATTTGCACTTGACAAGTGAAGAAACTGAATGTCAAAGAGTTAAATGACAGCCTCATATTACAAAACAAGTGACAAAATGAAGCTCAATTCCATTTGAGCCAAATTTTGTGATCATAAGAAGGACAGGCCAAGGGAATGTTGTGTATGCCTAATAAACAATACCACTCAGCTAAATGGAAATGGAATAATAAATGGAAATGCTGATTTTAAAGGTGTGCTTAATAAAGGTAGAGAAGGAAATGATAGCTACAGTCTTGCTGATTTTACAGATGTGTATATACCTGCAAACTCACTGCAATGTATGCATTAAAAATTTACCAATTTTTACATATCAATGAAAAAGTGTTTTTTTGGAAACAAGTCCTGCTTCTATGGCAGTAAGTGCATTTAACAAGTTAAGAAAGCAAAAATATGCCAGTGAAGCTTCTGAGAATATGAATCTGAAAATGAAAGGAACACACTTGAGACCAAAGGGGCATGTTCTACTTAGGAAACCTATTTGAGTCTGTTTGAAGAAGTATTTTGATTTTAATACTGGTTACCTCCAGCAAATTCCCTGCAAGTCATATATTCATTCTCTGCTATGAAAGACAGTAGAGTAGAAAGAATTAATGAAATTTTAGGGATTTCTTCAATTACATGGAGGTCAGACTGTATGGTTGATCAAAAGAGCTCAATTAAGTAAGAGAGGGATGTAATGCCTAATCTGCAATCAGAGACTTGGAACTGAGGGAACCAAACTTGGCACTAGGTGTGGTGACAGTGCTAGGAGAGCCAGCCTGCAACAGGCAGAAGGGGTATGAGTGTGCCTAGTTCAGAACAATTATGGCTGTGGAATAGCCACTGTAGGAGCACAGGAAATGAAAGGGATCAGGAATGGCATTGGGAGGCAACATTTGTGACATGTGACCACATGCTTATTCCTGTGGCTAGTGTGTATCACAAGATATGCATAAGTGAGTTATTCTAGGGCCAGGTAAAGTCTATTCTATTTTTGTGTGTTCTTTATTCTGGTTATAGTTGACATCTTCCTGAGGATTCAAAGTATCCTGGGCTCACCTTCATCACTCTCTAAATAGAACCCTATTGCCAATTCCTCCTTCTGAAATGAATTCACTCTCCCTTAAAGTTAATTCAAATTTTATCTGTTTGATGGAACTGTTTTAGGTGCTATTAGGGTAAGTTTGTCACTCATTCTGTATTCCTTTAGCACTTTATCAAAATCACTTTTATTTCCCTTACCATATTGTACACGCTTAACTTTTCTTATGTCTTCTCCCAATGCTCCTGATGTGAACGGGGAAGTTATCTTCTCAGTTTTCAAAATTCATTTAAAATAGTGGACTAAAATAAGCAAGAACTCTTTCCTCACTAATAAATATTTGTTGAGTAAATTAAGAGGCTGAATTAATAAATTAATTAAATACACAAATATAAGTTGGTAATCAGATTACAAAAACAAACATTCTGCTTCCAATTAATATATAGCCAAATACACAGGGAAGTGAATAATCACATGAACACAGAAACAATTATTTCAAATGCCACAATTTTAACATTTTAAAATACACCAATTAAAACGGTGCTATAAATTAATTATTTCTAGTAAATTGAGCAACTTGGGTATTCAGCCATGCTGTTTAATTACCTGTGTCCTTAAGTGTTACCAATTATCTATCTCCTTTGTATGAAAAAATATGACTGCAAGTCAGTAATGGATCACTCCTGCCAGACAAGGAAAGTGAGCAGCTAATTAGTGAAGCAGATAAAAATGTTTCCTTTTGGACAAAGTGACGTTCAGCAGCACCTAGAGCAAGGATTGAGGAATAAGTAAATTTTGGTAAAATGGTTTTTAGTCTAGTGACTTCTACAAATTCACAATAAATATGTGAACTAATATTTACTTTGTGATTGGTGGACATGCAGGAAACCAGAAAATTCTCAACTGAATGTAATTTATTTGTATGGATTTTGTCACAACTGAATAACTTTTTTCTTAATTTTCAACAATGCTATCATTATTGATGAAACAGATATCTCAGTGTTCTGATCATTCCAGGGAACTAATATATCTAAGCCATAAGATTAGTTTAGTGATGCTTCCTCAGTTAATCTTGCTTCAATTTTGTTTGTCCTATTCCCATATCTTACCTAGCAATATTTTCTCTTTGTAAAAGCTCAAATTATGCAGTTGATCAACAATTGAAAAAAGCGGTTTGACAAACTATTGATCAACCATAATTTAACTCAGCAATTGATAAATTTGAGATATGAAATGTATTTCTTCCATAATAATGATTTGTTAGAAAAAGATAAATATTCCAACAACTAGTTATTACTTGATAAGTGGATGAAGTATGAGATTCTCAGATGTAATTAAACCCTTCATCTTCTTTCTTGATCAATAATTTTTCCAATGATCAAGTTTTCTCTTAGCATCTACAAAGCTTAAGAGCCAATATATGCTGAGGCTGACCAGGATGTTTGTACAAGAAGCAGTATGGAGTAGTAGAAAGTACCAAATATTAGCTGAAGACAGTGCAGCTGTAGAATTATTTAACCTGTCCAAGGATGTTTGTTTCATTCTCTCAACATGAGAACACTACCATCAACTTTACATGGTGAATCGTGAGAGTTACAGATCATAATATCTGTAAAGCATTTAGTTTGGCAGAGATCACAACATATCATAGCTGCCATTTCCTCCTGGGCATGCTACAATTCCCAGTCTTCTGTGGAGTTTGATGTGCCTATAAGAACATCTTGGCCAATGACATAAGCAGTAGTACTGGGTGTGACTTATGGAAAGTAGCCTTTCAGGGATGCTCTCACCTTTTCCCTCCCAATGCCCACTGGTTTGAATGTAAGCGTCCTGGGTATTCCTCAAGTAGTCATCCTGGATCATCAGGATGCTTATGAAGGACAGTAGATCAACAGTGTAGAAAGAATTTAGTTCTCTGTGGACATGAGGTTCCCATGCTGTCCCAGGATACTCTGTTTCTGGACTCCATACATGTTTAAGAAACAAAAATTTCTACTTTTATTTTGCCTGCTTTTTGTTTATTTCTTTGTTCAATACATTCAGCACAACCTAATCCAAACTGATATGCCTGAAAACTACTATAATCTCAGGATGATTTTTAAATGAAAGAAATTGCAGGCAAGGAGATCAGATAAGACATCCTTATACTAGTTAGGAAAATATGCTAAGTAATGCAAATAGAACAGTGGCAGTAGAATTGGAAGTTATGTGCTAAACAAACAAATATATATATATATGTATATATATATATTTATAGAGAGAGAGAGACAGAGAGACAAAGAGAGAGATTGCAGAGGTAAAGGAAACAGATATAACCTTTCAAGAGACTAAAATTATGATATGGAGTAAAATATGTCTGAGATATTATCCATAGTGTCAAGGAATATATGGTAAAATTCATCAGAATAGAGAATTAATGGAAACAAAGCTGTTATGGAAGAAAATAAATTTGATTTTAGACATGTTGAATCTGGTGTGCTGGCACAGAATCTTGTGAAAACGTAAAGCAAATGTCACAGTCTTGTATTTCTGCATGACATAAACATAGGTTAGAGTGGATTTGTTACAATTATTAGTTCCTTAAAAATGTTTTTCCAAACCACCTTCTATGCACTAGACACTGCCTTTGGCCCTTGGTATGCAGCAGTAATTAATACGAAGTCCTTGTCCTCAAGAACTTTCAATCTAATAAAAAGTACATTTTGTTCTCTTCCGGGACATGAAGATAACTTCATTTTACAGAATTCTTCATTGTTATGGTAGCATAGTAATTGCACTGATACCTTAGCATTATCTAGTATCTTAGCCAAAACTTCACTTTTTAATGTAACTTCATTTTTATTACATGAAAGAGCTAGCTGTTTAACCTTGAAATTTTCAAAATGAAAGAGTAATGGAAATAACGTGCGAGACAGAAACTAAAGGAAAACAGCCTTACACATCCCAATGAGTTTAAGCAATAATTTCCTGAATAAAATCTGGAGCAGCACTTTGAAATTGTAGACATTAATAAAGCCCATTTCTTCCCCTTGCTAGCAATTTGGAGAGTGTACCTGTATTATTGCAAGCATAAATTCAGCTACTGAGCCATGTAAACAGCTCTATTAATATTTATTACCTTCTTTCTTTGTTTCAGCAAAGGTCCTTATTTTGGTCATGGGAAAAATATTTAAAAGTATATAATTCTGAGACTGCCAAAAAGTAAATGATTATTTTTTGGTAAAATGAGTATGTTTATGTTGGTTTTATTAATCACCTACAATAATTGTCACATTTAACTCTTTTAGCTATATATAACTACTCAAACTGAGATTCACCCATACTTCTTCACTACAATTGTATAACAGAAATATTAAACTATAGTTTAGGACCAGCTTCTGAGTAGATAAATGGTTTTGAACCAAGCCATAAACTTCAGATGACTGAGCAGCTCAGTTCACTAAAATATTTATGTCTGGCTTTAAACATTCTATAAAAATACCAACTTTGGTTCCCTGAACTCTTCTAACATTTTAAAGGTTTACATACCAGTTGCTTTGGGAAACATTAAGTAAACTTTCCTTTATTGTATCTCAGTTGCTTATCTCACCCAGGAAACATGAGTCACATGGTCATTCACATTAATATAACAATGTCAATTCACTTCTAAGTAGCCCATCGTGTGTTTAAATAATTAAAAGAGCAAGCATTAAGATCAATAGACTATCACTGATTCAGATTGCATTTCATTCTTGTTTTTAGAGACATCAAATAAGTTTGAGAAGAAATACTAATTGTGATTGTCAAATATGTCAGTATTGGATTAATAGTTGTAGTCAGACATAACAGAATTTTTTTAAAATATGAAAATCTTATTCATCACATAATACTTTGTATGATTAATTCAGATAGGGATGTGGACTGTATTATTTTCCTACTAAATAAATTTTTTTGGATACATGATTCATGCTGTGATGGTCAACTATATCTGCATGATATATCCAGTCAGCAGGTAGAGACTTTAAAGCAAATGTGTAAAATATGCATAGGAAAAACACTTTAAAAAATGGGATGACATGTTATAAATCATTACTTCGTGTATATATATATATTTAGGATTGATTTGCTTTGTATTAATTTACTGAATTGGAGGGGAATTATTACGACAATATATAGAACTCTGAATTTTGTGAAATCTGAAAAACAAATCAGCAGCCTGAGTCAGGCTTGGTTGTGAAGGCAAGTAACACAGAAGGCAGAGATGGAGGGGCTCAAGTCCCCACTTTGCCATTTATTAGCTGAATGACCTTGAGCAATCTTTCAATAGTCCATGGTATCATTTGTCTTTTTGAAGATATATTCCTGCCTACATCATAGGAAAAATGTGAGATTTGAATATGATAATTTATACCAAAGCACTTTACATTTCAAACACATGAAAAAAAATCTAAGTGATTAATATAGTGTTGTGTTGTCACTACATTTCAGTGCATCCCTAGAGAGGAATCATATGCCATAAGTTCCAGAAAGGATAGTCAAGTTCATCTCTACTCATTCCTCCATAAACTGAATTTCCTCACTGTGATATCTGATCCTATTTATCTTTTGTTCACACATTCCTGGTCTGTCTTTATAGTATTTGTCAGGGAGATAAATAAGTTGACATTGAGGGCTCCAAATACTGATTCTACTCCAAAATTCTCAGTCTGAGAATTGGAGTGGTGTAACCTGAGCTGTTTCCTAGAATGTGTACTCTAGTATTCGATCAAGGAAATAACAAATAGTCTTAAAAACTGAGTCTGCAACCCAGTTGTGATCCACCACTTGCACTTGTCTTTTTCTACCTTCTTCCATTGCTGATAGAAGCTCTTCTTCCTTTGCCATTGCTCTTTGGTGGGTGCCTGTGTTTGGGTGGATTCTGAAAGAAAAGACTTGTATAAATTCTAAAGCTTCATTATTGGTCTTTTACTTCTGTTGAAAAGAAAATTAATTTCAAGAAAATTGGCTAATACTGCTAACAGCATTTGATTAATGTCCTATTGATCAGGAACGTGGCTTTGTCCAATTTTTTATTTCCTCATATTTGTGGTTGAAAAATATCAGAATTCAAGGTAACATTAAAAAATGTCAGATACTAGATTTCTCAAGGTTCTTGTTTTTTCTAAATGATTGGTATAACAATTACTTAAGAAGAAATTAGTAAACATTGATATAAATAATTAATCAAATAGTCTTTCCAGTTTATTATTATTCCTTAACACTTACATACTTTCAATTTTTTCAGCCTCAATTTTTTTCCAGTCAACTCTTTTTGTGATCCAAAAATGGCTTCAATTCATTCCAGTGTCTCTATAATTATAATTTTCCATATGAATTTTATTCAATATGTCAACAACCACTTAAAATTTAAAAATACACAGTATGTAAAATGTTTTGCTTTATTAGCAGTAAAATAATTTGGGAATGGTGAGGAAGAATGAAAGACAGATTTGTGAACAATTAAATCAGTAATATGCACCCTCATAGTCATGATTTTTATATAAACATATTTGTTCCATATCCCTTTCAAGGGAAGTAAAAAAAATCAATCTTTCATAACTATGGAACACTTAGTGTTTTTATAGGACTGTGTTATATAGGGGTGAAATGGAAATGGAATATGTAAAAACTAATTATAACTCTTGCCTTTGGTTTTTTGTTTTGCTTTGTTTTTTTAGGAGGGAGGGGGGATTGAACTCAGGGGTACTTGGCCACTGAGCCATCCCCAGCCCTATTTCGTATTTTATTTAGAGACAAGGTCACCCTGGTTTGCTTAGCGCCTTGCTATTGCTGAGGCTGATTTTGAACTCCTGATCCTCCTGCCTCAGCCTCCCAAGCCACTGGGAGGTGTGTACCACCTCGCTTGGCTGACCCTTGCCTTTGTAATGTACAATACCAATGGGGAGACAGTAAAATCAGGCACAATCACTCACATCACCTACACAAGCCACCCTTTTTTGTTTACTCCTTCCCAACACAGTGCCCACTGAATAGTAAATAAACTGTAAGAATTCTGAGTGATTAAATACATAAATGACATACTCAAAAGACTGGTGTTCATTGGATGTTCTCTACAAAGAAAGAAAAGGGTAACCAGAGAGAAAAGTTTAAAGGTTCCCAACAAATAGAAATGATAATATTCAAGGAGATGAAAATGCAAATTGATCTGATTTCATCATTACACAGTGCGTGCACACACTAATTATAATACACTCCCTGTAAATAGGTACAAATATTCTCTATCAATTAAAAATCAGAAAAGAAAAAGGAAGCTATTATGTTATGATTTGGACCAAAAAACATACTGCATGGAGAAGGTGAGAAAATTTTAAAGGCAGATAGTTGTTATCTAGGTTCATAAACAAAACATGGTTCAAGTGAAAAGTATTATAGAAAATTGCAGAGTGAAGTGTTTTTATCTGTATGTCAAGAGTGAAGCTACCCAAACTCACCCAAACACAGTTCTATGTAAAATCAGACCCAAACACAGGTCTGAATATCTCCTTTCTTACACTTTTGCTACTACTTCCCACCCACTGCACTTTTGCATTGGGGCAATTTTGGTATTCACAGTCAAATCTCCTATCTTTACATCAGCTTCTCTGCTGTTCCCTTTACATTCATATTGTTACCAGCTTCTCTGGATGTTTTCCTGCTATAACCAAAAGTTGACTGTACCCTAGAGATATTACTTACCTAAGAACATCTCAAGAGTGTGAATTTTTTAAAAAATATTTTATTACAATCATGATCACATATCAATTGTATAATTAAACAGGTGTTATTGTGATTTTTTGCATACATGCATGTTTTTATATCATATCACAATAGGTCCTCTTGCCACAATCACCCATAGAAGCCTTAGATCACACCTGTGAAGATGTTGTGTTTTGAGATCATAGTCACTTTTCTGACACAGATCTCCTAATTGTTAGTGATTTTCACTTTCTTATAAGTTATATTTTCAGTGCACTGGGTTCTCATTCACTGATTTTCTCTCCTTTAATAAATTGGTTCTCCATCCCTATATAGATTCTCACACCCTCTCTCACACCCTATATTTTCTCATTAAGAACAAGTCAGTACTTCATATGCTCCATTTTCTCCATCATCCCACTTTCTCCTTACTCACTGCTGTTTTAATCCTTTTCAGTATCTTTTCCAATTGGTCTTTCAATGGCTAGAATTTCCAGAACTTGGTCACCATATAGACTGTTTCTCTATGCTTATTTTCTTGGCATTTTCATCCACTCTCATTGTTTTAAAAACTACTTTATAGAATCATATACCCAAGAGTCTACTTGACAGTTCCACATGAAAGCCTAGCAGCTATCTTAAGGTCAATATGTCCACAACATGCCAGTGCTTCTGATTTTTTATTCATGCAGACTTTCTCCTCCTCATTTCCTACCTCAAAAAGTGTCAATTCTTTCTTTCCAGTTGCTCAGGCCAAAGGCAGTGTATTTATTCTTGATTCCTCTTGTTGTCTCAAACTCCACATTCAAATGATCATGAATTTCACATACATAAATATGAGATGCACATATATTTCAAATATGTATATTCCAAAAACTTTGTTCATTGTCATCACCTTGACCTGAAACAATTCTCTTCTATATTATTTAAATAGTCTCTATGTGATGTCTCTGTTCTTGCCCTTACCCCTTTATAGACTAGGATATCCTTTCAAAATTTGAGCCAGAGCATGTTAATCCTTTGCTTAAAATAATTCAGTGTCTTCTCATTTCACTTAGAATAAAGGCTAAAATTCCTACAAATATCTGTGAGGCCATGAATTTTCTGAAATCCCATTATTTATATGATGTAACCTACTAATAGCTCTTGGCTCATTCCATTTCAGTCAAAGTGACTCCTTGCTATTTCTCAGACATGTGAGACCCATATCAAGTCATGACCTCTAGGTTTTCTATTTTCTTCAGTTTATAACAGTACTTCCCCAGATATTCACATGTCTCATTCCCATAACCACTTCAGGTCTCTGTTCAAAAATCTCCTGAAGATGGAAAGATCTCCAATCTTCTTGGATAGGTAGAATTGACATTGTCAAAATGGCCATACTACCAAAGGCGCTATACAGATTCAGTGCAATTCCAATTAAAATCGCAATGACATTCCTCATAGAAATAGAGAAAGCAATCATGAAATTCATTTGGAAAAATAAGAGACCCAGAATAGCCAAAGCAATCTTTATCAGGAAGAGTGATGATGCAAGAGGTATCACAATACCAGACGTTCAATTATACTACAGAGAAATAGTAAAAAAATGGCAGGATATTGGCAACAAAATAGACAATGGTACAGAAGAGAAGACACAGAGACAAACCCACATAAGTACAGTTATCTCATACTAGACAAAGGTGCCAAAAACATACAATGGAGAAAAGATAGCTTCTTCAACAAATTGTTCTGGGAAAACTAGAAATCCATATGTAGCAAAATGAAATTAAACCCCTATCTCTCACCCTGCAGAAAACTCAACTCTAAATGGATCAAGGACCTAGGAATTAGACTAGAGAACCCACACCAAATAGAAGGAAAAGTAGGCCCAAATCTTCATCATGTTGGCTTAGGAGTAGACTTCCTTAACAAGACTCCCAGAGCACAAGAAATGAAAGTAAGAATCAATAAATGGGATGGATTCAAACTAAAAAGCTTTTTCTCAGCAAAGGAAACAATAAATAATGTGAAAAGAGATCTTTTCCACATGCACTTCAGATTGAGCACTAATCTCCAAAATTTAAAAAGAACTTAAAAAACTTTACACCCAAAATACAAAGAACTCAATCAATAAATGGACTAAGGAACTGGGCAGACACTTCACAGAAGAAGATATAGAAGCAATCAATAAATAAATGAAAAGTGTTCAACACCTCTAGTAATTAGAGAAATACAAATCAAAACCACCCTAAGATTCCATCTCACTCCAATTAGAATGACTATGATCAAGAATGCAAGCAATAATAGATATTGGCGAGGATGTGGGGGAAAAGGCACACTCTTACATTGCTGGTGGAGTTGCAAATTGGTGCAACCACTCTGGAAAGCAGTGTGGAAATATCTCAGAAAACTTGGAATGGACCCACCATTTGACCCTGTTATCCCACTCCTTGGTTTATACCCAAAGGACTTAGCATCAGCATATTACAGTAATACAACCACATCAATGTTTTTAACACCTGAATTCACAATAGTTAGATTGTGAAACCAATCCATTCAATAGGTGAATGGATAAAGAAACTGTGAATATATACACAATGGAATATTATTTAATCATAAAGAAGAATAAAATTATGGCATTTGCAGGTAAATGGACGGAGTTGGAAAATATGCTAAGTGAAATAAGCCAATCCCCAAAAACCAAAGGCTGAATGTTTTCTCTGACAAGTGAATGCTGATACATAATGGTGGAAGGTAAGGGAAGAATGGAGGAACCTTGGATTGTGTAGAGGGAAATGAGGGAAGGAGAGGGGGCAGGGGATGGAAGGAAAGGTAGTGCAATGAGACAAACATCATTACCCAATGTACATGCATGATTACATGAATGGTGTGGATTCTACATCATGTACAACCATAGAAATGAAAAATTGCACCCCGTTTGTGTACAATGAATCAAAATGCAGTCTGTAAAAATAAAAATAAATAAAATTATGGCATTTGTAGGTAAATGGATGATGTTGGAGACTGTTATGCTAAGTGAGATCAGCCAAACCCCAAAATCCAAAGGCCGAATGGTCTCTCTGATAAATGAATGATGATGCATAATGTGGGGGGGGGGGGCGGGGAGAAGGGGGGCAAAAAAAGAGAAGAAGGATAGATAGCATAGAGGGAAGGGAGGGGTGGGGGCGGGGTGGAGGGTAAAAATAATAACAGAATGTGTGACAGACATCATTGCTCTGTGTACATGTATGAATACACAGATGGTGTGACTCTACTTTGTGTACAACCCTTGAAACAATAGCTGTACTCCATTTGTGTTCAATGAATCAATAAGTAATAAAAAAAAAAAAAAAAAAAAAAAAAATCCTTCTGAAGGCTCTTATCTTCTTTTTTTGTGAGACCTTACTAACCAACTATCTGAAATTCTGCTTTCCTGGGATTCTATGAATCTCTAGTCACCTTTCCTGCTATTTTTTTCTTCATACAATTTATCCTCATTGACCATACATATAAAATCATAGTTCTTTCCTTCCCACTTGGATACCTATCGTTCTCCTGCTATATCCCCAGTGCCTAGCACAGAGTCTTGCATATAATAGATGCTTTCTGCTGAATGAATAGATAAATGGGCAATGATTGAAGGCTAGGGTTGCAACAGAGACAGCTTTTCATAGCAAGCACAGAACTCAACTAAACCTTTATTTCTTACAAAGCTATCCACACCTTCACATTCCTAGTGTTTTCATCATTTCTTATTCCTAAAACGCTCTCCAGGCATTTTTTTTCAACCACCACAAACTACCAAAGACATTTTATTCCCAGAAGAACAATCTATCCCTGTTGTTCACATGCCTAAACCTTTCATTTGTTTTCTGTTTTCTAGTGGGTAAAATCAAATTCCTTTTGGTACTTTAAGATGGAAATAAGGCTGTCTAAAACAAATTCCCAGGAAGTGATTTTTACCTTTAAAATGTGTTCTGATATTAAGCATACTTCCTTGATGGAACTATATAGCTCAGTGTGGCTGAGGAAAATTTCTATTCTCATCCAATGTAGGTCATTTCTAGTTCCGTTCTTTTTTTGTCTTTTTTGTTTCTTTCTTTCATTTTTTTTTCATTTCCTCTCCCCTCTTTTTGGGTCATTCTTCTTCACCCTCTTCTGGCACCCTTGTTCCCTGTCCAGAGCCTTGTTCTTTGCAACAATGTTCTTGCATCTGTGTGCAAAATAATCTCAATCCCTAGTATTACATGCAGTCTTTTATCATTGTTTTGCTCAGGAAGATTTGCTTTTTTTCAGTACCAACTATAAAATTCTTTCTAGCAATTTCATTTACAACTGGTATGGCTCTTATGAGTTCATGGTACTGTGGCACTCATTTTCTCTCTTTTATCTGACATCACATTTTCCTGTGTGTCCTGATGAACTGATGGAGCCCTTGCCTCAGAGACAATACTCATTTCTTTTTCTAAAACATGGGACACTATCATGTTAATTCTTTTACAGGTGATTTTTAAAATTTCAAATATGCCTGATCTTTACAACATAATTCAATTGCAATAAATTAATGATCAATACCCAGGGAGCACCATTCTTGTATTTTACTTGTATTATCCATTATATATATTATCTTGGAGTTGATACTATTATGAATTATACAAATTAACATTTAGCACTGGGACCATTCTGAACAGTTTATGTGCAACTTAAAAAATGTTTGTTATTCTGTAGATAGTAAGAAATGTGAAGTTTGTGATATCACCAGTGACAGATGATGTAGCTGAGACCAACATTTCCATGAGGACAATGAGGAAAGATGTCCAAAAAGGAAAGAAAGAAAATACAACAAAATTGGCTTAAAAATACGAGAGAACTAATAAGATAGAAAAGAATTATTTGGCCATATCCTGGAAAGGATTTGGACCAAGACAACTGAGCCAAAATGTTCGAACTGTTTTTTCCCTGAAGGCAGATACTAATTTAGGAAGGTGGAGCTGACAACCCCAGAGGCTGAGCAGTGTCTTGCTTAGCTAGAGGAAACTGAGAATGTTGTGCAAGGTCTGACTTGGTGTGCAGAGTTACCCTGGAAAAAGTAACAAAATAGCCACATCAAAATAAATCTATTTAAATTCAAAAACAAAAAACCTGAAAGTACAATGAATTGCCAGTGTATGTTGCCTATATGAGGGAAAATTCAAAAGACCAAAATCAAAAACCTTGATAAGAATGTGCAGTGATACATTTTCATACACTGTTGATGGGAAGGAAAACTAGTATAACCACTTTATAAAGCAGTTTAGGGTTGTCTTCTAAAGGTCTAGATGTAGACTCAATCACCTAAATCTTCTATTGGTGAATTTAATATATACGTATATATGCACATATTATATATATGTGTATATATATATGTGCACAAGTACACAAAGAGACATATAAAAGAATCTTCACAGCAATATAATGTGCATTAGCTAAAATTACAAACAACTGTATTATCTATTCAGTGTAGAATGAAAAAGAAAATTTGGATAGAGTGATAAAATGAAGCACCATATAGCAGTGAAAACAAATGAGCTACAAAAACATACACACATATGAATGAAGCTTAAAATTTTGAGTAGAGAAACAGTCACAAAATCATGCTCTCCATTACTATTTGTTGAATTTTCAGAGTAGGCAAACTAAACCATAGTGTTTAGGAATGCAATCAAGTAAACAACTGTCAAAGTCAAAATGGTGATTATAGGTGAGTAATGGGGTAGAGATTGCAAGGCTGCCAAGGTAGAAATATGACATGCAGATAAATGTTTGGTTTCCAAACTAGATGGTGGTTACAAGGGTGTGCAGATTGTAGCAACATATTTTTGATTTGTGAACTCTTTTATATGTTTTATAACCTAGACCAAATAAATAAATGAGGAGTCATTGAAATATTTTATGAAAACAATTGTGTATTGTAGAAACCAAGAATAGTGAACTATTTAAAGACTTCTTAATATTCCCTGGGGCAAGATCCTTGTTTTCTTGTACTTTGTTCTTTTTATGAAGACAGAGGGAAGGAGTAGGGAAGGAAGGAAGGAAGGAAGGAAGAAAGGAAGGAAGGAAAGCTATTTCTAAAGAATATGAATCCCCACTTCTAATGATCTTAAAAGTGTGGCATAAAAATGGGAAAATACATTATATTTAGAAATATGTTAGATGAAACAGATGTTATATTTTGTATTTTGTGATAGTGATGAAATTACTAAACCCATTAAAAATAGAACATTTCAAAGAAAATATTGATGGAGAGGGAGTAACTGTGATGTGTTGTCTTGCAGAGAAACCAACATAGCTAAGCTCAAATTTTCCATGTCTGTTCTTCCTTTACTGATGAACATTACCCTACATGCTGCTTGTTTTCAAAAAGAAACAACCATGTCTCTATCTTAAATATAGAATGCTTTTGTTCAACTGACCCACACGACATTCTGGGGTACAAATGATGTAGCCCACAGAATGCTGGTCAGAGTCACACAGAAGAGTCACATGCTGTATTAAGACTCTTTTTGAAGCAGGAAGCATCATAAAATCTAGTCTATTTTGTTTTCCTCCACAGACCATATGTTCAACAATACTTAGAAGGTAAAAATTTAAAGAAAACCATGCTGAAATTTTAAACTGGTCCATTTCTGAACCCAAATACCAAAGTATTGCTCCTTAAAAAATAAGTAATCTTATGTCATTTAAAGTTGGTATTATCAAAGTAAAACATAGTTCTCATAAACCTCAGTCATTATTCATATCTTGATTTCCTTCAGCATTTGTGAAAAATAATACTGCTTTTACATGATCCATGTCATAATCACAGCAGGATAGCCAAATCCTTAATTTTCACTTTGGCTGTTAGAGAATAGCATTCAGGAGATAAGCAATAATTTTAAAATATTGATATTTAAGTCTAATTTAAGTCAGGTTTGGATGAATCCTAGTTTTTTTCTCAACCACAACAAAAGCACCTTAAATATTTTATGAAGAAAATATTAAAAATACTTTATGTAGATACTCCATCATTAAGAAGGAGACACAACTCCTTATACCACATGTGGACTATATACTTAAGGACTTTCTTCCAGAAACTACATCATGGAAAGAGAGGAGAAAGTAGTAACTGTACTAGATGAGCTGCTAAACATTACCCTAGTCAGGTGATCACAGTTGACATCAGCAGTGATAAGTCACATTGACAGTGTGCACCTTTGATATGAGAAGATAATAATGCTTCACCTCTGGGGTCATCTCAAAAACATTCCAATGTACTCATGAGAAAAACATCAGAACATCACCAACTGAGGAATATTTTATAGTGATTAGTAAACCTAAAAACTGTTGAGGTCATCAAAAACAAGAACAGCCGGGAAACTTGTCATTACCAAGATGAGGTCAAGGAGACATGAATAGTAAACGCACTATGGTACTCCAGTGTTTCCTGAAACAGAAAAAGGGCATTAAGAAAGTGGGGAAATCTGAATGATACGTCTAGTTTAAATAATAATAATGTATCAATATGTGTAGATTGCTTGTCAGCAGTGTACCATATAAACAAAAGGTTAACCATAGAGGGAACAGTGTGTATAGCATATAAGAACTCTTCATACTATCCTTTTTTTCTCAAATTTGGTCTAATTAGTTGTTCATGAAAGTAGAATGCACATCATACACAAATAGAGTATAATTTCTCATTCTTCTGGTTGTACATGATGTAGAATCACACTGGTCTTTAGTCATACATGCACATAGGGTAATAATGTCTGATTCATTCTACTACCCTTCTTATCCCTATATCCCCTCCCCTCCCTTCACTCCCCTCTAAATCTAATCAAAAGTAACTCTATTCTTCCCTAGCCACCTCCTTATTGTGAATTAGCATCCACATATCAGAGAAAATATTTAGCCTTTAGTTCTTTGAGATTGGGTTATTTTTCCTAGCATGATATTCTCCAGCTTCATCCATTTACCAGCAAATGCCATGATTTCATTCTTCTTTAAGGTTGAGTAATATTCCATTGTGTATATGTACCATATTTTCTTTACCCATTCATCTGTTGAAAGACAACTAGGCTGGTTCCATAATTTAGTTACTGTGAGTTGAGCTGTTATAAACATTTATGTGGCCTTAAATCCATACTATCTTGTCAGTAATTATGTAAGCTAAAAATGGGTCAAAATTAACATTTTAATTTAAAAATATGTATAGTTTATATCAAGCCCAGACTAATTATGACAAAAGGTCCACAGACAGGAATGTGAGGAAAGTTTTCTTAAAATATCCAAAGATTTATATTATTTAGGGATATTTTCCATTTGAGGAATCATTAGTCCATCCAAATGAGAATTTCAGGACAGAATTAATAGATTAGGGGTAATATTTAGATTATATAGGTCAGAATAAAAAAGATAGAATTTGGAATATTCAGAACAGAGAAAAATTGAAGATTTAAAAAAAAAAGGAGTTCAGTGAGCAAACAAGGAGGAGCATGAACACAGCTTGGGAAGCACGTTCAAGGGGCTAGAAGAAGAAAGAAGGAGACCTGGAAGGATGCCAAAAAGAAAGGAGCAAAAGGTATGACTATAATGATTCAGAGGCACAGAAGTCAAGAGAAAAGAGTTTCCAGAACAGGAGGATGTAGGGTGCTAAGCAGAGTTCTCTAGTACTTGTGATAAGAATTATGAAAAACTGGTCATGAAAAGATTGTTGGTGTGTTCTAGAGATGGGCAGAGGGGCTGTTTCATGCCAAGCAAGCATTGAGGAGTGAAGAGGAAATAGGAAAGAACAGAGATTCAGTAAAGCAGCATTATGGCCAGTTAGGACTGCTGTAAAAAATACCTGGTATTTCTCAAAGTTCTGGAGGTAGGGAGGGTCAAGGGATCCAGATGTTGGTATATTCAGTACAGGGCGAGGGGCTCCTTCCTGGCCACTTTCTTGCTACATTCTCACAAAGTGGAGGGAATTCTTGTGTCTTTTATTCTATTTATAAGGGCGTCAATTCACAGTGAGGGCCCCACTTTCACGGCCTAATCTAACCCTAATTATTCTCAATGGTCTCACCCTCAAATGCCAAATTGGGGATTAAGCTTTCCAAGTTTTAATTTTAGAAGAACACAAACCTTTAGTCCATAGTACATGCTAAGAGTTTTGTCCGTTTTGATAGACTGGTTACATCGCCATCATCCATGGGAGCCTTCGAGATGTGAAAATTCAGGCTCACCCTTCAGGATCTGCAATTTCACAAGATTCTCCTGGTGATCTGAATACACTCTAAACTTTGAAAAACACTGAGTATACATTATTTCAGGAAGTTTGACAACATCCTCCTGATGGATAGGAAAAATCAAGGTTTAAGTTAGATATGCAATATATATTATATTATCTATATATTAGGAAAAGGGCACATGAGTACACATGTAGGTGAAACAAAGAAGAAATGAGCACAGATGTAGAGACAGGCAAGAAATAAACATGGGCATAAAATAATGTCCCTGATATTACTCATCATAACTGAATTTCTTCATCATTACTCACCATATCATAAATATTTCTCTTATCTGGAGGAAGCGGGGTCTGAAGGAAAAAGGGGGATTCACCAAATTACTTGACATAGATCTTTTATAAACTCTAAGATCTTTTATAAATTCCCTGTAACTTAGGTTTCATTTTTATTCTCCTGAAAATGAGGACACTGAGCAAGTGTTTCTCTAAGCAATTAAAAGTTAACAAAAAATATTTTCTAACTTTGATGGTACCTAGTTAGATTTAACTAGAGAAGCATAAAATAAGACAGCTATTCTGTTTGAACTCTTGTTATAGAATGTTCTTTATGATCTGACCTTGCCAATTAATTGTTATCTTTTATAAATCCCCAGAGAGATTCACAGACCTGTCCTAACCTGCTAATTAGGAGGCCAACAATGTGCTTCTAGGTTTTTTGGAATACTTTCTCTGAGGAAGTATTTAATAACAAGTGTTTCCCTTGGAACAGTTTGTAAATAGTTTTAATGAGCGGGATATTATTCATAATGCTTTCCTGGAAAGCTGAGGAGCACAGAGACAGTTTAAGAAAAAGCACATTTTCTATTGATACTTATTGATATTTTATCAGCAGGAAAAAAGAGAGGTGTAAAGAAAGGAAAAAAAATCTTTATCAAAAATTGAAAAGCCAAAGTTATCAGCTTAATTTTACAACCATTTTATTTTCTTTAAGACTCAGCATTCATATGAGTAAAAATGGGGCAGCTGAACTGATGTGAACTAGCAATGTGAACTGGGATCCCTTGGATTAGATGAGGTCTGCATAGGTATCTACTATGGTCTGAATGTTTACATCCAGCACACAGGGCAATTTAGTTGGCCACATAAGATTTGCTTCATAAGCTCCTACAGTTTGTTCAAATATAAGATCTTATCATTAGCACTGTTGTGAATTTGCTCAAAGTAAATACATAGAAGTTAGCTCCAGGAATTTATTCTGGGACCATCTATTGCCTGGAAACAGTATGATTTTTTTTTCTATATTTTTAGCAGGGCTTACAAGATAGAAATTTAGGCCAAAAAAAAAAAAAAAAAAAAGCTAAAATCAGAAACCCTCTGTACAACAGGACATGTAGGTACTAGGTTTTTGAGTACTTCAAATTGAATATATGTATAGATAAATGAGGAAATCACACTAGATACTGCTACCCCCCAAAATGTTTATCACAGTTTTATTCAGTGTTATAAAGAACATAAAATAATCTAAACATTCAGCATACAAAACTCATTTTTGTAAATTATGCCCCACCTAACAATATAGATTATCTTGTAGCCCTTAAAACTGTATTTATAAAGAAAACTTAATGGCACAAGCAAAGAAAAAATGATGAGAAAACTGTCAGCTGCAATTTGTGCAAACTATATGATTTCAACTTGTTAAAAGAACAATTCATACAAATATGGAAAGAAATATACCAAGCTCTTAGAACCTCAGTCTCCTCACCTTTAAAGGGTTATTATAACCCATTTCATAGAGCTGCTGAGAGGACCCAGTGAGCCAGAGAGGTAATATAGCACAGTTGATGTATCTTCAGAGTCCTAAGAGGAAACAGATGGCACATCCAAATTGGGTAATTGGAGATAATTTGATAAAGGAACTATTTACCAAAGTGTAGCAAGGGTATAGGAAAACATAAAAGAAAGTACAGTAATGCAGGACTAATAAAAATAGGGGTACAATTATCTCACATAGATATGACAATGGAAGTCAGAAAACCTCAGAAGCAGAGAGGCTTGTGTGAGGATTGGCTTTGACTTGTCAGAGATGGCAATTAGGCTATAGCAGCCCAACAGAGAGGACTCCAGGGCTGTAAGCTCCCAGGTAGCATGCTCTTCCTCCTCTCTATATAGGAGTGGAACTGAGAGCAGAATGGAGAAAGGTGGAGGAACACCTGAGGGTCAACCCTCTTGTTCCTGTGCATCCACCTAGTTCTTTGACCAGAAAATGTGTGTCTCCAACACAAAGACTTGCAGAATCCTATCAGGTACCTTATCTGTATGAGGTTTTATTGGTTCAGACCCAAAGTGAAAGATAAGGTACTCTGAAAGTCCGTAAGTGGCTGGACTGGAAGAACACTATGAGCAAAAAAGGTGATTTCATGCCTGGAATAAAGTAAGGATTCCAGTATAATCAGTGTGCTGCTAGTTTTTCTTGGGGGAAAAAAAACGTTCGAAAACAAGTGATAGAAAATTCTGAAGGAAGGGGAAGAGGGAGACACTCTGACCCTCCCAAAAGGGTTGGCAATGTGTGCTAGAGTCCCTCACAGTAAGGATTCAGGTTCTGTCACGAATCTTTGTCCACTCTATGCTGCTTCCAAATCTAGTGCTCTCTTTTCTTGTCCCTTCAGATCTTTAGATGACATGCACCATCTCTTATGGGTTACCAAACACCCTGCTCTGATAAAAGTAAATAGGCCTTTTATTAGATGCTTCTCAATCATAATTTGAGTTTAACATCTGATTACCTTTTGTAGTGCTGACTGACAGAATGATTGAAACCAGCAGTGGTCTTGGGAAAGCAATCATTAAAATGCAATTCTGGAATTAGGTGGCTAAGATACTTAAGGAGTCCAGGGATAATCCTTTTTGACACAAGGAAATGAGTAACAGGTGGTAGAATGACAATAAATCAAACTACCACTGAGGGAAGCTTTATGCCTTGGTCTACTCAGACTGCCATAAAAATACTGCAGGCTGGATGGTTTAAACCAGAAAAAGGAACTTTCACACAGTTCTGGGAGCTGGAAATTGCAAGATGCTAACCTGGTTGGTTTCATTTACTCTCTCTTCCTTTCTTGTTTGTAGGCAGCTACCATCTCACCATCTCACTGTGCTCACATGACCTTCCCTTGGTGGTGTATGCAGAGAGAGGGAGAGAGTTCTGTTGCCTATTTCTCTCTTCTTTTTCCCTCTCTCTCTCTTCTTATAAGGGCACCAGACCTATTGAATTAGGCCTCACCTACTCATTTATAGCCTCAAAGGCTCTATCTCTAAATACTGTTAGTACTTTATATTAGTCCATTTTGTGTTGCTATAATTAAATACTCAAGGCTGGACGACTGTATAAGAATGGGTTATTTAGCTTACAGTTCTGGAGGTTAAAGGCCCACATCTGGTGATAGCCTTCTTCTTGGTGGCAGAGTCTTGGGGTGGCACAGGGCATGACATACCAAGAGGCAGGGAATACATATGTGTATCTGTTCTCATGGTCTCTGCCTTTTTATGTAATAAAGAGTATTCAATCATAGAGATGCTGCCCTGTTGACCTTTTGCAATGCTAATCCCTTCCAAAGGCCCACCTCTAAACATCATAGGCAGATTCAATTTTCACCCTCCTAAGAAACACAATGAGTGTTAAACTCCAACACATGAAGCAGGAAGGACCTAAATCAGTCCATATCCAAATCATAGCTGTCTTCAATATATGAATTTGAGAAGGAGGGAGATGAGATAGGAGACACCAAACATTCTGTTCATTACACTTGGAATGAGAGGTGGAGTGGAGAAAAAGAGATCAAATAGCTGTGGCACTGAGGTGCTTTTGTGAAAAGAATAACCAAAATATCAATTAAAATAATGTAATAATCTAACTTTCAAGAGATTATACATATAGGAAGTAGAGAGGAAGATGGGATAGTGACTGTCCAACATCTATGCGCACAATTAGCTTCTCAAGGAGCTCTGAAGTGCCTTTCATTTTCTACAGCTGAGGGCAGACTTGGCTGAGGATCAAGCCCAGGCCTGAAAGTAATGGTGAGGTTGAAGAACCAATTATATGCTCAATTCAGCTGGCCATGGGCACTGGTAGAAGATGAACTAACTACAGAGAATTGGATAGATGTGAGCAGTCATAGACAAGACTGAAAACTCTGACCTTTCAAATCATCACGAAGTTTCCTTGTCAACTAAGATACAACCACACTGCCTTTGTGATGGAAATGTCATTTTCTGACATAAAAATCTTTCAATTTTTGCATTAGGACAATTGACTCAAGACTTCCAAACCTATGAGAGGATTCAGTTTTCATGAATAGTCCAGATACAGTTGTACAAAACAGGACATCATGGATCTTTATGAGCAGAAATAAATGAATTGTATATGGAAATGAAAACTAAGAGTGGCAGATAAAGGAAGGAGGGGAAAATAACTTGATACGGGCAACTTTTTTCAACAGGATTGAACTTACTTAAGATTTAGGATTTAAGTTAATGTATCGACTTGAGCATTAAAAATCTACAAGGTTAACCAAATAAAGCTTGGACTCTATAGTGTCACATAGCTAATGAGGTTGACATGCTAGAACTTCGGTGCATACTGTAGTCATTCTATTTAATGTGTTGCCTACAAATCAGCAGCATCACCTGCAATCTTCTTTAAAATGCAGAATCCTTGGTTCCCAACTTGATCTTTTAAATCAAAGTCTCCTTTCTAACCAGAACCAGCTGTGATTTGTGTGCACCTTAAAATTCGAGAAGCACTGGAGGCAAAGAAAATAATCCAAACATGTCCACCTGAGTAAACTGTTCACTAACACCTGTTAGAAGACAGCTTTCCATCTTTGTCTTGCATCTCTGTGGAGAAATGTCTGATGAACTGAGGCACTGGCTGCCTTTATTCAGAACTATATTTCCATGTTTTCATGGGTGTTTCTATAGTGAAGAATCTTCCAGAAGTGTTCTTCTAGAGCAAAAGTCATGAATGCTTACTATCCCTTGTAATCAAGTTAATGACTCCTGCCAGAGCAAAAAGCAGACAGATTTCCTGCCACTCATGACTTGGGTCCCTAAGCTCAAAGTTCCTCTCTTTCACCTCAAACCACTGGATACGTGAATATCTAGTTCTCTTTACCTCACCAGGAGATTGAACCAGGAAATGCTGATACCCTGATTATTGTTGCTTTGACAGAGAGGTCTCATCTCTTCTTCAGCATCAGTGTGTAGGCTAACTTGTTAATCTATAAATAGGATAAAAATCTCAGATCTTTCACAGTACTTGACAGACATATCAATAAGGATAAGATGCTGACAAAGAGATGGTTTTCTGCAAGAGGAAAATGAAGACCTTCCAAAATAAATAGAATCTGAGGAAAGTCCATGAGAATTGGCAATGAATATGTTGACTAAACCATATGGTTAAATAAATGATTTTCCAATCTATTGCTTGCTTATAAAAATTAAGGAGGTAGTTGTAGGTCAACTACAAGTAAAAGGCTCAAAGACAGCTGCCAAATTGGAGCCTTAGGTGTGATAACCATCCTGCAAGTGTGGGTACTCCTCAACAATATAGCAGTTAGCCTTGGGCAAGTCCACTCAACTGTGAAATTCAGTGCGACCTGAGTGGCAGGAGTTTCTGACCTCTTCAGAAACAGAGAGAAACACATCTATTCTGCATATTCGAGAGGGAAAATCTCTGAACACTGTTGGCTATAATGAGGCAAATCATGTGAACTTTGGTTGATTTGCTTAGGAGATAAGGGAGGACAGGACAGTGTGTACAAATTCCTTTTAGGGAAGAAAGTAATAACTCGACCATTTTAGGGTTCAACTCCTCCTGAAGTATATCATGTCAACTTTCAATCCATTTGAAGGAAAGAAACTTTCTTAGAGACATTTACAATGACCATTTGCACTTCTAAAGAAGTTTTGGCCCTCAGATTTCCCTGAAACAATCCCAGGGTGAACCATAGATTAAGCATTGAATCATGTTTGAGTTCCTACTCCCCAGAATTAGGTTTCACTGCAGATGAAGATTGTCCCATAGAGAATGAAAAACTTAAATAAATCTAGATTAATTTTTACTGTCAGTCCCACTGCCCTGCAAAACTTCCCTCATGCTTAGGCTAGCACCAAGCAATAATTTAAGACATGTTCTCATGACAACAGAAAAGAAAATGCCTTATATTACAGTGGACTGTTTAAAAACAGTAAGTACCATGTAAATAACACCCAAACCGGCAAAAGAATGCAAGTTCCGGAGCCTAGAAAGCAGTGTGGCTCTTGCTGCTGTGTCAAAGGTTCCCCAAAACTGAGCCAAGTGGCTCAAAAGTGAGAACCTTGCTGTCCACCCCCACCCCTCCACAAAAACCTGGGAGTATATTAAAAAAAAATTGGTAATTTGTTTGGCTAAGAGACGAACACACTACTAGGAATTGAATGGAAATATCACTTGCTTTCTGACAGGAGTTCTCCTCTCCTTCTCTACTTATCTATCCCAAGACCAGTTGTTTTAAGAAGAAAGGTGAGAAAAAGGAGGGCCTGAAGTACTCCTTTCTCAGTAGGTACACGTTTGAATATGCCTTGGAACTTTGATGAAGGGGATTCAAACTTGACTTCCCTTCACAGTATAGTGTGGACTAACCCTGATTTTCTTGGTATTCAACAAAGTTAAATGTCCTGCTTTGGACTCAATCAGATCTTTATTAAGTCATGTTAAGCCTTTCAGTTTTCTTTAATGTATACTGGTAACATTAACACTATCTATCTTATAGGAATAGCATGAAGACTAAATGTGATAAAAATATATATATATATATCTGTATATATATATATAAGGATTTCAGCATATTCTCTAGTATACAATATAGTCTGTTCTCTAAAATTATTGGCCGTTATTATCATACATACAAAATGCGCTATGGGAATAGAATTATAACAACTGGATCAATTATGAATAATATATACTCTAGTAAAAATGCAGTTTGTATTATAAATTATCATTATATTACACAATCACTATATTAAACTCCAAAAATTTAGTATAGATATTCTGCATTTTTAGTTGACATATTAATATAAATGTAGAATAGGTGGCCATTAAAATAATAATATAGATTAATTTATATCAACATAGAAGCATAACTATAAAGTGTTCTTTAGGAGCAGAAAAATAAGCTTCAAATTTGCAAAGATATGATCGTATTTACACAAATATAAATAGGTACAGAGAGGAAGAATGAGAGATTGTATATACCTGCATGTGTGTATCAAAAGTAGTCTAGAAAGATACACTATAAATTTTAACAAAGGCTATCTCTGGGGATTGAATTGAGAAATATTTAAGCTTTCTTTTGTACATCTCTGTTCTGTTTAAATACTTTGATGCAATATGGTTTTATGCAGACCATATAATTCCTTTTTCATTGTATAATAAGTAATTTTTTATTTAGCATGCACCTCTCTGAAAATCCATTGAGATGATATGTGTATAACACCAGTGTAAAATGTTTTTGTACTTTCTATTATTTCTCTTATATAACTCCTCAAATACTTCTGAATACATAAGAAAAGCATACTACCAATTTAAAGATAAAAACTGATTCAGAAATATTTAGTTTCCACTGTCTTTATTTTATTTCACTTATAATGTTCAGAAGCTCAGGGTGAAGACAGGGATTCCTGAATTTTTGTTCACTGCTTCTTTCCATTGCTTCACATAAAGGTGCAATAAGAGTAAGAAGAAGCAGTCGTGACTTTGTACCAGTCACTGCACTAAGATTTCATTAGAGACAAGACATGGGGAAGAAGTTAGAAGAACTGCAATCCATTCATTATACTCTTTACCAGTGGGATATGCTAGTGGGAAAGAAAAGACAGGGCATTTAATCTAATAAACTTTTTAGCGATTTTCCAGAAATCTAAATAGATAAACCATGATATTCACTAAGATAAAGATAATTTTTCCATGGAATGTTATTTGCAGAATGCCCCTGGCTCAGGATGACAATCTTGGATTTATAGATTTAGGAATCTTGACTCTATAAACAGTACTACACAAGCTTTATTATAGAATGGAAATTGCTAAAATTCTCTGGCTGTGTTGAGCAATGACTTGTCCCTTGGAGAACATGTCTGTTCTTGGCCAGACACTGCATGTGCTGTGCAGGAGGAAGGACTTTGAGAACTCCCTCTGGTGTTATGGAATAATCCCTATTTTCTCTGAAATGACCAATTGCTTTTAAAATTAATAACAGACAAGATTCTTGATTATGTGAGCTATATTCAAAATTACACTCCTTTGTATTAATTTTTAAAAAGTTTTAAAAGAAAAATAAAAATACAAGCTTATCAATATATTTTTCCAAACAATAGAAGTGACTTAGCAAAGATGAATCCATTTTTTATGTACAATTTACCAAGTGCCATATGCATTACTTATGTCATTTCCTTATATTTCATACCATATGGAGTAGAAAGATTCATTCCTATTTTCACATAAAATTAGTAAGACCTGAAGAACATTGAACAATGTGCAAGCTTTCTTGGCCTCTAAGTCAGGAATTTGGCATTCAAACCTACATCCAAGTCTTGGTTTTCTACCACTGCCTTATGGGAGCACAGTAAGTCTTTGATGACCCTTTCCAAGAGTTGAATTCAAAAAACAGTTCTCTACTTTGTAACCTGATGTGAAATCCCAAATATATTAGAAAGCAGGACTGTCTAGGTTTTGGAATCTTGAACTTATCTCCTAAAATGCATAATTCCAAAGAGTGACTTCATTGCCTTGGTTAGATATCCAGCAGTAGGGTCCTAGACTCAGTGAGATGAAATGACACTCCTTGTAATATTAGTTCCTTTGATGGCACTCAGTATCCACTCTTGAAAAGTCACTTTTAATTACACTTTGACATTTACTTTACACCAAAGAAATAAATAAACCCCATGACTTTAATGGGTTTTGCCCTAGTAGTAGGTCAAAATTGAAAGAAGTCATCTATAAAGCTTTTGAAAGAGTTTGAATGAAATTACTGCTTTTTTTTCCATCTGAAAACAAAGTGATACTTCTATGCTCCATGGGTAGAAATATTTTTTTCTCTTTGCCGTATGACCCAGGGGGATTTACAATAGTTCTATAGGAAAGTGAATTCTAGAGAGGCTAAGATGATGAATAATTATAAGTAATAGAGTTATCTTCTTTTGCTGTTAATTACAGTTACTTCTAACTCTCTATATAAATATTTCTGGGAACCGAAGAGTACTTGAAAAGTAGTATTATGTCATGTTGTACAACCCCAGGATTCCTCTGTACATGGACGACATACCATGAAATCTAAATTCATAGGTTAGCAGATGGAATCAATCCATAGTAAGATCATTAGGACCACATTTTTGTAAATATACTTAAAATATATAAAACATAATAAAAAAACAGTTCTCATGTTGCTACATGATTTTTGCTATTTTCCAAGCATTTACAGAGCTTCTTTGTGAAAGAAAAAAATTAACATATCACAAATGTCAGAAAACTAAATCAGAAATGATCAAAATATACAAAATCTAGATGAACAAGTCAAAGTCCTTTCAGAAAAAAAAGTATCTAATATAGCAAAACAGATTGTTTTGCCTCTATTGCTAATTTTACATGATATAATAGTGTAGTACCCATTATCTCATCCAAAAAGCTGATTTGTTTATTGGTATGGTTCTTTTATTGTCAAAAGTGATAAGAAATAAAGTCCTGGGTTCCCCAGCCTTCTACTCCAAGAATGGGATGCATTCACAGGGAGAAAATTATTTTAGAAAGATCAAAGTCACTGACTTAATTATTGATGATGGTATGTATGACTTGCTTTCATGAACTGAAGAAGAAAGTCTCTTTCTCCTGAGGTCCTGCAGTTGAGCATAACTATTAGGTAGACACATAAGTCTCTGCTGTATAGTAATCTACTTTCTCTAGTCTTTTCTTTGTATCTACCTTTAAAGTGAGATATGCATTCCAAAATGTTATTCCTGTCATCATTTTGAATATTAATGTGCCAACTTAAAAAGTAATAGAGGAATGATATATTATTAATATTTATACATAAATTCAGAATTTATGTATATACAAAATATGTATGTATGAACATGTTTATATGTATATATGTTTTATATATAGAGAAAGGGAGAGAATGTTCCATACTTCCTTTGGTAAACCAAAGAGAATTTATATTGTTCCTCAATGATATTTTCCTTGGAGTAATGCAGTCAATATACTGACATGTCTTCTTCCTTATTTCCTAATTTTCTTGCTGTCTCAGTTTCAATATGGAAATGAAATTCTTATACTATTGAGTATGACTATCAATAGGTAATCAGGTGGTTTTAGTCAGCTTTTTTTACCACTGTGACTAAAGGACCCAATCAACACAATTGTAGAGGAGGAGGAGCTTATTTGAGGGCTCATAGTTTCAGAGGTCTCGGTCCATAGAAGTCCAGCACCATGCCTCCGGGCTGCAGGTGAGGCAGAACATCATGGCAGAAGAGTGTGAAAGAGAGAAGAAGCTCACATGATGATCAGAAATCAGAGAGAGAGACTCCACTCTTCAGATGCAAAATATATATCCCATAGCTGCACCTGGCAATGAACCACTTCCTCCAGTCACACCCCACCTGCCTCCAGTTACCAGTTAATCCCATTAGGGATTAATTCACAGATTGGGTTAAGGTTAAACCTAATCATTTCTCCTCTAAACCTTCTTGCATTGTCTCACACGTGAGCTTTTGTGGGACACCTCATATCCAAACCATAACACACATCTTCAAAGTGCTTCGCTGGGGACCCATCTAAAAAGAAAAACTTTTGCTATGAAAAAAATAGATGCATATAAGAATACCCACCTAGCTGCCTAGTTAGAAGAAAACAAGTTCATAGACCACGAGATTGGTGACAAAGAAAAAAAAATGATGAAGAGATTTTGTGGTATCAAGCCTGAGTAATATAAATCACTTATTACGAAAAAAAAGCAAAATCCTTCATGCTTCTGACATACTAGACAAAGCAGTCCATATCTTCTCTTCTAAGAATCACTCTTTTCTCTCTAAGTAAATTTTATTGAAATACCACCTAGTATAAAACTGATGTATCTTTCTTTTACAGATTACATCTTTTCTTGTTATCCCAGTCTGGTGAAGAGCCTAACCATTGACTCAGACAGCCAAAGACTCAACTGTCCAATTTCTCTTTGACTTCTCTCTTTCCCTTACACATAACACCCAGTCACCAACTAAACCCTGGGGTTTTTGTTCTTGTATAGCTTTTTTAGTATTTCTCTTTCAAACCCACTGAAACTTTCAATCACCTTCAATATTGGAACAAAACAGCCTCTGAACAGATATCTCTTTCTCTTCAATTCTTGGATCCCAAAAAGACCTCAAAGGAGAACCACTTGGTTACCAGATGATTTTCCTAAACTCAAATTCTGTTACTCCCTGATTAAAATAATTTAAATGCATTAGGGAATTCTCTCTCTGCAAGTATTGGTGATTTATATGGTATATATTGTTTTCTGGGTGATATCTACACTCAAGGGATCAATCGCTTGAAGAGGAATCTCACTCTTAATTGGTCTGTCTTTCTGGCATATAAATACTGTAAAAAAAATAATATCAGCTATTATGTGTCCTAAATAATAGATGTTGAGACTATGATTCATGAAGGTGGTGCCAGGGATGAAGAAATACCACCTATGAGGGATGAACTGGCTAGAGGGGAGGTTGAACTGCACCTTTGCTACAGTAGATCCTACAGAGAGTTTTAAAGCTGGAATGGTGTTTGCAAGTTTTGCATAGTGGAAGTGAAGTAGGAGGCTAGGTGCCCTTACCTGAACCAGTCATTGGCTATTGACTGCCCCTTGGAGGAGGCATAACTTGGATGAAACCATTAATTTCCAATGAGGGCAATTTCTAGAAAATAATTTAGCTTTGAGTCATTAGCTGTTGATACTCCCAACAGCTGGAAGATCTGGAATTCTGGTGGTTACTACCTCCTACCTGTGAGCTTCTCTATTTCAGCAGTTACTGGGATTTAACCTTCTGCTTCACATGACATGAATGAGAATCAAATTCTAAAGGAAAAATGAAGTAATCAGAAGGGTCATACTGAAGCCAATAGAGCTTAATCTGGTTTTCTACACAAGTATTAAGGAAATAAAAGTGAAAATTAATGAAATAATTCATTCATGTCTAGTTGTATTGACTTCAGGATGAAGATTGTTAAGTTGAAGTTCTTCATTTCCTATTTCCAACATTTCTATAAATGTCATAGAACAACTTGGGCTTCAGAGAGCACTTGAGAAATGGACATCTTTGTTCTTTGGTCAGTTCCAGTACTAGGGCATAACCCCACTAACCTTCACAAGAGATTTTCTGACATAGTTGGTGTTTCATTTAAAGTACAAAAATTTAATACTTCAAATTTAATTTTGAATTTATTTTCTGTGCTGAAATATTGGCTGAAAATTATAATAATTATCAACATATAATTTTTATAATTAATAATAATATATTATTATTGTACGACATTAAATCAAATGCAATTAGAATTCAGGTAGAATTATATGCCATTCATTTACCTTAAACCTGACATACTTACAAAGAATGAAGAGAATAACTCCTAGATGATTGTAAAAAAAAGAAAACAGTATCAATGAGGGAAGCCCTTATTCCCTTACAAAGAAGAAATGATAATCAGTTCCCAGTACTGTAAGTGCCAGATGAGAAAGAGACCCTCCTTAGAATTTGCATGTTAAGATAACCACTAAGAGCCAGAAATGTTGGTGCAGGGGTATAATCACAGGAATTAGGTAAACTAAGACAGGAGGATACAAATTTGAGGCCAGACTCCGCAAGTTAGTGAGACCTTGTTTCAAAATAAAAAATAAAAATCACAGGGGATGTGACTCAGTGGTGTATCAGCCCTGGGTTCAATCCCCAGTACTACCTACCCCTCCTCAAAAAAAAAAACAAAAAACCTACTAATAAAAACCAGTGCAATAAAACAAGCTTTATTGCAGATTTTTTATACTTCTGAGATTAGAGCTGACATATTCTGAAAGTTGTAAATGAAGATTAAATGACACTTCTCTTATTTTTCAGTCTTTTCAAACAAAGTATACTTTTTCACAACATTTGCAACAATATATAACTTGTCTTTTTGGTTTCTCTTTAGTTTATATTTCCATCTCCCTATTCTGTGCTGGCTTCTTTCCTATAGCTTATTAATATGGTCAAGTCCTTCTCAGACTCTATAGCCTTCCCTGTCCTTGTGTTCCCATGTGCCTTCATCAATCAAGACCCTCTACAGAATGGTCTGTAATGGAAAACACACCTGCTCTCTTCCTCACTCCATCTTCAAAAAGAGGATCCCACCCTAAATACTAACAAAAGTTATTTAAATGTCACCAGTGATGGCCTGTCTTTCAAATGAAATTAGCCTTTTCTCCACCCTGACCTTATTTTGCCTCTCAACCTAACTCAACACTGACTGTACATGTAGGTGTGTGTATATACACACACACACACACACACACACACACACATATATATATTTATGTAAAGAAGAACAAACAAAACAGAACTTTTAAATATAATTTGTGAAATATGAGCATGTTTTTTCTGCAATTAAAAAAATAAAAATCAATACAAACAGATTCTAAACCCTGAAAAAACACATATTCTCCTTTAAGGACTGAGCTAGTTTATTATCCTATTTAGTCTGAGCTTGACCCCCATGTCTTTCATGACTACAGCTAACTTTCAAAGAAGCCTGTACCACAGTCAGCAAAGAAAAAAGAGAAAGTCACTGAATTTGATGTTATATATCCAAAAGTTTTTATTCACTCTATGGATCACTGACCAAAGGCCATGAAATTTCCAAATTGAAACCATGAATGAGAAGAAAAGTTAGCAGCTGACCAGGGCACCTTCGTCCTGATTCACAGCAGCCCCGTGGCTCTGGGGTTTGATGTGCCTCAGCAATGTTATTTTGGGTTAGTTACTAGGCAACTGCATATGAGTCACGGAAGAGCACTCAGCAGCACCATCATCTGTGTCATCTTTCAATAGACTTAATACAATGCTAAACACCAGTCACCTTTTTCTTACAAAGGCCCATGTCAGAAATCAGGATGGGAACCTGGGATGTGTAGGATGGTTTTATGCTGTAACATTCATAATGGGCTTTCATGTAATTTCAGAAATAAATACCATTAGGACTATCATGTCAATAAATGGTTATTGAAAGGGAGTCAACAATAAGAAATATGAAAAATAAATATAAATTCCAAAGGTGGGAGAATCAATAAATTAGACAGGATTTGAAAGATTTATTATCTCTTTCAAGTCTCTAGGATACAGCTTGAGCAATCATTTACTGTTTTCCATGCACTAAAATAGAAGACTTGATTCTTCCCTTCCCAGTATTCAGGACAACATACCCTGTAATCTGAGTGGAGACAAAAGCCCTTTCTCTTATACTAGCAGATTCAATTATTCTTTGTGTTTTTAATTTTGCTCCATCCAAAATCTAAAAGTCGCTTGGAATTACAAGTGTGTGATCTAAGAAGGAGCAAATTGGTAATACAAGAAATAAGATTTTTCCCAGGCAGATATTCATCCAGGTACTGAACATATTCCTGAATTTTAACATTTTCAAAGTCTTCCTAATCCTCCTTCTCTTTCTAAATAGTTTTTTTTTCCCCCACTAAGGCTGCCTTGTGCAATTTAACCACTCATAAAGAATATAATTCTTATCTGCCTCTGCCTTCATCATGGCTGGAAAGTTACCCAGAACTCCATTCATAGAAGGACCTTACACACTGTTAGTGCTTAATAATTTATAAACAATGTGCTCTGTTTTCATTTTGCCTTTCAAATTATGTAGCCTGTCCTGCCCTTTGTCCCTTATAACAACTTAGCCCCCATTCCTGTGCACTTTACCTCCTAAACTAACCTACACAAGTGACAGTTCTATATCCCCATTCATGGTTCAGGCCTTCAACACTCTGACACAGGAACCCAATTTTGACCAGAATTGTAGGGAAAGTGTCTCCTTGGCAGTGAAGAGAATCATAAGTAAGAATCACTAGAGAAGAGTGGGGGAAATAATACTCCAGGCATCAGGAATAGCAGATAGTAGCTAGAGGCAGAGGCTCAGAAATCCTAGATGCTCTCCTTTTGTCCCTGTTCCTCTTCTTTCCATCTTTCAGAACATGTTTTCCAGCTCTGAGACTTCTGGTTGTAATTCCTTACTCCTAGTCCCATGAACTTCTGCATTTGAAACAAGATTTTAGTGTTGTTGATAAACTGTGCCACTGACACTCAGGATTTAGCTCCACACTCCATGTTTCTTTGTCTAAGGCTTACCTTACCCTCTGTAGTCTAGGGCGGAGGATGGACAAAGCCTCATCTCTTAGCACTTGCATGCACGTTCCCCATGAAGCAATCCAACCACAGCAAACTATTTGCTTTATGCAATCTGTTTTTGTGGACTGTAACTTTCCACCTACCCAATCCCCCTGAAGTTTAACCAGAAAATTTCTATTATATTTCAGAAAAATTCAAGCATGGTTTCCTTGGAGAGGTTGAACTCTTAGATCGAGTCACCCCCTTCTTCCTCTTCTATCTTTGTGTAGTTGATTTCCAAGTTTCCACCAAAGAGCCAGCCACATTCATTGGATGTTTAGAGGGAGAAAGATAAAGAGGAAGAAACAAGCCCTTAAGGAGAAGGGCCACAAATTGAACTGGAAATACTATAGTATTTGAGTCAGCTTTTTTGCTGCTGTGACTAAAAGGACCCAACCAGAACAATTGTAGAAAAGAAAAAGTTTATTTAAGTGCACATGGTTTCAGAGGTCTTGGTTCATAGAAGACCAGCTCCATTCCTTGGGGCTCAAGGTAAGGCAGTACATCATGGTAGAAGAGTGTGGCAGAGGGAAGCAGTTCACATCATGATCAGAAAACAGGAAGAGAGAATTTCTACTCTCCAGGTACAAAATATATACCCCAAAGTCATGCCCCTAATTCCCACCTCCTCCAGTCACACCCTATCTCTTTAGTTACCAGTCAGTTAATCCCTACCAGGGGATTAATTCACTGATTGGGTTAAGACTCTTATAACACAATCATTTCTCCCCTGAACCTTCCAGAATTGTCTCACACATGAGCTTTTCAGGGACACCACATCTAAACCATAACATATAGCCATCAAAGATACCTCACCTACGCGATTCCCCTTGCAACATTTCCCATTTGGACATTTCCATGGCTTCCCTAAAAAGGTTGGTGCCAGTCTGAGTTTGGTGCAACCAAGCACTTTCCTTCCAGCCTTATGAAAGGTAATAAACCAGAAGTCAATGAGATTAGTCATCCTAGCCTCTTGTGTGCCCATCTGGCCCTGTGTGCATAGGGGAAGTCCCAGGGTTGGCCCTTCCTGTTCCTCTGGAAGCATCGTATTGGTATTTATGCTGACTCACTGATTCTGGAGGGTCAGGTGGAGAGCCACAACTCCCTCCAATCACCTGGAGGAGCTGAACTCAGCAGACACCAGGAGACTTCCTCCACAGACTTTTACAAGCTGCCTCTGCAGTCCAACTACTGTATGTGTACATAGACTAAGTCATTTTGAAAACAAAATAAAAAATGCCCTAGATTATACAAGGAAGATTTTTCTTCCTCCTTCCTCCTCTTCCTCCCCAAATAAAATAATTCCAACCAGATAGGCAGTTTTAGAATTAGGAATTCAGATGGACAATTAAATAATATTTCAAAATAAAATGTAATAAATTTTCTCAATAAAAGTCAATGCACACCTGTAATCCAAGTGGCTCAGGAGGCTGAAGCAGGAAGATTGCAAGTTCAAAGATAGCCTTAGCAACCTAGAAAAATCCTGTCTTAAATTAAAAATAAAAGAGTTGGAAATGTACATTTCGGTCATAGCTCACTTCTGGGTTCAATCCCTAGTACCCTAATATGCAAAAATATTTCAGTGTGTTAGTGTTTTTATTTATAATTATATTTCTTTATTTAATTTTTGATTCATTGAACACAAATGGAGTACAGCTATTGTTTTTCTGGTTGTACACAAAGTAGAGTCACCCCATCTGTGCATTCATACATGTACACAGGGCAATGATGTCTGTCACACATTCTGTTATTATTCTTACCCCCCACCCCGCCCCCCCCCCTCCCTTCCCTCTATGCTATCTATTCTTCCTCCATTCTTGCCACCCTCCCCCCCCAGCATTATGCATCGTCATTCACTTATCAGAGAAATCATTTGGCCTTTGGATTTTTGGGATTGGCTAACCTCACTTAGCATAATAGTCTCTAACATCATCCATTTACCTACAAATGCCTTAATTTTATTCTTCTTTATGGCTGAGTAATATTCCATTGTGTATATATACCACTGTTTCTTTATCCATTCATCTACTGAAAGACATCTAGGTTGGTTCCACAATCTAGCTATTGTGAATTGAGCAGCTATGAACATTGATGTGGCTGCATCACTGTAGTAATCTGATTTTAAGTCCTTTGGGTATAGGCCAAGGAGTGAGATAGCAGGGTCAAATGATGGTTCCATTCCAAGTTTTCTAAGGAATCTCCACACTGCTTTCCAGAGTGGCTGCACTAACTTGCACTCCCACCAGCAATGTATGAGTGTACCCTTTTCCCCACATCCTCGCCAACACCTGTTGTTGCCTGTATTCTAAGAAAAGACATTCTAATTGGGGTAAGATGAAATCTTAAGGTGGTTTTGATTTGCATTTCTCTTATAACGAGTGATGTTGAACATTTTTTCATAAATCTGTTGATTACTTATAGATCTTCCTCTGTAAAGTGTCTGTTCATTTCCTTGGCCCATTTATTGATTGGGTTATTAGTGTTCTTGGTGTAAAGATTTTTGAGTACTTGGTAGATTCTGGAGATTAGTGCTCTATCTGAAGTGTGTGTGGCAAAGATTTTCTCCCACTCTGAAGGCTCTCTCTTCACATTGCTGATTGTTTCCTTTGCTGAGAAAAAGCTTTTTAGTTTGACTCTATCCCAATCATTGATTCCTGCTTTTATTTCTTGCCTTTTGAGAGTCATGTTAAGGAAATCTGGTCCTAGGCCAACATGATGAAGATTTGGACCTATTTTCTCTTCTATTAGGTGCAGGATCTCTGGTCTAATTTCTAGGTCCTTGATCCATTTTTGAGTTGAGTTTTGTACAGGGTGAGAGATATAGGTTTAGTTTCATTTTGCTGCATATGGATTTCCAATTTTCCCAGCACCATTTGTTGAAGAGGCTGTCTTTTCTCCATTGTATGTTTTTGGCTCCTTTGTCAAGTATGAGATACCTGTATTTATGTGGGTTTGTCTCTGTATCCTCTATTCTGTACCATTGATCTACCTGTCTATTTTGGTGCCAATACTGTGCTGTTTTTGTTACTATTGCTCTGTAGAATAGTTGAAGGTCTGGTATTGTGATGCCCCCTGCTTCGCTCTTCTTGCTAAGGATTGCTTTAGCTATTCTGGGTCTCTTATTCCTCCAAATGAATTTCATGATTGCTTTCTCTATATCTATGAGGTCCGTCATTGGGATTTATTTATAATTATATTGAAATATGAAAGAAAAAGTTTTGTATTATTTTTGCATTTACTTTATAACTTAATATATATGAGAAGATCCATAAAATCCCAAAGAACAATATAGAAAAGATAGTCACCTCTCTCCACTAACCATTTAAGCTTTACTCTGAGTTTATAAGTGCATAATGTTAATAAATATGTATTAATATTCAATGCCAGTAATAGCATCTGACATGTTATCTTGCTATTTTTCTTTTTATTTCTTATCCATTTAAAAATGTTTATCTCCTTTATCATCAGTACTGTTTAAATTTCTGACTCTCATTTCCTATTCTCTATTTATTAATTTTGTCAGAATGTTTTTAAATACACACGCCATGATATTCTGTGATGTTAAGCTTGTATGACCACCTGTAGTTGGTTTTATCTTTCAGACGTAAAATGACATGCAAATTATAAAAGTTTTTGATCAATTTTTTCTGTTTTTATGGTCATCACCTTTGATGATGCAAAGTTTATTAAAATGAGCTTGTAGTATGTTATCTCATTAATGAGTTAATATTAGAAACATGTTCAAAGAAAACAGCAGTATTTTCATCAGGTGCAACATCTTTTGAAATTCCCTTGACATTTAACATATACCAAAAACGTCTGCAGAGAAAATGTGCACACTATCTTGGGTAGCATCACTTATTCAGGATGACTGACACAGTTCCCCAAGTGGCTGCACATTTAGCATCTAATGTTGGGATCTTCTGCTATCTCCTATTTTCATCCCAGTAGGGCAACATAATGTCTATATTTTCAAAATTCTCCTAAAATCAATAACTTAGTTAATGATAGTTTAATGTAGAAAGTAAGATTTGAAGATCTGAGATTTAAAATTTATATCCTTTTTTCTACTTTACAATTTTATGCAAAAAAATTTAGTATAACTGCACTACATGAATTTCTTCATTAGTGATATTCATTTAAGCCGATCCATAGTACGTTGAATCCCAAAGACTGTATTTTGCCTTTATCATACTTACAAATACAATGCTAAACTTAATTCTAGATTACATAGAAATAGGATTATGGTGGTACTAAACTACAACAATGATAGTAAGAATATCATAACCAATACTTACACAGCATATGCTATGTGTCAAACATTGATCTAAGTCCTTTACAGATATTAGTTCATTTACTCTTCCAAAGTTAGTGCCTTGGATCTTTAGAGTTTCTTGTTCAAATTTCATTCTTTGAGAAACAATTGAGAGCTCACAGCATAAGGTCTGTTATTTCTTCCATAATCTCACTACATAAAACAATGCCTACAACAGAGACTTTGTATAGCTCTGTACTTCAAAACAGGTATCACTTTTCACTTCTCACCTACCAAAATGACTGTTATTAAAAAAAAAAAAAAGATAAAAGGCACTAGTGAGAATGTAGAGAGAAGGAAACCCTTTACCTGCTTTTGTAAATTAGCATAGCCATTATGGAAAAGAGTAAGGAAGTTACTATAATAATTTAAAATAGTGCTGAAATATGATCCATCCCTCCCACTATTTGGCATATATCCAAAGGAAATGAAATCAGCATGTCAAAAAGACATGCACTCCCATGTTCATCAAACCATTATTCACAATTGCCAAGATATAGAATCAATCTAAGTGTTAAACAACTGATAAATGGGAAAAGAAAATGTGAGAATTATACATTTATGGGAATGCTATTTAGCCATTTAAAGGAAAATCCAGCCATTTTCAATAACACGAACCTGGAAAATGTCATGTTAAGTGAGGTAAGTAGGTGCAGAAAAACAAATAGGGCATGATCTCATTCAAGTGTGGTTTTAGGTTTACATCTGAGGTGTCCCTGCAAGCTCATGTGGGTGACAATACAAGAATTTTCAGAGCTGAAATGATTAGATTATGAAAGGTATAACCTCATCAGTGAATTAATCCACTAATATGGATTAACTAGACTGTAACTGTAGGCAGTTAGAATGTGACTAGAGGAAATGGGTCATTAGGGGTGTGCTTTTTTTTTCCTTGGTGAGCAGACCTGTCTTTCTTCTTCCTAATGTCCATGTCCTGAACTGCCTTCCTCTATCACAATCTTCTGCCATGATGCTCTGCTTCACTTCAGGCCCAGAGTTATTGAGTTACCTGACCATGGACTGAGGATCTGAAACTGTGAGCCAAAATAATTTTTCCCCATCTAAGTTGTTTTTGTCAGGTATTTTGGTTACAGTGATGAATAACTGACTAAAACATACATAATCTAAAAAAGTTGCTCTCATAAAAGTAGAGAGTAGAATGGTGGTTAACAAGGACTCCTGGGATTGAAAGGAAGGAGTTTGAGAGATATTGGTGAAAGGATACTAAATTTGATTTAGGAGTAAATTCAAGAAATCTATTGTACAATATGATCACCATAGCTAGTGTATTCTTCAAAAGTGATGAGTAGACATAAAACATGTATATTACCTCACAGTTAGCACAAAGATGTAATGTGTATGTTAATGTATATGTTAATTAGATGCATTAGATCAACTAACAATGTTTATATGCTTCAAAACATCATGCTGTATTTGGTAAATATACACCATTTTATCTGTCATTTAAGATTTTTTTTATTTTAATTCAATACACTGTAGCCCACACCTCAAAATTTTATATGGTATTAATAAGTATTTTATAGGTTTTTTTAATTATACTCTTTTCTTCTTCCTGCTAATTATGAATATTAGTTCAGGCAGGGCTGAGATGACAGTCAAATTGGAGGAAAATCCTCTTGTTCTCTCAAAATCATGCCTTCTAAAGTCAGACTTTCTTTGGTCAAATTTGCACATGTTATTCCCTTTCTTTGTAGGATATCATATTTCATGAGATCCCAAATCCTTCAGGAAATATTCTAGGGAACCTATCTAATAACCTCAGGTGTTTGGTCAGCCATTTTCCTCCAAGAAATAGCTATGAATTAGTTCTCCATTACTTTCAATTGATCAGAAATCATGACTTTTGTTAGCCAAATGGTTGTCTCAAAACCAATTAACACCTAGGCTTAGTGGCTCATATCTGTAATCCCAGTGACTCAGGAGGCTGAGGCAGGAGAATTGGAAGTTCGAGGCCAGAATCTGCAACTTAGCAAGGCTCTAAGCAACTTAGTGAGAAATTTTCAAAAAAATTTTAAAAGAGTGAGAATATTGCTCAGTGGCAAATGCCCCTGGGTTCAATCCCCAGTACCAAAAAATAAAAATAATTAAAAGTTATGACTTAGAATGACTAGAAATTGTGGATTAATTACTGTGACTTTTAACCAATATCTTTGGCATCAACTATGGTGCACATCAAATATGTCTTCTGTTCTCAATCATTTCTTTGCTTTCTTGCATTTAATCTCAACCATTTCATTAATTTTAGACAATGGCTATGAGTGGAAACCACAGAATAGAAGAGTCATGCACAATCTCAAAGTGACTTTTTCTCTGCCATAATTGAGGTGTCAGGATGCCATACAAAATGGTAGAGTTCCTATCTGTTGGAATCATGATTTGTAGCATTTGCTGATTTCCGTGGTGTAACCTCTCCCAGCATGGCCAATTTTGAGCCAACAATATGCAGTTACAGAATGTGCAGTTTAAAAGAAATAAGCAGAATTGACCTTAATCAACTAGAATATACCCTACCTAACACAACACTATAACTTCCAACGAAAGAGGATGTACCTCTAATTTAAGGATAGAGGCAGAAAACTCTGTTCCATATACTTAAATAATACTCACTATTGATTTGGCTAAGCTTTGACATCTACACAAATAATACTGTCTAAGGAAATGAGATGGTATGAAAGTGAGCCATTTTTGAGAGAGTGAATCTATAAAGGTGAAAGTATTTCATGAATTTATTCAAGGATGGCACAATGTCTGCCACACCTGCAAAGGTAACCAGAATGACTTCAGATTCAAACAACATTTTATTTAATGCACATTATGTCAAGAATATTAGTTATTTCTACACAACTTACCCAATTCACTCCAAACCCCTTTATCTTTTTTTTTATTTTATAGATGAGAAAAATGAAATGTGAAATTTGGAAGAAATATGAAAAGAATCTGAATGCAAATTCAACATGATGTTTATATATCACAAATTAGTCTCCAAAATAAATAAAAATGATTAATTATAGCTAAAGGAAATAAAGTTTTATTTTGTCAAGATGTTCCTCAAATTCTGAAGACAATTCCAAAGATAATGAGACCAGGAAAAGGCAATTAAATATTTAAAATTTTTCATATTTCACCTCACCTTTAGTGCATTCAGTGAGCATTTCAGAATCTCCTACTTGCTACATCTATTTATGAGTTGATCCTCATAAACCAATATTCATTATCAAATATAAATATTGCTAACATGAAGAATGATTTTTTATATCTACTGAAGTTTGATACAAACATCTCTCTTTTTAAAAAATCTCCATTTGTTCCTTATTCATTTCTAAATTCATGGAGTATTTAGTATACTTCCCAAATGGAAGGGAAATGTCAAATATTGGTAATCATGTAAGATATATACTCCATTACAATCTAATAATTTGAATCAGTTTTATAAGATGATGTTGTTTATGTCATCTAGACATTAGGTCACCTAGAATACGTAAATAAAAGACCCTACAGTGGTCTCACAAGGATACCTGTATCTTTTTGTATACCTCTCATTAGCAGCAACTAAAGTTTAACCACACTTAACTATAGCAATATGCTAAAAGTTAATTTAAATTAAATTAAATTAATTTATTTTTAAGTTAAACATAGCCAAATAATTGAATTCACAACTGAATTAAATTTTCTGGAAGAATAGCCAATTTTATTCACCCATGGTATTAAAGACATTGTCACAATGTCTACCCAGAGCATCATTTTACAATTTACAAAAGCACCCTGAATTAGTTTCATTTTCAAATGCTAACAGAGGAAGTTTTCTTATTCCCAAAACTCTTTTTAACTTCAGCACACCAAATAGAAAATTAGTCTCACCTGTAGGAAAGACAAAATGAGAAGTAGAAAGTTCATTAAATTGTTCCTTTTGAAGTTCTTCGTGGTAAAGATTACGTAAGGCTCCCTGAAAATGGAATGACTTAGCATAAGGTTGAAAATGCATTTAATTTAAAGAACAATTATAAAAATCCCTCTGCCATCTATTTAGAGTTTATATCAGATGTTGTTGCTTCTTTTAGTTCTCTCTGAAAAAATATTTCAGGCTTTCAGCATGCCAATCTATAATGCCTTTCAGAGGTTACTGTCTTAAGCAGATACTATATTTGTGGATGGTCACTTACCCTATGCTCTCTTTCCTTCACAGACTTCTCAGACTGATAAATAACTAAACTGAACAACACTAATATTCGCCCCCTTAGGTCCCTAATCAAATACATTAGCATTTCCCTAATTTGATCAGAGGGCTTTGTTTTTTAAATAACTCTAATATACTACTCGTTACCTAATGCCATCAGAACAACAATTATGCTATTGTCAATCTAACCTGGAAGGTACGTATGAATGAAGGCAGAAAACACTTTCTAAAGAAAGTCGAAGTCTTGACATTGTTGAAAATATTGGGATTAACAGTCAGGAGAGTTTTTTTAAATCTCAAATTTGCATTCTATGATCTTTTGTAATTCATTCATATCTCCAGGATTCAGTTTTCCTGAAGTATAAAATAAGGATGTTGAACTGAAGTTTTTTTTATATCTGAAAAATTAACAGTTAAGAAACAATGAAGCAGGAATAAGTGATCCATCTAAGAGTAAACTTAACCAAAGAATTCTACTTAATTTGACAGGTAAGAATGAACACCAACTACCAAATGGATCTTCAACCATATGCCCTTCAGAAAAACCTTCCTATGGACATTTTTCACTCAATTACACCAACAGTCACCCTCACATTTATTGGAAGGATCTGATGGTCAAAGAAATCACACACAACACAGGAAAATGTCATGTATATTAATCAACCAACTTCATCATAATCTAAATTCAATGAACAAATAAAAGTACCTGGACATTTGAAGAAAATCAGTATCATGTTAGAAAAAGACCAAAATAAATAAGCAGCACAATTTATGACACTGATGGAAGAAATGCTTACTTAGGAAGCAGAAGAAAATTTTATAAATTTGAATTCAATGATCTCAATTATATTAGAGTGAATAGTCTATTCATAAAACATAAAGAAGTTTCAAATAATATCATAGAAGAGAAGCAATTAACTAAAGAGAGATAATTAGTTTTTCCTTCCCCTCAACCTCCCCACTCACAAAAATAATAATTTTTTTTTATATTTGGTAAATGTATCTGTTTCCAATGGAGTAGGAATTTTATGTTGGTATGGTTTCTTAAGCATCTTTTTGCTTCATTTCCTATCTATATAATCCTAGACTCTTACAAAATTTTAATTTGTAATAGGAAGCAAATGAATATTTAATGAATGGTAATTAAATAATTTCAAAAAAGATTATAGAACCAAAATAAGCGAGACAAAAGGGTTTAGATTGATTTAGCCCACCCAGCACCAAACAGAATAAACAGGGGCTAAAAACCACAAAACACAAGATTTCACTAGTTTTACAATGGTAAATTTTATAAATCATAATTTAAAGTATGAAAAATTTAAATATCAACTTAAACAACTTAAAATTTAAATATCAACTTAGTTATTTAAGTTGATATTTAAATTTTTCATACTTTAAATTATGATTTAAATTCAAAATAATAAATAAAATCAATTTTTCATTAGAATTTGTGCCAGGAGAACTGACATATATGAGGGCATTTTCTGACATGCAAAATAATTCTAAAATGCACTGTAACTGTGAAATAATCTTATAGATGTTGCAGAATAAAGAACAAAAAATCAAAGTATAGAAATGACATGAATCACAAGAATAAATTGCAATATATCACCCAAGAACTGTGAAATTTTCATTGTTTTGGAGTTTTCTTCTGATGAATAAGTTCTGTTAGGACCATACATAGCATAATACTTCAATAAAACAGAATTAATTGCATGAAAATTATTTTGAATCTAAGTGTAATTGTTCTAAATAATACTTACAAACTCATAGCAGGTATTAGTGGTATTTTGAGCTTTTCCGCTTTTAGAATCTACTTATAAATGAAGGACAGAATAAATTACCAAAATTAGTGAGCAGAATATAAATGAATTCAACTTTGACCAAGTAAAAATAGTAATATAACAAAAATCAAAACAAGAAATAAAAGAGATAAAAATTAAGTTAGATGTGCTGATTTCCTGTTTCACAATTAAAATCAATATGAACTATCTAAATAAAAATTAGAAAAGGTTAAATAAACAAAAAAAATTAAACTATAAATATCAAGAATCATATTTTGAAGAGAACAGGATTAATAGGAAGATGTTAAAATTTTTATATTTCACCGTGAAAAGCATTAGATATTATCAAAGTTGATCAAAGTATAGGTATAATATCAAATTAGTGATAATTTATAGCACTTTTGGATAATGGAAAAAACAACTTTGGAAAATTGGGCATGAGATCATTCTAGTTTACACATTTTTATTCCATTAGGCAATTCTTGAATGTGTCTTATTTCATATTTTTAGAGTCAATGAATATTTGTGATAGAAAAATGAATCTAAAATGATGCTAATAATATTGTAACTTTGGTTTGTGACATAGTCAATAAATGTGTTATTTATGCCTATTTTAAGATTTTATTATCCTATATACAACTGAAGAAAAAAAGGAATAGAAGAGAAAAAAAGACTTGCCCAAAGTGAGATAGCTATTAAATAACAATGCTGAAGCATAAACTGCAGTTTCTCTTGTCAGTTTTTTTTTTCCTTGAATTTTAATTTTAACCAGACTAAGCTGTATCAAATGAGTTGTTTTACTGTAGTTGTTTTAGTTTCAAATTTACAATGTAATTTATGGTAACTGTCTTATTTTGTTTCCTCAGAATCAAATACTGACAAAACAAGGGTTCCAATGTCAGTACTTTCTTAGGAAGGAGACCCCTGAAAACAGCAGAATGAGAAGGAAAGCGAGAAAGTAAAAGGTACGCTATCAAATGAATTATTCCTGTGGAAACCTGGAGTGGATACCTTAGGAGTTCCAGGAAGAGTGAAAATGCACACATCAAAGTTTCTCCACCTAATGGGCAAAGAATTTTGGGTATTTATCCATGAAATCCCATCATTCTTGGGCTTGCTGCTGCAGGTGGGGCAGTTTCAGTTCAGCAAATTCATTACTTGACATTTGCCTTAGGCCTAGTTGACAGGGCAGACTTCAGTGGTTTCCAAGAGAAGTTGGGATTACCTGTACAGAAAAGGTAGTGCCAGGAACATAGGTTGGACAGAATTGACTGCAAACCCCCTAAGTAAATATCACACTCCTGTGAGCAGAATTCATATGGTCTTTGTTTCTACCACCTTGTATGGGGCTGGTGTTGAATAGATGCATCATAATTCACAAAACTTTGAATAGTCAAGCATTGTAAACCCATGACTGGTTAAGCACAGTCTCATTTTACCCAAAGAGAAAGTTTTGTACATATTCTGTCACCAAGCAAAAAAAAAATGTTATGAATGTTATTGATTCCAGATGCTGGTTTACATACAGACCAGTGAAGGTCTTGAAAGAATTTTGTACCAATCTATGGCAAAATAAAAAAAAAAAAATGATAATTTCCTAATTTCATGAGAGTTATAAAATTTGAATTAAAGTATTGTGATTTGAAATCATGTATATCCTGCATTTTTTGTATTAAATTTTAATGATACTAGAGTATGAAAAATGACACTATTTTTTTCATTTTCTGTGTGATATGAAATGGTATATTAACATTGCAGGGAAAGTTTCTCAATTGGGTTTATATGTTACATAGATTAATTTTAAATAAAATCATACTATTTTATAATATAAAAATAAAACCACTTACATATACACAATGGAGTTTTATTCAACCCTGAAGAAGAATGAAACTATGATATTTGCTGGAAAAAGATGGAACTGGTGAACATCATGCTAAGTGAAATAAACAGTCTCAGAAAGTCAAGGGTCAAATGTTTTCTCTCATGTACAAAAGACAGACAGCAATTGAGGATTTTTTTTAAAGGAGGCCTCATGAAAATAGAAGAGAGAAAATAGAAGAGGGCAGAGAGGTGGAGGGGGAAAGAGTGAAGATGGTACAGGCAAAGAACTACAGAATGAAATTGACCAAGCCATGCTATGTGCATATAAGAATATATCCCAATGAATTCCACTTGTATGTATAACTGTAATGCACTGATAAAAGATAAATTAATAGAAGGAAAACAGAATAGAGAAAGGAAGTCAGGGGTGTGAAAAGGGGAGGGAAGTGGGTAGTGGTGGGGATTGAAATAAGACAATTTATGTTGTATCCATTTATGAGTATGTCAAAAGAAAAAAGATGTACAGATTATGATTTCATAGGTAGAATTAATTCATGAACAAAAGACATAAGAATACATAATTCAAAATAAAAGAAAGCTGTTTTTTATTTGGAAAAAATAAATAAAATCACTAATATATATTATTTTAATAACATATTTGTGTACTTAAATTGTCCTTTGAATAATTTTCAAAACTTACAATAGCCTTAAGACCATAGATGTTATTTCAAAAGGCAAATAAGATTCTCAGTTCTCTTAAAATCAATAAATATAAAACTCATTTACTCATAATGAAACAAAAATATAGATATCTGCTGGGCTATTTTGAAATTACTTGGTTAAAATTAATTCTTAGTTGACTTTGTCAACTAAGTAATTATTTTTACTTCCATACCATGAAACATTTCATTTGAAATTTTATATATATGTATATATATGCATATATATATATGCATATATATTTGATTTACAAAGTAAAGCATACATTCTTCTGAGCAAACATTGTCTTTGTTATATAGTCTTACTTAAAATTCTAGTGCATTTCAGATTAAAATTAAAATCACCATATTCAATGTCCATGAATATATTTCCAGTATCAGATCCTCTGACTCAATATGATAACATTTTATAGCCAAAAACATAGTTTGGGCCACATTTATCAGTCTTCTGTATGTAGTTGAATACCTCTCTAGTTATTTTTATTCATGGACTAATGAACAAGATTCTTAAGATTTCATTGAGGGATTTTAAAAATAATTTGCAATATCTGTTGAATGTTTGGGAATCCAGCAGATTCCTTAGAGCTATCTCTAAGGTATAGAGCCAGTACCATCTACAGCAAAAGTTAGATCACACTGTGAGGATCTAGCCAAACACATGCAGGTGGAGTCAGGTTAAAAAGTAAGAAACCAAACAAAACTTTGAAAGAACAAGGAGGTTGCCTTTGGGTAATGCACTGGGAACAAGTCTTGAAAAACCAGCAAGGCAGCTCAGTTTTTTGTTTGCAAGGGACATATTCAGATTTCCTTTCCATGTCTGGCTGACATTTTTTGATTCACTTCTTAGATCATGGTTTCTCATCTTTCAGCAGTTGAGCTTTGGAACATTCCATATATACCTTTATTCAATACCTCCTGTGTCTCTATAACTCAACTGACTCATGTGGTGGTGAACAAAGACGTTTATCATGCAAAGTTTTAAGGGAATATGACTTGGCATCTCCTCTGTTTGCATTTCTCTGATATCTGGCATTCCTGTAACTTACAGCTAGTTATTTCCTAGGAACTCACAATAAAACATCAATTAACTAAACTGTCTACAACATATCCACATAATAATTTGAACATATAAATTCATGTATGGCCTTGTGCAGGGGGTTTAGAAACCACTATTATTAGTACTTCTACATTAATAGGCAAAGTCATCAAAAATATTTAATTATCTTCCTAATACATATCTTATTGCCAAATATTAAGAATTTAGAGTCCATTTAGTTGTAAAATAATAGATTTTCAAATCCACAAAAGGTACTTGAATAAATAGATATTTCTTATGAATATTTTAATAAGAAATTATGCTAATAGCAACTGCTAAAGCTAAAAACGGTTGAGGAGGAGATTAATTACTTATAATACACTATGAGCAACATGAGACAAAAATAAATGATTCCTCAATCTTTAATGCTCCACTATTTTATTGAAACATTCTTGATGAGAATGAAAGCAAAAATTAACCTTCTGAAGTTTAGAAAATTATTTTGAAAAGAGGCAATTAAAGAATTTTTTAATATGTGTGTAAATTTTGTGGTCTATCTTTAATAAGTGCTATATGATCTATGAAGGGCTTTACTAGAAAATAGTAATTTAGTTTAAGCCATTAACAATAAGAAGAAACAGAAGGATTATTCTACCAGATGCCAAGATTTATTGTAAAGCTGAATGGTATTTATGGTACTGTTGTAAAGGTAGTAAATAGATCAATATAATAAAAAAGAGGATCCAGAAATCGACTCACACATATATGAACACATGATGGATGACAAAGGTAATGCTTGATTGAAAAGGTAATAACAAAAAATGATGTTTACATAAATTTTGAGCCAATTTTATTTATATATATGTATATATGTATATATATGTACACCATTTTCAAAAGTAAAAAATGCACTCTTGCTTTTGAACAGCATTAAAATTAATTCCAGGTGGACTGGTATTCTAAATGTGATGTGTAAAATATTAAGTGTTTGGAGATATACCATATAAAAACATATTCATGAACTTGAAGTAGGCAAGATTCTCATTTGTCATTATCACTAAACATAATGTAAAAGATTGATACTTGCATGACATTAAATTTTTGTCATCTAAAACCCTACTGAGAAACTGAAAATATAAGTCACAGAGTGGAAAAAAAGTATGAGCAGCACATATTTTAAAGTATTTGCAGTTAGTGCATATAACACACACACATACACATACACAAATTTACATATAAATTCTATTAGGCAATAAGAAAAGGCAGATAATCTGATAAAATGGGCTAGATATTCCAGATAGGCATTTCACAAAAGAAGATATTCAAATGGCCAGTAAGACTATAAAATGTGATTGACATTGCCACCTACATGGAATATGAAATCAAAATCACAACTGTATACTACTATGTGTACACCAGAATGACTAAATTTAAAACTAATGATAATGTTTAATGGTTGAAACTTTCATACACTGTTTATGAGAGTAGAAAGACAAAAGTGAATTCTTCAAACCACTACACAAAATTACTTGATAACATGAACTAAAATTTAATGTATGTAAAATCAGGAAGAAACAATTCCATTTCATACTAAATATCCAAAATGTGTATTGTGTGCTCATGTATGTGTGTAGGTGTGTGTATGTTGGTGTAGGCAAGACCACATATCAAAATATTTGAAGTATCATTTTTTGTAATAGTTAAAAACTAAAAAAAATCCAAATGTTTAAAAATTAAACATTAAACAATTAGAAATTAAATTATTGGCATATTTATAGGCTTAAATACAGCAGTGAAAATACACAAACTGCTATGTATAATCACATCAGTGAATGTAATAGATATAATGGTGAACAAAGAAGACTGACTCACAAAAATATATATGTATATGTACATATATATTATTTACTATTTATTACATAATTGTATTCCTTTATATTTTGCAAAGTTATGATGTTAGAAGTTGGAGTATTTTTAGTTGTTGTTTTCTTTTGTTTAGAGAGGAGTAGGAAGGAGGGTTGTTAGGTACTGGTAATGTACTTTATTTTTTTGGTTATGTATGGGTGATTATGTAATAACTCACTGAGCTGCACATTTAGCATTTTACATTTTCCTGAATACATTCAATATTCTAACACTGATTTTTTTAAAATAAAATGTTGATTCTTATCTCAAAATACAGCAACAGGGATGATATTTACTCTTCCATGTGAAATGAACAAAGAGAGACAAAGTACATTACACCACACATTTCAAGACACTACATATTAGTAATGAAGGACAGTGATTCCCAAAAGATAGAAAACAAATGAAGTGGGCCTTAATATTTCCTCAGCTTGCTGACTAAAGAGAGCTGCCCAGTGGGGGATATAGTAGATCCTCTGAGTTGAAGAGACAAAACTGAAAGTATGGGAATATCAAAATGGCTAGAGCTTGCAGTCAGGAGTACTAGAGAGTAGAGTACAATGCTGAAACAGAATAGAAATTAGTAAAAGATTCCACTAATGTATTCAGGAGAGTATGAAGCAGTATGTGTTTGTGAGGAAACAAGCTGAGGCTAGGAAAAGAATCATCTGTAAGACTAGAGTTAACAGTGCCTGGTGTTTGCTAAGTTCTGGGAATAATGCCATTACCACCAGACAGAATGAAAAATCCCTTAATTCATGAGATATTGTAGAAAATTCAAAAGGTTCTTGCCTAAGTATTCTTAAAATAAATGATATTTGGTCCTATATAACAAATTGTCAAAATAACATCCAAAATAATCAAACTGTTTCTAAGTAACAATTACTTTGAAGAACAAATTTCAAGAGCATTTATAGGAAATTTGGTAACACCCAATAACCACCAAGGTAAAATTCAGAAACTATAACATCCAATTAAAGATTATCAGAAATGCTGAGAAACAATAATGCAACACATACTGGGGACTCATGTTAAATTTAGCAGATAAGGACATTAAAACAGAACTGAATTCCATATGTTTAAATAGATAATTGTACATCATGTGATTAAGACAGATTAGACTTGGGAGAAGAAAGTATAGGTGAACTTAAAGGCATACCAAAGGAACTATACAAAACGGATAGTATATGTAAAAATAATATATTAATGTACATAATATGATAAAAATAAGGAGCATCAGTGGCCTATGGGACAAATTTATAACTCTTAAATATGTGTAATTGGAGTAGCCAAAAGAGACAAGAATACATATACAAAATATGTAAAGTAATGAAGATCAATATTGTTCAAATTTTACAAAACCTATAAAATCCCAAATGCAAAGAGTTTATTGATTCTCTGGCACAAGAAGTAGGATAAAACTAGAAAAAGGCACGTCATACTCCAATTGTTCGAAACCAGAAGTAAAGATAATAACCCCAAAACAGTGATAAAACTAAAATGTGTGATCCAGTAATACTGTTTCTGAGTATTTATTCAAGCAATTTAAAATAAATATGTCCTGTGTTAATTGCAGAACAAGCAGTAGCCAAATTTTATAATCAACCTAAGTCTCCATCAGTGGATAAATGAAGAAAATGTGGCATATACATACAATGGGATATTCTTCTGCCTTAAAAAAGAAATAAAATTATTCATTTTCAAAAACATGAGTGAAATTGGAGAACATTATTCTAACTGACAGAACACAGGCACAGAAATACAAATTGCTTATGTTCTCATTTTTATGTCTAGAATCTAAAACAACCAAACTCACAGAAGCAAAGGGAAGAAAAGCATTTAGAGTCTAATGGTGGGGGAAATGGACAGCTGATACTCTAAGTGGACAAAACCTCAATCAGACAGGTGGACTGAAGGTTTTTTCTTTGAACATATTGTATAACATAGCATATTTAGTAAATAATAATGTATTGTACAATTCAAAATTGCTAAAAGAGCAAATTCCAAATGTTCTCACCATAAAATTTCAAATGATAGATATGCTGATTCGTTTAAATATTCCATATTGTATTCATGTTGTAATATCACTTTGTACCTTATATATATGTACAACTATAATTTGTCAATTAACAATGGGGAAAAATTTGAAAGAAATATGACTGGCAGTTTCATTGTTTTCAGAAGAAATGCAAGGAAAAAGGTAACAAAGCAGCAGTTTTATAATACCAAAAGAAAAAAATTATAGAACAAATTATGTAACTATAAAAATATATTTTCAAAAAATAGGGCAAAATTGACACAGAGTTTCTTCCTGGGGTGATTAAAATGTTTTAAATTAGCTAATGTTAATATTTGTGCTTGTAACTATGCTAAAATCCACTAAATGGATTTAAAGGAATGAACTTTATGGCATATAAGTTATAATTCAGGTTGCTAGTCATATCCAAGTCCTAACTTCTGTTATCATGACTGTGACTTTATTTGGAGTGTCTATGCAGGTGCAATTAATTTAGGGATCTCATGAACAGATCATTCTGGTGGTAGGGTGGGCCCTAAGTCTGATGTCTGGTACTCTTACATGAGAAAGTAGAGGAAGATCTGAGACTTTCATACACAGAGCAGAAGGACATGTGACATTGGAAGCAGGAACTAGAGTTATAATATCACAAAGGAAGGAATGTCAAGGAAAGTGAACAGCCACAAGAAGCTAAGGGCATGAATCTCATTCTCCCTCAGAGCTCACCGGGAAAATAACTCTATGAAACAAACTCATTAAATTCTGCTTCAAAACAGTGAGAGAATAAATTTCTCTTGCTTTAAGCCACACGGTTTGTGGCAATTTATTACAGCAATCTTAGAAAACCAATGCATGAACTATATAACAATTAAAAATATTATTCTTTAAAATGGCAATTGTTTAAACAAAAATAACAATATAATGGGGCTGGATTATAGATATGTAAAATTAAATGTATGAGAATATTAGCACAAAGTTCTATAGTGGAGAATAGAAATTTATTATTGCAAGTTTTTTTGTACTGGGTTTAATAGCATTCCCAAATATTTCATGTCCTATTTGTAACTTCAGAATATAACCTTATTTGGAATAAGTTGTTGTAGACTTAATTATTTAAGATTAGATCATACTGAAGCAAATTAGGCACTTAAACCAAAATGAAGAATGACCAAGGAGAAGAATGAATGGATAAAGTAAAGGTGACACATTTACATAACAGAAAATTATTCATTCATTAAAAAATGAAATCATGTCTTCTGTGACATGGATAAAACTTGAGATCATTATGTTAAGTGAATTAAACCAGGCAGAGAAAGACAAGTACTGTTAGGATTTCACTCATGTGGCATCTGAAAAAGTTGATCTCCTGGAAGCTAAAAGTAGAGCAGTGGTAACCAGAGGCCCAGGAGACTAGGGAGATGAGCAAATGTTGATCAATGGGTGATAATTTAAATTTGAATAAGAATAAGAAAATTCAGTGTGCTATTGCAGGGTAGACAGACCACAGACAGCAGTTGTGTTCTCTGTATCTCAAAAAACTAGCATAAAGGATTAATATGTTTTCATCATAAAAAATTATAATGTTTGAAAACATAGGTATGTTTAACCTGATTTATGTATTATACAAGATTTACATTCTTCAAAATATCATGTGGTACTCCATTAATATGTGCAATTTTTATGTTTGTATAGATCATGTAAAAATAAATTTTAAAAATAATTTAAAGGGGCTGGGAACATAGCTCAGTTGGTAGAGTGTCAGTTCATATCAGGGACCATCATCAGGAGTTATAGAGACACAAAGAATTTTACACGGAATCTTAGAAGAGGCAGGACCTTGCTGATACCTTAAGTTAGAAATTAAAGCCTTTGGAGCTATAAGAGAAGTTTCTATTTTGAGCAACCTAGTTTGTGATAAAAAATTAATATAGTTCTTATGTTAGGCGTGAAATGAATACCACTAAAAAAATAGATCATGATAAATTGAAGATGTATGCTATAAACTCTAAAGCCACCAAAAGAGAAAGCATTTAACAAAAATGTAACAGTCATTCATTTAAAAAATCCTCAAAAAAATCAGAATGAGACGGAAATGTCCTTGATTTAATAAAAAGCGCACATGATACAGTGACTGCTTACATTACTCTTGTTGGTGATGGAAAGCATTCCCTTTAAGGTCAGAGACAAGAAAAATCACTTCTAAAAATTACTGCCAAAATCACTTCTTCTCAACTTTGTACTGGAGGATTTTTCCAGTGCAACAGGGCATGAAATAGAAATAAAAGACCATATTTTTGTGATAAAGGAAGAATTTTAAATGTCTTTATTCACAGAAAACATTATATGTAGAAAAACAACCAACTATAATCAAAAAACTACCCAAACTAATACATGAGTTTAACCATACTTATTTAGCAAAGTTGACTGAGCTTGCAGATAAAAAATGAAGATTAAAAGATTAAATGCATTTTTATTTGCTAAAAGTGAACAATTGGAAACTAAATTTAAAGAAATCAATAATACCATTTGAAACAGCACTAAAATATTAAATAGAGATATTTAAAACATGCTAAAGATCTGTACTGAAAACTACAAATGATTGCTGAGTGAATATTTTTAAAAATACACCTCTTTGTGGGGTATATTTCAATATTAATAAATATTTATGAATATATCCAATACTAAAATCAGTTATTCCCACATTACATCATTACTATCATTATAATACCAATTGAAACCACAACAAACTTTTTATAGAAACTGATAACCTAATTCTAAATTTCATGTGAAAATTCAAGAATAGCTAAAGCAACTTTGATTTTAAAAAATGAAGAAGAAGAAATAAAAAGGTGGAAGATGATCATTGTTTGATTTGGGGGCTTATAATAAACTATAAGCATTGAGCAGTGCCACATATAACCATTACAGAAAACTGTATGCAGGTTCCTCAAATTATTAAAATAGTTCTACCATGATTCAGAAATCCTACCTCTGGATATATACCCTGAGGAAATGAAATCAGTATCTTGAAGAAATAGCTGCACCTTCACATTCATTGCAGCATTCTTCAAAGTTTAATGTGCAAAAATAACCTAAATATCTGTTTGCTGGATGTTGAATGGATATATCAAAGGTGATATAAATATATGTCTGTGTGCATATTGTACATATACACTAATGGAATATTTTTCAGCCATAAAAGAAGATCTTGCCACTGCAACAACATGCAACAATATTTGTCTTTCTGCTGGCTTATTTCATAATGGTTCACACCATTATGTTGAGTGAAATAAACCAGCAGAAAGACAAATATTTAGGATTTCACTTATATATGAAAACTGAAAAAGAGTCAAACACATAGAAGCAGAGAATAGACTGGTGTTTTCCAGGGGCGGGGGACTTGTTGATTCAAGGGTACAAAGCATCTAGAGAGAGATCATATAGTAGCTGACTATAGTTACAGCACTGTATTATATACTCCACATGTGCTGAGAGTACATATTAATTGTTCTCATCACATACACACACACCCCCACACACACACAGTAGCTATGTGAAAGAAAGATGTGTTGATGAACTTGATTGATTTTGGTAATCATCTCACAATGTATATGTACGTGTATATCACATAAACTGAATGTTAAAAAAAAAAAAGGGCCCACATTACTGGAAAGATGGCAGAACGTGTGTGTCACTGCTTAAGAAGGCGCTGCAGAGGACCACAGGAAACTGAGAGCAGAGAAAACAAACACTGATGAAATCCAGAGATTAGGGAGAAAAATAGCACAAGAGGGAAGCAGAATCCCCAGCACCTGCCACTAAACACCTCAGTTGGAGGAAGGGAGCTCTCCCCTCCAAGGAGATGAAGTTGAAAGAGAAAGAATCTGTTATGGTTTGGATGTGAGGTGTCCCCCAAAAAGCTTAGTTGTGAGACAATGCAACAAGGTTCAGAGGAGAAATGTTTGGGTTATAACAAGAATCTAAACCCAGTCAGTGAATTAATCTCCTGATAGGGATTAACTGAGTGTTCACTGAAGTTGTCCTTTGCTGCTGGAGGAGGTGGGATTTGGGGGGTGGCTTTAGGGTATATATTTGCATCTGGCCAGTAGAGTTTCTCTCTCTCTGCTTCCTGATCACTACATGAGCTGCTACCATCTGCCACACACTTCTGCCTTGATTTCTGCCTCACCTTAAGCCCCAAGGAATGGAGCTGGCTGTCCATGGACTGAGACCTCTGAATCCACGAGCACCCAAATAAACTTTTCCTTCCCATACAATCGTGCTGGTTGGGTCTTTTAGTCGCAGCAGCAAAAAAAAAAATTGACTAAAACAGAGTCATGGCATGAGGCAAAAGGCTACGAACCTGCAGGCAAACTGCTCAAATAAATAAGTGACCTGGAGTCTGCACAACAAGCTACTTTTAGAGAAGTAACTTTACTGCATCTCTCAGCAAATTCTCAGAGTGCAATAGCCAGGAGTCCTCTTGATAAGGGTCTTTGTGTCTGAGACTATTCTGCTCTACGGGTCAGAAAATCAGGCCAAAGCACATCCCAAGGTCCCTGTTCATTCCTCACTCTAATGACTGGGCAGGCAACAGAAACACATCACACTCTTGTTGTGTAACAATGCCTTTCACTCAATCTCACTGAGGATTTTATGCTATGGAAAGCACCAAGGAGTAAGAGGAGGGGAATGCCCTTTGAAATCAGCAAACCAGCCCTCTGTGATTGGCAAGGCCTTAAATTGTATGTGGTTTTGCCGGGGAACCAGATCCAAAAGCATTAAGGTTTAGGGTAGCAGATCAGTTGGTTTCCATAACTACTCCCCTTCCAGCAAAGAACTTGGTGGTTCAACTACTCCTGTGCCTTCATAAAATTTGGCATTTGCCACACCTCTAGAGACACAGATTAAAAACCTCCAAAGCAAATATAGGCTTATAACCAATTACATTCCACTCAAATTTAGAAAGTCTCACCCACTGCAACCCACACATTTACCATGTCCCCAGGTGTGTAGATTAAAAATCTCCAGAAAGAATGTACCTTTGGTGCAGGCAATGTCCCAACCTTAACCTAGCAGTCAAGAAATGCCTGGCACAATCTGCATTGAACCCCAATAGTTTGGCTAGAACAACAACCTGTAGTCATGACCGAGTACTCAACATATTTTGCTTTTTCCCATCTCAGAAAACACAGGGAAAAGATGAGATTCTCATAGTCCACAATCAGCCACCCTCACTGGCATTTCTGAATATCTTGGCTAAGAAGAATTCTTTACTCATTCTTTTCTTCCAATGTTCTATATTTTTAAAAGTTTTATATGTTTCTCTTTCCTATTTTTGTTTTATTGTGTTTTATCGCATTTTTTATATTTTCCAATTTGATTTCTTCTTTCTCATTTGTTCCTTTTCATTTCTACTTTTACTATTTTCCTGTTCATTCTTCCTATTTTTATTTTATTAACCTATTTTTATATTTAATGTTGTAATATGTTATCTTTAACTTTCTTCTAGTGCTGGGGATTAAGCCTGGAGTATTACATTGACAGGGTGCTCAGCCTCTAGGTTGCACTCCCACCTCAGCTAAGAAAAGTTAAGCCCAATTCTGGCCACAGTCCAATCCCACTTGAAACCTGGTGGACACTTTCACTTAGAGAAAAAGAGGGACATTACCCATCCCTATGCAGGCACATGGAGGGTTATGCTGAAGTCAGGCTCCTAGTACTATACACTATAATATCAGCAGACAGATAAAATGCAATGGTTTTTGACAGCACATCTGCACGTATCCTCGACATCAATTATAGCTGCACCTGGTCTACTTGAAGAGACCTCAAAAGACTGAAGCTGACCTCCAGAAAGGGAAGCTGTATTCTAGACCCTGCCCCTCTCCATGAAGTACCCAGATCCTCACTAGTCTCCACCTATAGCACAGGAGCAAAGGGCTCTTCAAAACACCTGGGGCAATCAGCATCAGAATGCCTTTCAAGTGAACCAGCTACTATCATCCTGCCTGTGGAAATCTCCAGTTCCTGATGGGGGTTCCATTTGCATAACAGGAGTGACCACCAAAGACATCCTCCACACATTCTGCTGCCAACATCACAGCTGCCTGAAGTACCAGAGTATCCCTAATCTTACAAGACGTTGAGAGAGAGTGGATCTTTCTCATGCCAACATGGTACACTCTGTACCCAAAACATGAATAACAAAAAAGAAGCTTCAGAGAGATTACAGAGTCCAGCTGGTCATAAATTCAACATTACAGAAGAAACGAGTATGCAAAGTCAAATTGACAGAAGATAGCTATGCACTGACAAGGAGGCCACAAAAATGTGGAAAAGATATTCATCCCTACATATCTGCCAATCTCAATACAGGAAAAGAAGACACATGAAAAACGAAGGTAATGTCCCCTCCAAAAGTTTATAACTCCATAGTAACAAATTCCAGAGAGATAGAAATGGATGACTTGCTGAACAAAGAAAAAAAAAAAAAAAAAAAAAAAGCTCAAGCTCAATGGAATTCAAGAGAATACACATAAACAGTTTAATGAATTAAGACAGACAAGCAGGATGTGAATGAGCAATGAGAGATTTTGAAAAAGAAGACAATACAACAGATGCCACTGAAATCCAAGAATCATTAGGGAATATTTTGAAAAAGTAATGCTAGTCATTTGAAAGCTATAGAAGAAATGAACAAATTTCTAGACACAGAAGACCTACCAAATTGAACCAAGATAATATTTTTTAAAGTCTAAATAAGTCAATAAAGAGAAATGAAAACAAAGTTGTAATAAAATGTCTTCCAAAAAGGAAGAACTCAGGACCAGATGAATTTTTGTTGAATTTTACTGGAATTTTAAGGGAGTATTAACACCAGTGCATCTCACACTACTCCATAAAATTCAAAGGGAAGGTACCCTCCCACTTCAGTCTATAAAGCTGGTGTTACACTGTCACCAAAATCTGATAATAAAAAAGGAAAGAAGAAAAAAACTATAAACAATATCCTCAGAAACATATATGCAGAAATCCTCAACAAAGTACTTGCAAATTGAACTCACCAACACACTAAAACTATCATAAATCCTGATAAATTGGTTTTATTCCAGGGATGCAAGAATGGTTCAGCATACATGTATCAATAAATAAAATACATGACATAAATAGAATCAAGGATTTAAAAATTACATTATAATATAGATTCAAAAAAATTTGATAATTTCAACACCTTTCATGATGAAAGCCCTGAATAAATTAGTTACAGAAGGATCATACTTCAACATTATAAAAGTTATATATGACAGACAAACCCATAGCCAACAACATAATGAATGGGGAAAAAACGGAAGATATTTCCTTTAAGATCAGGAACAAGACATATATATTCACTTTCATCACTCTTATTCAATATAGTACTAGAGAATTTTAGCCAGAGCAATCGTGTAAGAGAAAGAAATAAATTGCTTACAAATAGGAAAAATAGTCAAATTATCTGTTTTTTGGATTCCATTCATAGAAAATTCTAAAGACTTCATCAAAGACTCCCAGAACTGATAAATTCTGTAAGGTAAAGGATACAAAATCAACATACAAAAACAGTAGTTTATCAACAATGCTTCATAAGAAATCAGAAAAATAATCCCATTTACAATAGCCACAAAAGATAACATAGCTAGGAATAAACTTTCGACAACGAAATCCACACATCACTGAAGAAAATGATTGAAGACACTAGAAGGTGGAAAGACCTCCCATGTTAATGAACGGAACCAAACATCCAAGGTCTTTTACAAATTCAATGCAATGCTCATCTAAATACCAGTGACATTTGTCACAGACCTAGAGAAAATAATACTAAAATTCAAATGGCAACACAGATGACCCTGAATAGCTAAAGAATTCTGAGGAAAAAAAAAGAAATGCTGGAAGTATCACAATACTTGACTTCAAAATATATTGCAGTCATAAGAATGGAAGCACATGGCATTAAGACACAAAGACCAATGGAACAGAATAGAGGATCAAAAATAAATCCACATCAGCCAAATGATTCTTGACAAAAGTGTCAAAATAGTACTTTGGAGAAAAGACAGTCTTTCCAATAAATGATGTGGGAAAAACAATGTTCCTTGATAGAAGATTAATGTTTGACCACTCTCCCTCACCCCTTACAAAAATAAACTAAAATATATCAAGGACCTTATTATAAGGCTTGGAAACTTTGAAACTACTAGAAGAAAACATAAGGGAAACATTTTAAGATATTGGCACAGAATTACATCAAATTAAAAAGCATCTGCACAGCAAAGGAAATAATCAACATAGTGAAGAGGTAACCTACATAATGATATAAAATCAAAGCCAATTATTTATCTGAAAGAGAATTAATAACTAAAATATATGAAAAAAATTATAATTAATAAGTGGGCAAATTTTCTGAATAGACACTTGACAAAAAAGGAAGCACAAATGTACAGTAAATATAAATATATGAAAAAATCCTTAATATCTTTAGCAATCCAGCAAGTAAAAATCAAAACTACATGGTTTCCATTTTAACCTATTTAAAGCTATTATCAAAAAAAAAAAACCAAAAAATAATGAATGATGGTGAGGTTGTGGAGAAAAATGAACAGATATCCACTGTTGGTAGATATATAAAACAGCATAGCCACTATGCTATAGATCTTCCAAATGATCCAGCTACTACTCCTGGACATTAATCTAAAGAAATGAAGTCAACTTATAAAAGAGACACCTGTGCACCCATCAGTATTGGGGCACTATTCACAATAGCCAGGATCTGGTATTGGCCTATGTGGCCAAAAACATATAAATAGATGAAGAAATTATGGTGTATTTACACAATGGACCATTATTCAGTGATAAGGAAAAATGAAATTCTGTTATTTGCAGGACAATGTACAGTACTGGAAGACATGTTAACCAAAAGATGCCAGACACAGGAAGACAAATACCACATTTTTCCTCTTATGTGCAGAAACTAAATAAACAAACAAACAAAAATAAAATCCTGCCGGGCGCGGTGGCGCACGCCTGTAATCCAAGCGACTTGGGAGGCTGAGTCAGGAGGATCGAGAGTTCAAAGCCAGCCTCAGCAACTTAGCGAGGCCTTAAGCAACTCAGTGAGACCCTGTCTCTAAATAAAATACAAAATAGGGCTGGGGATGTGGCTCAGTGGCTAAGTGTCCTTGAGTTCAATCCCTGGTTCAAAAAAAAAAAAATAAAATAAAATAAAAATAAAATAAAATAAAATCCTGAAAGTAGAGCTCTTAGTAGACAGGGAAGGGAGGAAAGAGGAGAAGGAAGTAGGGGGAGAGGATGGGAAGGAGATATGAGAATGGAGACTGTACATGATCAAACTTAATATATGCAGGAATGTAAAAGCCACACAAATACATTAATTCATACAACTAATATGATTTAATAAGTATAATAATAAGAAGAAATAGACCTGCACATATATGATTGATTTTCTTTTTAAAAAGAGACAATTCAATGGACAAAAGATAACTTTATTCCAACAAATAATGCTAGAGAAATTGTATGTGCATATGCATATACTTTACATCACATAAAAATTAGCTCAATTTGACAATAATTCTAAATGTGAAAATTAAATCTATAAATTTTAATAGAAAACCATGAACTTGGGTTAGATTCCATAAGTGCAATCTATAAAAAAATCTTTAAAACTTCATCAAAATTTTAAACATCTCTGCTTAGAAATGCACTTTGTCTAAAATGACAAACCACAAAAGAAACAATCGCTTCAAAGCATAGATCTAGAAATGTCTTGTTTCTAGACATATATAGAACTTTTAAAATTTCAATCTGAAGAAGTTATTTTTAATTTTTTTAAAATTAATTTTAAATTTAATTTTTTAAATTTTTTATTTTTTTAAATTAAAAATACTTTGAAATATATTGTTTACAAATATGCACATAAAAATGTTCAAAATCATAAGTGATTAGGGCAATTCAAACTCAACCACCAGCTGTCACTCCTAGAATGACTGATATTAAAAGCATTGGCATGCATGTGGAGCTACTGGAACTCTCATGCACTGCTCAGAGAATGCACATTGCTACAACTGCTTTGGAAGAATTCAACACTTTTTCAGAAAGTTAAAAATACGCTTACCTCATGAGTCAATCATTACTCTCCCAGGCATTTATTTACCAAAAAAAATAAAACCATATACAAGAAATTTATATGCCAATATTCATTACAGCATTACTTGTAGAAACATGAAACTACAAACAAAATGTCCATAAACAGGTGAAGAATTAAACTCTTTTACAATCACAAAATGGAATATCACTCATTATTCAAAAAAAGAACAATGAACTATGTATTTGTTGATCGATTGTATATGTTGTTCTATGAACTGTTCAATTCCTTAGCCCATTTATTGATTGGGTTATTCATTTTTTTGTGTTAATTTTTTGAGTTCTTCGTATATTTAATATCTCTAGAAATACTACACAAGATTTCACCTCACTCCAGTCAGAATGGCATTTATCAAGAATACAAGTAACAATAAATGTTGGTGAGGATGTGGGGGAAAAGGTATACTTATACATTGCTGGTGGGAATGCAAAATGGTGCAACCATTATGGAAAGCAATATGGAGATTCCTCAGAAAACTTGGAATGGACCAACCTTTTGACCCAGATATCCCACTCCTCCATTTATACCCAAAGGACTTAGAATCAGCATACTACAGTGACGCAGTCACATCAATGTTTATAGTAGCTCAACTCACAATAGCTAAACTGTGGAACCAACTAGATGCCCTTCAACAAATGAATGGATAAAGAAAATGTGGTATATATATACATGAGGGAATATTACTCAGCTTTAAAGAAAAATGAAATTTTGGCATTTGCCAGTATATGGATAGAGTGGGAGAATATCATGCTAAGTGAAATAAGCCAAACTCAAAAACCCAAAGGCCAGATGTTTTCTCTGATATGCAGTTGCTAATTCACAATAAAGGGGGTAACTCTAGGGAAGAATAGAGTTACTGTAGATTAGGTAGAGGGGAGTGGAGGGAGAGGAAGGGGTAAGGTGGTAGGAAGTATAGTGGAGTGAAACAGACATTATTACCTCATGTACATAAATGACTATTTGGCTGATGTGATTCTACAATATGAACAATCAGAAAAATGAGAAATTACACTTCATTTATGTATGATTTATCAAAATATATTAATGCATTCTACTGTCATGTACAACTAATTAGAACAAATAAAGATTAATGATAAATGAATTATGAATACATACAACATAAACTATCTCTAATAATTATGCTCTGCAAATTAAAGACAAAAGATAACCTATTCTAATATACAAATTTATATGATATTCTAGAAAATGCAAACATTTAATGACAAAAAGTAGATAAGCATTTGCCTATTTGCAGAGGGAATGAAGAAGGAAAAACTTTGGTGGTGAACAATATATTTACTGTCCTTTTGATTGGTAATGGTTTCATGGATGGATGAACATGCCAAACATTATATTGTATAATTGAACATTCACAGTTTTGCATATGTCAATTATGCCTTCATTAAAACAGATTTTGTAATTGAGTTATATTTATGTAACATATGCATCTACATACTCTAGGGTTGATTTGTTTATCTGGGAAAATGTCTGTTTCTTTATTGGATCATATCTGCTAAGGATCTATATTCAGTTATAGAAGGTAATGTTCTTATTTGTAGCTCTACTGTTCTTCAAATAGTTTTGAATAGCCTTCCTCCTCATTTAGAGTTAGTACTCAGTCAAAATATTGTCTTCCTACCCAATGTCTGTACTTTAAATATTTAGACTAAGAATATCATTACTGGTCCCTTCAGTCTCTATTCTTAACTTTTATACCAACAATTTACTCTTGCTTATAGTGGGATTTAATTAGTCTCTCTGAGAGGCAGACTCGGTAACAGAATGAACACCACATCAGGCATCCAGGAGTCTTTGTTTCCTCTCCTCCATTTATTAAATAAGCAAACATAGACAGCCCCTTAACCTCTCTGAGCATCAGTTGCATACTGGACAATAAAGACATTAATTCTTTCAGAAATATTGCTAAAGCAGATGATTGGTTAGGGATAATTTCAGTTCAAAGAGCTGTAACACTATGTATATTACTAAAATTCAAAATTGGGTTTTTTAATAGTCAAGATCATAAAAATCAAACAGCCATGGCATTGTGCATATTACTAAAATTTAAAATCATACTTTTAATCAGTCAAGATTATATAATGGCTTTTAGAATAACTTACAATATAATCCTCATAATTAGAGTCCATAGGAAATGTTATTTAGAAAACTACTTTCTTTTAAAAACTATACTTTCTTTTATTTTTTTCTGATTTCTTCAGAAGTATATGGGATATATGCATTTTTAAAATATTTAGCAATTCTCCCTGACAACATTTCTGAAAAGTATTTTGCTAACCAGAAAACATGTGCACACACATACACACACACACACACACTCACACACACCTATTTAGCAAATCTTGCTTTGGTGTCCAGAAATTACCTACCATTTTGGACAACTATGGACCTTAAAGATCATGATGTTTAAACCTTCTCATCTTAAAGAAAAGAAAAAACTGAATCCCAGAGAAGTTAAATGAAAAATCAGAGACCTTCTGCTAAATGGAAGAATTCAGAGTGATGTTCTAATCTAGTGAGAATTCATACAGAAATGAAAAACCCTATCTGTCCTGAGGAAATGTTCAGATAAAGATGTTCAATTCTCACTGCCTCAAAATAAAGAATTGTCTTACTAAAATGATCAAAATAGACTTACTCCTGTGGCTAAATTTCAACCATTCAATAGAAACTCACAATTAAAATGCATGATTCAATGTTATATCTGACTAAACATAGCAGCTATGGTCCTAATGGTATCTTTTTCCTTTTGTCATTATAAATAGTTTATGTTATCTATGAGAACAGAGAGATGTTACCTATATTGATCCCAAGCAGGCAGATAATCTTTTAAATGTATACCCTACCTTTGTATCCAAAACTGTTTCACGTGTTTCCTGGAAGCTATTAGTAATTATAGTATTTTATTCTGTCACATTGGGAAAAGCTTTTAATACAAACAATAAATGTGTTAATGTGTAGTAAGTTTGATTTTTCAAAGAACATACTCATATTTCTGATTAATGACTCTAAGCTGATTAGTATTTAATGTCTTAGTGGGACAAGCAGAGATAAAGTAATCATGTATATCATTAATTACTCTGTTCTTTCTAAGAAGTAGAAAACTCAAGTTACTTGAATCACTGATTCTCATAGATATAATTCAGTCAAAAAGTTCTAGTACAAATTCAGTACATCATTCAAGGTCGATTTTTAATATGTTACTTATTTTCTGATGCTTCAGACATATTATTGCCCATAAAATATAGGATAATCCAAAAGAGATTTTCTTTTATTGCCATGTGCAAAAATAATTCCTATAAAGATCTCAATATGATCCAGAAAAGCAGAGTTCTGTCTGCTTCTTTCTGCCCAAGTTCAACAACAGGAAAATTTCTGACTTAGTGAGAAGAAAATATTCTGCTCAAGTGCTTTGAGATCATTTGCCCTTTGAGGTCTGTCGTAATTTCATTTGTCGATTATGCACTATGTAGTCCTCTGCAATGAAGCAAGGTGCACTAACCCTACTTGCATTAGTAGGTAAAGGTGTCACATGATCACTGTAATCTGAGCCTAAAGAAAGCACGAGTGGGGAAATCAAATCAAACTCAAAGATAATTAAATTAACATACATTGACATTTTGAAAAAGAGTAAATAGAGTTTATATTGACACAGTTTTAACAGTGTACAAAAGGAAATCCCAAGGCCAGATGGGCAGATTTATTTATTCCATTATCTTTTTCTGAAAATATTCTCTCCCATGCTGAAATAATATAAAAGTCAAACTCAAATTATTATAATTTGTATCATTTATTAGATTATTCTCCAGTATTAATACACTGCATCAAGATCAACTGATTTCTCTAAGGCAAGGTTATGTTTAATCCTCCATCTTTACAAAGATACATGCACAGATTCATAGGTGTGAAAATGAGTGTGTGCTCTTATTCCTAAGGACCTTGATTCCCTGTCATGCTCAGTTTCCTCAGACTTTATCACATTTTTCTTTCTATGATTTTTGTTGCTTCACACCTTTAAGGTCTTTGATAAATATATTAAACTCTTTCCTGCTCCTCCATTTCTTTGTGAATAAACCAATCTTAGTTTCTTTGGAATTTGTCTATGGTTAGGTAACTACTGAGGGGTGAAAGAGAAAAAGATAATTTGAAGGAAGGAAAGAGTAACTACCCAAAGATAGAAAGACAAAAGAACCTCCTAACATTTAGGGAAAGACGGGCATGTTTTTAACAAGATTTGTGCTTCCTTTGGTTTCAACTACTGGGACCTTGAATCAGTGGTTCCTCATATGATTTTTCACTAGAAAACTTCCATCCTTCTAGACAAGGACACACACTCTTACCTGGGGTGGATAAAACTTCTCAGAAAATCATAGGTTATATGAGGGAAACAAGACTAGACTACCAGGAAAAAAAAAGAGTAAGTAGAGTGTGAATGAAAAAAACAACTGTTTGTAGATTTAGTGATATCATGAGTTTCTTAACCAAGACCATAAATATTCAAAGTAGTCCAATTTAATGGAATAGATGGTTCTATTAAATTGAATAGAACTTCACAAGGTGCCATTTTTAATGTGTTCTATTTAAATCTTTCAAGTTACAGGTACTGGCTTTTAATAAAATGTGTATCATGTGAATTCGGTCATGTTCAAATTCTTTTGTTTTGTATATTCCCCAAATCCATGTCATTATTGCCATCGGTAGATAACAGGACTGATTGCATACTACTTAAAAATGTAGGTTCTGCCATTCAGAGGAGACAAAGAAAAGAAAACAGTATTCTGCACAAACCCTCAAACAAGCAAGCAAACAAAAAACTCTGCAAATTATATTTAAAGGAATTTTTATTATTTCCTTTCTTGTGCTGAGGATGGAACCCAAGGCCAGGAACATGCTAGGTAAGTCATCTACATGCCCATTCCCAAAAGAATTTTTTTAAATTTATGAGTTTTGCAAAAATAATTTATGCAAAGTGACCAACTAGTTGTGCCATAGTCTGCCTTAATTACTCAAAGAGTCACTGACTTGTAGAATGGTATAACAAACATCAATGAGAAAATTTATGTTTACAAGCAAGTGAACCACTTGCATGGGAATCTCTCAATGTGCAGAGTCTGAGACCTCATCCCTAGAGAGTTAGTTTACCTAGGGGTAAAAAAAATTGACAGTCTATTAATATGAATTTTAGTATTATAGAATTAAACTAGATATGTTTATGTTTATATTCAATTATAAATAGCACTTTCACTTTCTAGATGAGAAGATTGACATATGAAGACCTGTGTGCTTGATTCTAGTTCATGTTACAAAAGTGGCATGCCATTTCTGTTAAAAATCTATATATAATCAACTCCCCAACACATCACCTCAGGAAGAGAGAGAAACTTAATTCTTTCAAAGATTTGGGAAGCTGAGGCAGGAGAATCTCAAGTTCAAGGTCAGCCTTAGCAACTTAGCAAGACTGTGTCTCAAAATGAACCTCAATAATACGAAAACTACAAAGCAGTAATAATTTTCTTAAAGGAAAAAAAAAAGACTGGGGAGTAAAGCACAATGGGTTCAATTCTTAGTACCAAAAAGAAGAAGAGGAAAAAAAAATACAAAAGTTTAGCAGTTTATGAGAACAAAATATCAGCAAATAACTTAGAAATGAAGAACATATTTTACACAATGATCAAATGCATTTTGTTCTCCAACCTCATTCTAACTCATAGACTATTTCCACAGAGTTCCAGCACTGCATGAAATGCCATTACACTTGCTTTTCATTACGCCAGGATGACAATCACTTCCTTCCTTCCACATATCGTTAGTTAATATACATGGAGTTCTCCACATGTAAATGGTAAGCTGCTTCAGGGAGAAGCAGTGAATTTTACTTACTGAATTGTTACTTTCTCAACCCACTAGAGTTAAAAACAATGTTCAGTTAGCTTTCAAGAAGCATTTGTTGAACAAATGAATTAAGAAATATACTTGGATGGATTAGGTTTGGACAGAAAGAGAAATAAATAGAGTAGATTAGCCCGAAGAAGAGCTTTTAAAAATGGTAAAAATTTGTATTTCCTTGCTATTAATTTATTCAAATAAATCAAGCTAGTTAATTATGAGGCCAAAAATCCCTCTCTTTATCCAGAACAATATTTTACCTTCTGTTACTGTTTTTCTATGTCAACACTATATCAGTATGTAACATGTTACATACTCATCGAACTTGATCATAGTGATAATGAATCCTCTTTTTATTTCTAAAAGTCATACTTGTGCAATATTCATAGAAATCACATTTATACAAATTATCTTAAGACCTTAACTACTTTATCTTAAGTAGAAAGACCTAAAGTTTTAGGCACAAACTCAAGTCCATTTCTGTAAGAGAGCAAAACATGCTGATTTCTGTACATTTTAGCACATCAGGATAATTTCAAACATTAAATCAAAGTGTGTATGAGACCAGTGAGTATTTCTTCACCAAACCCTCTGAATTACTGAATTTTACCGAAAAACTTTTGGCCTTAACTTTGTAGTCACAATTCTCTTTAAGAATCTATTAACAGCTGAATGTGACAATGCTCACCTGTATCCCCAGCTACTTGTGAGGCTGAGGTGAGAGAATCACTTGAACCCAGCAGTTTGACACCAGTCTGGGTAACATAACCAGACCCCATCTCGAAAGAAAAGAAAAAAAAATCTTAAAAATTATAGATTGTCTCCATAGCAAAATGTATCTATAAACACAAGTTTTGATACCATTCAGAGGCATTTTCTGATCCCTGTGACACTCAGGTTAAGATCCCTCATTCATCCTTAGGAAAGCCATTCACTTATAATAGCTGAATAACCCTGGTTCTAACATGTCCCTGCCTGTGGTCCTTTTCTAAAGATTATCTTTATTTTGCTTCCCTCTTCTCGTTGGACTGCCCTACTTTACCTTTGCTTCAAGGTTGCCTTCTCATCCTTGAACTACACCTCATTCATTATATTTATCTGAATGTCTTAGATCTCACTCACCAAAATCATTTTTTCCTTCCACATCACTCATGATACCACACTGACCCAGGGGCATGAATTTTTTATTCTCTATGACAAATGAATTTTCCCTCTTAGAAATGTACATCTCTTATTAACCTTCATGTTTTTTAACTAAGACTATGTGTCATTTACTGGTGACTGGACAAATGCCAACTACCAAGTTTCCTTGGGTGCAAAATACTATCAATTCCATGTAGCACAGCCAGAGGGCATTTCTACTTCATTTGATGAAATTATCCCCATTGACCAGCCAAAATATTCTAAAGGGATGCACACTAACAAGAGAGTAAGAAGGCCTCTGCCTAACCACATGCACACCCCAAAACAAAACAACAGAAAACCTAGAAATTGGGGAATGAATCAGTTAATAGGAAATTATTTTCAGCTCAAGAACTTTTCATTTTTAAAATGGCAGCATTTCCTTTAAGTCACTGAGAACAATATTCATGTTTTTAAATTGCTGGTTTTTCCCAGTCAGCAAAATGAATCATCAAGGAAAATGAATTTCTGCACCATCAATGCCTAATCCCATCTGTTTTATTGTATGTATTTTATTTACCACTGCAAAGCTCATATTTTTCTAAAAACCTAATATTTAAATATAACAATGGATTTTTGGTATTAAAATATTCCTGCCTTTGCTACCAAATAGTTTGTGATGACTCTGAGATTAATTTGCATATTTTTCATAAATCTCTGTGTCTGAGATTAATGAAAACGATAGACTTGAATTTCAAAATTATTGTATTTCAGTTTTCTTCAGTGTCAATTTTGTTGATGAATAATTTCTTGTGGATGTACATGATGGTGAGATTCACTGTGGTTTATTCATGTATGTACATAGGAAAGTTATGTCAGATTCATCCCACTGTCTTCCCTTTTCCCATCCCTCCTCCCTTTCCTGACAAGCACTGTTCAAATAATTTCACCAGGACCTCAGGAAAACAGATCCCTTGTTTCCTAAAGGAAATAATTGAAAAACGAACAAAATAAAAAGGAGGAAATTCTTGCATTTGCAAATCTCCCAACTATTTTTCCAAAGCAATTGCAGATCTCATTCTCTGTTTACAGGAAAGCACATCCTCACCACTTGTGAGTTGAATTAAAAAATTGAAGACCTGGTTTTACAAACAAAGTTTTTCTATGAAACATAAAAAGAAAATACAAGGGCTATGCAGAGTAGCATTCTTTGAAAATTTGTCCATTTGTTTTCTTTGACAAGGAAAGATGAAAATAGATTGACTTCTCCAGAAAGATAATAGGGAAAATTTGCCTAGGAGAATGCTGCTGAAAATAAGATATAGAAGCAATGAAGTAGAGCATCGACAGGTAACAAGAAAACAGGCACAGTGTAGGAAAGATGCTTACTGTGATGCCTAGGAATATGTAGCAATGTCATGAATCTCAAAACTGATTTTCCTTCCTTCTGAAGCAATGGTGACTTGAAAAAAAGCAAATAAAAAGGAAGAAAATACTCATAAACTGAAGTACTAGAGAGTAGTGCTAAAGCCCAGAAGCAATAGCACTTGGAACTGTGTTACAAGCATATTGGGACAATGGCATTTGAAGGAAGAAGTATTTGCCTTTTCACTTGCTGAGATGCCTATAGGGGCAGAAGAGGTGTTGATTTTAATGCAGATGCATCTGAATAAGTCAGAGAAAATAGGCCATAAATTATAACTATTGTTTATACAGTACTTCAAATAGGAAAATTCAGTTGAATGCTATGGTTTGCTTATAATTCTTCAATATATTTTTTTTCCTTAATTCTGTGACTGTTTAGCCTATTGTGGACCTTTTTGGGGGGAGACTTCCAGAAACAACCAATGTGAGAGGAAAAAGCATCTTTGGCAAAGCAAAGGAAAAGGGGGTGCTTTCTGTGGGCAGTACTGATTTTTTTTTCCACTGACAGATCTATCTATGGCAGGTAAAATACCTTTTCCATGGACTGTACACAGATTATTGTTTCTTTTGCCTAAACTGAGAAGTTTGTTACATATAACATCAGCAATCTGAGCAAATCATATGCTTCATATCATCCAAAAAAAAAAAAAATGGAGAAAGTTTGAATAAATAGAAAGAGGGGAAAAGACAAAAAGATGAGGAGTTCTCTTACATTCAGGTCAGAGATACATAAACAGCACCTCAAAAATAGCAAAGGGAATGTTAAAACTATGCAAGGAAATTTGGGGAATATGGACTGTGATTGTCTAACAAGTCTCTTACATCCCTAGGGCAATAACATAAAAAATAAAAGCTTTCTTTTCTGATATGTTCAGTAACTGTTTAGGAACCGGCACAAGCCGTCTGCATCAAGTAGAAGATTCCAAGCACTTTGTCTAATAGAATGAGCACAGGGTCTGTAAGGAGGTCATTTTGAAGAGTGTTTAAAGGGCACAGCAGTGAGAGCTACACGTGTTAGCCTCTTTGGAGAGTAAAATTGGAACAACTCTATGCAAATCATTGGTATAGACCCTGGAAACCAATTATTGAAAATATATAAACATAAAACAACAATGCTTCCTTGTAAGCAGCAAATCTTCATTAAGTCTTTTGGCATTGATTATATTCACATGATTCATTTTGAACTCTTCTTAGTAATGTGAATTTAATGCATAATTTCTGCATAATGACTTTTTTTAATTACCACATAATCATGGGTGGAAAAAAGTGTCTTCCATTTGGTCCATTTTACGAGGCTAAGCAAATAAATCTATAAAATAATTTATTCTGCTAGTTGCTTAGAAACCTTATTGTTGATATGACAACCCTGGCATAATAAATCAGCTCACCACCTTCTTTCATTTGCGTACAGAAGTCATATATTTCCAGAGGAAAAGAAATCTTCTTTCTTTTCCCTATGCTACAGTGACATCTACAGAAAGGAGAGAAAAAAAAATTGAGAGGAAATAATTTGCTTTCTTCATTTAAAAAAATTACTCAAATATAAAGTGCATTCAAACTCCTGGCCTTAAAAAACAGGTGAAAACACTTTTCCAACAGATTTTTTTTTTATAAATACCCTAAAAATCTCAGAGGGCCTAATTTATAGGAACTTATAACTTGTGCATTCTGAAATCTAATAGCGATTTCCAAGCAAGTTAGTCATGATAGTTCCAAAAAGAAGTAATTATTTCCTTCATGATGATCAGTGGATACTTGTATTTTTAAAGAATCAGTACTTTTGCTTAAGTATGAATAATCACTTATCTTCATAGCATCTTTTATTTTAAAGTGTTTAATCAGACATTTGGCAACTCATTCTTATAAATTACTCCAGAGTTTTAAAAATTTCCCTATCTACTTTGATATGGTTTAAACAACTAAGCTATGTTATTGTCTTGCATTAGGGAAACAATACAAATTTCAAAATACATCTGCCAATCTTTATATCAAATAAATTAGAACTGAAACCTTTCATTTCTAATTTGTCAATGAATTTCTCCTCTCTGATTATGAAGGTTGATCAGAGATAAAGATATTAACTCCTATGTTCTAGTGTCCATAATCTATTCCACTTCTATCCCATTAAAAAGAATGACAATGGTGCCAGGCACTGTGGTGCACACCTGTAATCTCTGCAACGTAAAGCAGAAAGATCTTGAATTTGACACCAACTTTAGCAATTTAGTGAGGACCTAAGAACTTGGTAAGTCCCCATCTCAAACAAACAAAAAAAAAGGACTGGGGATTTGGCTCAGTGGTTAAACAACACTGGATTCAATTTGGTATAAAAAAAGAACAAAAATGGAAATAATCCTTTTTTTTGTCAAGGTCGCTACCACTTATAAGAGAAAAATGACACTTTGAATAAAACGTATTGAAGCATTTCCCTTTCCTTCCCTTCCCTGCAAGGCTTCAACATGTTCCACACTGACAGATCTCAACATGACTTCTAAGTTATGCAAAGCTATGCAAAGCAGTATCACAGTCTTTGTATTAGTGGAAAGGAATCATTCAGAGACTTCATGGCATGGATAAGTTCCCATTGACTGTGTTTTATTTACAAACCAAATGGAAAAGGAAGAGGATGATGTCAGCGGCAGCAGCAGCAGCAGCAGCAGCAGCATCACTATGGTGTTTCCTATAGTGAGGAATATAACCACATGTTATGGTAATGATTTACTCCTCTAAAAATAGAATGGGGTAGTGAGGAAGCTTGTAAATGTTCAGAGAACCAGTTGAGAAAGGAATTTCAGTTCAGAAAACAAATTAATTCAACAGACACTAATGAAACACCTGTTATGTACTAAGCACTGTGTTCACTGGCAAAAGTACAAACAAAAGTGGAAATATGATATTTGGAAGCATGAAATTTATTCTAGGACAAGGTGATGTCCTACAGGTCTCAATGCATATTGTCTTACAGATAGATAGATAGATAGATAGATAGATAGATAGATAGATAGATAGATGATAGATAGACCATTTTTTCTCTGCCAAAACAGTATTATTTTTGTGTTTTGTGTTTAGTATTCAGGCATGGATTTAACTCCTAGAAACAGGAATGTTTCATATTGTCTTATTTTAAATGCACAGATTTGGTATTTCTTGGGGAAGATATTGTTTCACCAAGGCAACCCTTGCTTTTTTGCCCCTGGCATCACACATTTCAAAAGGACATGATTCCATATGTCAGAGCCTCTTTCTTTTGAAGAAAATCCCTTAATCCTGCCTTCATCTAAGAGGCTATGTGCTCATTCCCATAAATCCCTCTGGAACATTCTGCACAACACAGAAAGAAGTTCCACATTCACAGGGCTTCTCCACTGCACATTTAGCATTGGTCACAACAAAGATCCCAGTGCTCAAAGGAAAATGCTAATAAAAATAGTAAATGAAGCAAGAATGACAGGATTTAAGAAGTATTGAACTTGAACATAGGAATTCATTTATTATATTATATTTTATTATATTATACTAGTAATTTATATATATGTATATGCTATTAAAATATGCTATTAAAAATTTAAAAGGAAGATGAATTTCACAAAACTGATTGAAATTCCAGCTAGTTGACAGTGGATCCACTTCACTATTTGCTAAAAAATTTAAATCTATTAACAATTAATTTATATCACTCATTTTTCTAAGATCGCTGTATACTAAATTCAAACTGCAATTCGATGTTGGATCTTAAGTTGCAAGAATCGAACTGCTAAATCATGCAGAAATTAAAAATTATGTATGTGATTGAATTTCTTTTTCAATGGCTGATCCAAAAATGAGCTCTAGCACCCAACTGGGATGCTTGGAGAATGGGTTTGACACAGGAGTGAGATAGGTCTAAATAAAAGTTAATTCAACGGATGTGAATCTCAGGAAATCAACAAAATCAAAATTTTCTACTTAAAACTTTTTCCCTGTTGGCTGTAAAAAGACCCCTTATTTCCTCACTTGTACTTTGTCTTGCCCAACCTGCCTATTGGGCACCACAGTTGTTTGGTTTCTCTGACCCTTAAACCTCCTATTTCATTTCTAGTATATGTTATCTGACCCTGTAATATTGCCTAAAACTTAGATTTGCACTTCCTTAGGGGATCCCTAGGGACTCCTTTTCTGAATGACCTCCTCTGGCATTTCTCTGGTGCAGAATCTTATATTCTGAATGGCCCCCAATCCCCGCTCAAGCCACTTTGGTAAGGTTCTGATAAATGGTCTTCCTGCTGAGGGTTGCATAAGTCAGAAATGCAAACTAATTCTGGGAGATCATTGTACAGTCTTGATTTACCTGGCAGTTAGAAAAACCCTCTGAATATCAGATCTTCACTTGTAGCCCCCCAAACCCATTTCACACATATTTAATGTACGAGAAAAGAGCTTTGGAAGGCACAGAAGCAAAATGCAAGTTATAAGGTAAATATTGTGCAGAAAGCCACAACTGAACTCCTAGAGAGTTCCAATTTGATTTGTGGAACAATTGTGGCCTCTGTCTTCACTTAGTTATTCCTCAGTTTGAGGTTTAAAATGCTTAATATGATGTGTTTAAAATGCCTAATACAATTATAACAAACACTACATATGGAGATTGCAGAAAGCATCATAGTGTGAACTCTGGAACTCATTCATAAAGTTATACATCAGATGCTTATCCAACACCAAAGACCTGCCAGACCCGTGTCAGGAGTCCTGGATCACCAAGGGAGCAGGATAGACTTGAACCCTGCACCACTGCAGTTTTTCATCTCACACTGAGGAATGAAAAATAGATTCTGATAAAATAATCATCAGACATATAATTTAAGATAAAGATAATCACTATGAAGGAAGACTATGTAGAGCTGTAAGCCCAGCATAAGGGACCTGACCTTGTCTGAGGTCACCTGAAAAGGCTATTGAGGGAACGTGTCATTTTTGCTGAGATTTAAAAAGTAGGATTCTCTTAGGTAGGATTTAATTAGGTAGAAAGAATAATTGGGGGCAGGAGATTTTCCTGGCAGGGGCGATTAGTCTGTGCAAAGGCATTGAAGGAAAATACACTTTGAGAAACTGAAAGAAGACCACTGTGTCTGGGACAGCAAAGGCAGAGAGAATGTTTTATGATGGCTATAAAGTCCCAGTCTGGACATCTAGAAAAACGATTAAGTGATCAAAAAAGCCCATTTGTGTATGCCTGGTGAGGGTCTGAATGGTTACTGTTTCTCTTATCACTTCTGTTCTAAAACTTAGCTATTCACCAGGTCAGAGTATATCACCTAATTTAATTTGTTTGAAAGCAAAATAATTTTCTTTACTCATTTTATTACTGATTTTCAAAATCACCTTGAAGAGATTGTAGAATACTTCACCTGTTTACAACTTGACAATATATTCCACATTCTCTTGTTTTCAAGACTCAGCGCTGTCCACTTATTCTCCACAGACCCTTTGATTTATTGGCAAGACTTTCAGCATTTTAATCACTGAAGCAAAGTTTGTCATTTTACAGATGCATAAAGTGACCCAAGTTTAATGGCCAAAGATCATTCACTGCTAAACTTGGTGGCAGGACTGTGATAAGCATATTATCTTAGTGTCTGTCCCAAATTCAGACTGGGAACCCAAGTTTTATGGGGTTTATCTAACACTCTTACTGGCACATTCTGCTCCTCTCTCTGCCATTAGCCATTGTGAGATGTGCACGTAGTTGTTGTAGAGCAGGAACATGTACTAGACCTAGTAATTTATTTAGTACCTACTGTGTGAATGTCAGGTATAAAGCAGAGTCACAAGAACAAGGCTTCCTGGTAAAGAAGATTCCTGGAGGTAGGGTCACTGGCCATTGGGTTCTATGGTTAGGACTACTGAACAGGGATGTTCTTGGACAAAAAATAATGCATGTTTTGAAAAATAAAATTGAATTGTGCAATTGCTATCAGAATCCTGAGCCTTTCAAAAAATACATGTTCCTTTTGGAAAGGGGAGAAAAAAATCTTTATTCAGGACTAAATATTCAATAAATCTAAGAATCTACACATGCTTCAGACTAGTTGTTTTAAGAGTTTAGGAGAACTTAAATTAAGATGGTTGATTCCTCCAAATGATTCCTCTTTCCAAAGAAATCAGAATTCTGGTTACTACTGGTTATTTTTAAAACTTTTATTAAATTTTTACTTGTGAATTCACAAATCATGTTTGCCTATAGGGTAGAATGTAACATTTTGATATGTGACTATACTGAAACAAGATGAAGTCAAGTTAAATAGCACCATGTTTTGCAGTGACTTTTTTGTTTGTTTGCTTATAATCTGAGATGGATACAGAAAGGAAATCAACGCCGTCTGATCTATAACCAAGGTAAGTCACATTGCACTTGTCCTAAGAAGGGAGGTTTGTTTTTATCCAACCAAGAATCCACATCTTCCGTTGAATAAAATGTTTTGAATATATTGCACAATTGAGTATTTCAATTGTCATGTGCATTTTAGATATATTCAGCAATACAATTCCTATAAAACTTCAACAGGAAGTACTCTTTGTTTCCACTACATGACACATTCTGGAGAGAAGAGGAAGTTGGGCTATAATATGGTCATTACACCTACATGAAGCATTGGAAGGAGAGAAGGTTTTGCTTTTCTTATAATAAATAAATAAATAAATAAATAAATAAATAAATAAGAAAATTTTTAAAAAGCAGATAATGTCCCCTGACACTATCTGTAGATTTTAACTGATAAGTAAACAATTTAGCTTCCTCTCATGTGCCAGCTAACTAACCACACAGAAACTAGAAAACAGTTATTTTTAAAGTGATTCTTCCCAAATCTTATGCTCACTGAATCACTTCTATAATTACTGTTCTATGATCTCATTAGCATTTTTCAAACATGCCGTAGGTACTACATTTGTTTCTATCTATTCATTCATTTCCAGCCAATATATTTGAGTAACATTGAATAGACAACAGACAGTTGCCATCAAGTTTAGAATCTAGAGGAGGATTAGAGATGATAAATTAATGGAGTAATCATGCAAGTAAATATCAAACCACATACATAACAAGGATTTCCAAGCATTAGGATGAGAAATTTTGAGAGAGGGGATTGACTTTTTTAACAAGGACAGGGAGAGGCGACAGCTTGCCCTGGGCAAGGGCAAAGGATGAAAATGTTTCTGGTGGAGGAAATGGCCAGACTGAACACCCTTCAGAGGAAAGACAAAGGGATATTATCAAAGATCAAGAAATCAGAGTGGTTGGAAAGGAAAAGGAAGAAGAAAGAGGAAGAGGTGGGACAGTCTTGTCACAGATGAACATGTAGAACAAGGTGGGAGGACACTAGGTAGACTCGAAACTCAGGTTAACAGAATTAAACTTGCCCTGTCAGAAACACAGGAATGACGTTCAGATCTGCATTTTCAAAATTTAACGTACTGACTTCAGATTACATAGAGGAAAATGAGAGGGGGGAGGGGTGGGGATATGAAAGATGGTGGAATGAGACAGACATCATTACTCTATGTGTATGTATGATTACATGAAGGGTATGAATCTACAAAGTGTACAATCATTGAAATGAAAAGTTGTACCCCATTTGTGTACGGTGAATCAAAATGCAGTCTGTAAAAATAAAAAAAATTAAAAAGAAAAAAAATTTAATGTACTGCATGTGGAATATAAATTAGATGCAGGACAGAACATATGTGAGGAGAATGGGTGTAACTTAGACTGGAATGGTTTAACAGTATTGGATTTTTATAATTTAAGAATTTCTCTATCATGTTACTCTCAATTAGTAAATTGTGAACTCTTGGGAACTCTTGAGCATTTTCCTGAGCCATCTCCATCTTCCCATGTCCACATCAGCATAAGTTGGAACTTTCAGTCCAACGAGGTAGCTTCTCTGAGGACAAATTTTCTCAAGCTGTTCCCCTTAGACAATCTCAGCTGGAATTGTGTATTTCAAACTGTGGGCACAATTACTATTTTTGTCTACTCTGTGATTTCACTATCAAAGCTCCTCAGCCTTTGCCCATTAAGTAGTCATAATTCTTCATGTAAACTGAAATTAATTCCATGTCACATACAACAATAATGGAAATGTGCTTTTTTAAAAAATCACTAAATCTGCTTATTACTAATTTCCAAATACTGCTGTGCATACTAATGTGCATTACTGGGAAAGTCTAACTGACACAAAGAAAAATGTGAAAAATAAGGATAATAAAAAAATGTCATAAAAGTAAGATGATAAAAGCTGTGGTTGGTTTGTTGTAGGATGTTTTAAAGTGTTCCTTTATGACAAAATAAAATACAGTCAAATTTTTGACAGCCCCTTATTATTTTAATATGTTTTCCTTGGAAGTTTAAATGCATAAGAATTTCTGTTCTAGCCCAATTAGTTGTCTCCTGAGTTAAACTATGTGCTTAAAAATACTCAAGCCTCAGTAATATTTCCCAATCCTAGTTTTCTTCTTAAACTGTTAGTGGTAAGAAAAAAAGAAAAAAAAAAGGAAAAGAGAAGAGGAAAGCATTATTTACTGAAATCAGTCTGATTTTTCTTTGCAGAGCTTCTTAGTCCTGGAACTTTGCAACATTCCATCCCTCAGTCCTCAGCCTTTGCTTCTCTCTTTGGTTCTGTTGCTTTAGGAAGGCACAGATCACTGTGTTACCATGGGAATGCCGATCACTGTGTAACAAAGGAGCAATCATACAAAATAAAGGGTCTCCAATGTGCCACCCAGGAAACCAGCATGTTTCTTGAATTAGGAAGAAACCATCTTGAAATGCATGAGATATGAATTTCCAATACCATCAATAATTTTCCTCTAGAAAAAGTCATTTACTAGACATTTTAGTGTTTCCAAAATAGGAAAAGAAAAAAATAGGGTAGCTAATTTTTAGTGCCACATGCAAAGACTTTTCTACACCCAAATTGTATTTGTTCTTGTCATCTCTGTGATATGAAGTTTCAAAAATCTCCTACATGCAGTTTTCTTTTTTTCTCTTTTACTTGCTTCTTTTCTTGACTTGTTAGGAAATATATTTCTATTTAATGATTATTATTACATAACTTATTTTAAGTGTTGATTTTTTATTTTATATATAGATAAATATTAACATGCCAAATATGTCTCCAAGGCAGTTTCTAGTATCTCAAAACTATGCCCCCTCACAAAAATTAAATGATAAAATGAGAGCTGTGGTGTATACCTTATTCCCAGCAACTCAGGAGGCTGAGGGAGAAGGATTGCAAAAGTTCAAGGTTAACCTCACCAATTTTGTGATACCCTATTTGAAAATAAAAAATTAAAAAAATCAGGGATATAGGTCAGTGGTAAAGTGCCTGTGGGCTCAATTCCTGGTACAAAAAAAAAAAAAAAAAAAAAGGAGGGTGGTAATATTTGTGTTACTAGGGAGTTCAACAAACAAAATCATTTCATTTTTATATGTTCAATTGCCATTAAGGTAAACCATTGCCATCTAGAATTGACAATTTTTTTTAAAATGTGAGACCAGAGTATGTCTTGCCAAGATATTTCAAATGAATACATTCTTGAACAATGTTTTGTAATTCATTTACTTAGGAAATCACAGCTCAGATGCAACATCTGGTTTTCAGTGAGTTTTGGCTTTTTCCCCATTCTTCCATCTGGATTGACTGAGGTACAAGTCAATCAAGTGTGGAGCCAAAGGTCTCACAGCAAGATAGAGTTTGGTCCAGGAATAAAATCCAAGAGTTGTCCTTCTAAGCACCTTACTATAAGCCTTCTTTTTATATCCATATTATTTTATTGATTCTATTTTAAGGCATGGATTATTTCAGCACTGCCATTGTTAAAATTGTACACTTGACTAAAGTTTGCAGTCATAATAGCCATCATTTTAGAGCATCTGTCACACCATGTATCCAAGTTAGCAGTTTTAATATTCAGCAGCATGGTTTTCTTTGTTAAGCATACATCCTGCTTGGAAGACCTCACTATGTAATCTACCACTGAAAAAATTGACTGGCAAAATGTTCCCTTCACAAAGCAGAAAGCGCAGGATTTTGAGGAAGAAGGCCTAAATTAAAACCCAGCTCCACCATTACCTGGCCCTACAATCTGATCAGGATCTTAACCCCTACAGGGTTGTTCAACATCTATAAAACTAGTAAAAATAGAACTATGCAATTCAAAGTAGTATTGCCAGAGAATAAAATTTAAATGGTAATGTGTTAATTGACATGAAAATATTTTGTCATATGTAGATGATAAGTTCTTAAACTAGATTAACTTTTTGGTGTTGCCAAAAATAGAGAAGCTGAAAAAAATAATAATTGGCTAGTGATTGCATCAGTTCCTATTTAGATGGCTGCATGTGGAGTTGGTTTTGGACCCAGGATGCACTCATTAAAACTCTGCCATGTGGAGTGCTTTCCTGATTATCTATGGCAGAGACTATTGAACAGCACACTTTTTCTAGGCTGTCCTATATATCTTAGCGTTCTTGTACTTATAGGGTCTTCAGGACCCATTTTGGAAAAAGATCTTGCCCTTTGGTAGGCAAGATCTTTGACATTTCAGAAGGTGTTATTTAAGGCTTAGACTTCAATGTTCCAATAATCTTCTCCCTTTATTATGTTAGTTGTTTATTGAAGTATAACAATCACCCCAAAATTTAGCAGCTTGAAACAGAATACATTTATTGTCTCCAAGTTTCTGTACATCATGAAACCCCGTGAACCTGGCTCCTCTGCTTCAGGTCTTCTGCAAGACTGCAATGAACGTGTCAGTGGGGATGGGGCCCTCATCTGAAACATCAGCTGGTGACAAATTCACTTCTATTCTCACTTATGTAGTTATCTTGTAGGTCGTGTGCATGTGACGTAGAAAGCCTCAGTTCCTAGCTGGTCATTAGCTAGAGACCAACCACAGTCCCTTGCCACATGGCTCTCTCAACATGGCTTCATCAAAGTCAAAAAGAGGGGCTGCTGAGACAGAAGCCACAGCTTTGAGAACCCAACAATAAATGCAGCTTGCTTTCAGTGTTGTTATATAGATTGATTGGAGTCAAGTAGATCTAGAGGAGAGAATTACACAAGGCTGTAAATATCAGCCCTTGGAGAAGCTGTCTGCCACACCCACCAAAAGGTTTATCTGTAAGACAAAATAGCCACTGTCAGCTCTACTCCTGAAAACTCCTGGAGACTTTGTGGAGCATAGCCTCTACTAACCAGTGCTGGTTGTGAGATTTCAGGTTTTTCTTCTGATTTCTGACTATGAGCTGTATTCAATTTGATCTGTATAGCAAGAATCTTGAAATCAAGCAAGGAACAATTACAAAGAGATACTAAGAAATTCAGACTCGTAGACATTAGTTTGGTATTAAATAGTGTGTATTAAATATTATTTATTGCAAGGTAATAAAACAAGTTACATCAAAGCCTTACATACAATTTAGATATTTGACCTTGAAACTGGTGTTCTTTTCTTTTCTCTACTAACATGTTTGTTAGAATCCCTCCCTCATCACCATACTGTTATGGTTAATGTAAGTATTTTTAAAATGACATATAGTATTTTTGTTACCTTTCAAAAAACCCTCCTGGCTCTGCTTACCTAATGAAAGAAGTGGAGATTCATAGAATGGCACAAATTTAATGGTTTTGTAATTCTGTTTCTGATCTGTCCAAGCAGTTACTAGGTCTGTTCGCTGCATGGTTCCAAAGTCCTTTGTTCATAATTCTATTTTAGTACTTAGGGTACTGAAGTGGATTTTTATTTAATCTGTCTCTCATCCAGAGTAAGCTTTTCAGAGGACCTGACTTACTCTTTGAATTCTTATAGAAAAACAGGTGATCAGTTTGGAAAACACTGTTTATCTACTCCATAAAACATAGGGAATACAATAATTTATATATTTTAGAAATTATATGTTAAGTTCAAATATCAGAATGAAGCTTTTGCAAAATTTGGAAAAAGCAACACATACTGTCAGGTCAATCCATGGAGAATGAAAGAGCTAATTGAGAAATGAATAAGGATCAAAATAAATTTTGCACACTGAAAGAGTCCCATAAAATGTCCAAATACTAAGTAGATTTCATATTGATGAAGAGTTCAGATTTCTTTTCTACTTAGATAAATCCCCTAGTAAATCCTTACTCACAGATAATAACAACGATGACATGACAATCCCACATTTGTCCATTACCTACTACATGTCGTACATTGTTCTAAGTATGTAGAATGTGTTATCTCACTTAATCCCTACTAAAATCATGAAGTGCTATTATTTGCTGTACTTTATGTCTTTAGCTTAGAAAAATGCATAAAATTCCCGAAAGTTAGACTTATAGTAAGAGGTTCAGCAGCACTCTGAGTCCAGGGTGTTTGTCACTAAGCACAATGTACTTAACCCTATTCTGCATGGTTATCACAAACACACTGATCCAGACACCTCAGCGCATGCATGCCCTTTCCTTGTGACTCAGCTTCTGCACTGAATCAGCAATTCTACCTAGCTGCACTGAACTTTGATAGTCAAAACCACATGTGGTGGAATATGAAATTATGGTTCCCCAGAATAATTGTCCATTTGTGCTATGATAACTGAATACCATAATTGGGTAATTTTCAGAGAACAAAATGTCATTCCTCACAGTCCTTGAGACCAGAAGTCCAAGATCAAGGCACCAGTATCTGGTGAGGCTTCTCTTTGATTCAGGTTGGCACTTTGAATACTACAACTTACTGAGGTGAGGAAAACTTTACCCTCTCATGGAAAAAGCTAGAAGGGCATAGAAGGCCAACCTCCCTCTGTCAAGATCGTTTATAAGGGCATTAATGGGTCATCACATTCCAAACATCTCTTAAAAGTCCCTTCTTCCCAACATTATTTCATTGAGGATTAAGTTTCCAACCCATAAATTATGGGGAAAACATTTAAATCAAAACACTCTATAAGAAGGAAAAAGGTCTCTAGCTTTTCTTTTTGGTATTACTTTTATCCTCTTGCACATTAATAAACTTTCAAACTCAGCCTCAAAAGAAGTTGCAGTCCAAATAGTTGTCCAAATAAGGATTCCATAAATCACTGCTTTCAATCAAAAGAGTTCGGAAGACCCTGAGAAAATAATTCTAAAATTAAAAATAAAACATGCTTGGTTCTCTCTGGTAGTTTACTGCTGAATACATGTACTCTTTGCTAGTAGCATGTACTAAGTCTAAGCAACATTACTTCCTCATCTTCCTTGTCCTACAAGAAAAACACTGCTTCTGTGCCTTCTGTCAGTTCACAGAACTGACAGAACAATAATATTGCCAAATTTTCTGGATGGTCCCGGACTTTTAAATTTTTTGCGTGCATTATTCAGATAGACATGTCTCTAACATCTTGCTTAGAAAATAGCATTTGAATCTAAACTGTATTTCCCCAAATGTTATCAGGCTAATAGGGATCTTAAACTCTCCTATGTTGAAGCCATTGCCATGGTCTGAATGTGTGTTTTTCCCCAAAATTCTTATGTTGAAATCTAAGATCCTCATATTAATAGTTGAGGCCTTTGGAAGGTCATGAGGTCACAAGACAGTGTTTTCATTAATGAAATGAGTGTTCTTACAAAAGAAACCTAAGAGACCTCTTCTCCTTCCACCATTCGAGGACACATTTAAAAGGCTCCTTCTATGAACCAGAAAGTGGCCCCTTATTGTCTTCATCTGTCAGTGTTGATCTTGGTTTGTCCAGCCTCCAGAATTATGAGAAATTCACATCCTGTTATTTCTAATCTGCCCAAGTTTTTGCTGTTTTCTTATAGCAGCCCATGGACAAAGACAACAATGTTAATATATACAAAATCATTTCCCACCTGACCATGAGTTTAATTATCCCTATTATAGCCAGGCAAAATGCCAAATGAGTAAAACTGATCTTCAGTGGTAATTGACTCAGGTTCTTACCCATTTCTCAGTGAGAAGGTAAAACTGTTTTGCAGGGTTGATCTTGTAAATTAGTCTGCTTTCAAGAAGGAGAGCATTAAGAATGTTAAAGAACTACCACCTGACAGATAAGAAACTATTCTGTTTTTAAAACTTCCAAAGGGATTTATTTGTGTCTTTTTTATACCCTCTGATGAAAAAATGCACTCCTTCTATAACTGGTTAAAATTAAGGTCCATGATTTCCTTTTCAATAACCAACAACTTATCAAAGTTGTAGTATGCTTGCAATTCTAATATAATATTGTATCATAAATTATAACATGAAGGTAATAATAAAGGTAACTAGCAATTAAAAATAGCCAACATTTAAACAGTGCTTCTCATCTGTCAGGCACTATAAAAAGAACTTCGCACGTATTATCTCATTTAATCTCCATAATGTGTACTTGAGACAGATTGCTGCTTGTTCAGTTTTTCAGATAGAAAGAATTTAGGAGGAGGAAAGTTAGATAATTTGTCCAAGATAAAAAATGCAGGTCCAAGGTGGAATTATGATTCAATCACTGACTCTCACATTGCCTGTCCCGAGCACTAAGTTGCTGTTCTATATCCCCTCTTCAAATAAAAAACACACTTAAATTTTGTGTCATTTCTGAAAATATTAGAGCTGGGCTAATTTCTCAAAATCAGATACCTGTAGAGACAGAGAGCAGAAATTATCCTAGGTGGTTCCCGTAATCTCCCTGGCAAACCTACAGATACTGTCAACTCAACCACCAGAACTATTCCTTCACATGCAGTCTGGTCATCTCATTCCTCTGGCTCAAATACTTCCAATGTCGTCTTCAGGAAAAAAGTCAAAAGCCTTACAATATCCTAAAATGCTCTGCACAGACTGCTGTCTCCTTCTACCCTCCTTGGTCTCGTTCTCCACCTGCTCCCTCCTTCACTCCACACAGACATACTGGCCTCCACCTTGTCCTTGAACACACTCTCCCTCCTCAGTGTCTTTGAATTTGCTGATCCATCAAATAACTTGATTTTTCAAGTCCTTGAGGTTTTTGATCACATATAATTTTCCCAATGAGACCTGATCTGGTTCCCTGTTTAAATTACAACCCAACTCTAACTTCTTTAATGATTGTTTTGTGGTACTGGGATTGACCCCAGGGGTGCTTTACCACTGAATCACATCTCAAGCCCTTTTGATTCTGTTTTTGAGTCAAGGTCTTGTAGGACGCTGAGGGTCTTCATAAATTGCTGAGTCTGGCCTCCAACTTGGGATTCTCCTCCCTCAGCCTCCTGAGAAACTGGGATTACAGGCATGTGCCACCATACCCAGAACCCACTCTGACTTTTCTTGACACTCACTGGTCCCCTTTCAGAGCCCTTACAATCATCTAACATCATATTTCATTTACTATTTGTCTACATTTAGTACTAAAATCCATGAGAGTTTACTGTTGAATCCATAGTGCCTAGTATAGTACATGGCATTATGGTAGGTGTCAAATGAATACTTGAATAGGAAAGAATATCAGACTGGTGCTCAAAAGACCAAAATACATGTTGTAATACCAATATGAGTATATTCTATCAACAAACTGAAATAGATATTTATTTATTTATATGCTGTAAATTGGAAATGTAATCTTGAAGACTAGCTTCAAGGCTTCTTTAAGTAAAAAGCACAGGAAGATCTCACAAGCACACATTTTTAGCTATTAACAAAGACTCATTGAAAGTTTACAAAAAAGCAAAGATAGTACATCAACCATTCAGATACCTAGAATATAAAGGGCTTTAAATAGAATAATTAATAAAGTTACCAACACAAAAATGTCATATTGAGAAAAATCAAGATTACAGTTCCATGGCTTCATGGCTCCTGTTGACTGAGAAGTGTAGGAACCAAAGTAAAACTTAACCAGTGGCACCCATGAATAGAGGGACAAGAAGACAGGGGAACGATAGCTTCACAGCAGTGAGTCATGCACATTTTAATCCACTCTTGCTCTTCACCCGTTTCACATTGAAACCTGATATGAAGTCACACAGACCTGCATGAGCTTTCTACATGAATGTCAGAGAAATCAGAAGTCAGAAAGAACAACACTTAATTCCAAAAGGTCATTAATTCCTCCCACTGCCGCAAATGGAAAAGAAGGCAAACAAAAAGTGAACTGAGGTGACAAAAAGGCTTTTGAGGGAGCTTTATATTCCCAAATACTCACTTGCTTGATGTTAAACCTTTCCTTGGCATCCAAACCAGCCCAACTTTGTGAACTTGGCTCTCTCACTCGATGGAGTGTTCTCAAGTTCCTCTCTACTACTATCTTCTCCAAGTATAGTTTTAAAAGGAAAAAAAAAAAGATTAAAAAATTCCAAATGTCGGGCAGAGAGAACTATTCTTTTATTTTGGCAGTGATGAGCAGCTCCTTGGCAGGCGACACTGTTAGTTAACATTGTTAGCACTTTGGAATTGTCTATGACTTTTGTCATGTGTTTAAGCTGATTAGCCCCTTGGGTGACTTTGGCTTTGAAAGCGGCATTTCTTTGACAGCTTGCTGCGGGTACAGATGTCTGGACAACAGATAAAGTTCTTAACCCTTATTTCTCATTTGGTTTCTGCTGAACTATTCTAATAGTGCCTTGCAGACTTATAAACAGAAGGCAATGGCTTATGTGTTTGAAGATGTTCACTTACAGCTGCCCACTCTTGGTGGGCTACATCAGCAGCTGCATGTGTGACTCCTTGGCTCTCGCTCCCTTCCCAAGCTAAACTCTGTAGACTTCATCTCTGTGGTCTTAAGTCAGCTCCAGCCTCTTCACTGCCATTGCTACTATCCTTTCTCCAGCCTGAAAATGAAAGTAGTCTCCCTTATCCTTCATGATATGAGTTCATTTTCTGCATTATGTTCTTTATTTCTCTCTTCACAGTCAATGTTCCATTCAAACTGACATACTTTTTGCTTTCTGGTTTTTCCAGTTGAATTCCAGGTTCCCTGCCACTTCCCTCATGATCTCTGAATCCTCTATTTCTTTACACGATCCTTTGTCTGAAATCAATATTTTCACCACTACTCACTATTGTGATAAGCGTGACTTACCCTCATAATTTCACTATTTTTAGCATATCAACTCCCAGTTCTATTTTTCAAACACCCTGAATTATTTCCCATTTATATTCTCCATCAAATAAACTCAGGACTCTGCTAAAAAATAATCATCTTCTTCACTGGCTATAAAATAAAATCCCAGCTCTCATTTCACATAGGCTTTAATCACTCTAATAAGTCTTTTATTTCCATAATGCTAGGGTGGTTTTGTTTTTCTAAGACTGATACAACATTCTCAGTTTAAAAATACATAATTTAATAAAATTATTTCCTTTTTATTTATTTTAAAAAATGCATCCAAGAAAATGAATGCCATCGCTCAATATTACAATACAGTAATAGCAAAAATCAGAAACATTGAAATATCAATCAATACTGCAGTGATGAATATACTTTGAAATAGTCTTATACCATGGAATTCTATATAGTAATCAAGAGTATGTCTAGCTCTGTCAAAAGCAGCCATTGATACTGAAATTTTGTCAATATATGTTGTAAATGAGAAAGCAATTTTCAAAAAATACACAAAGTATAATATAAGATTTAATGGAAACAAATGCATTGAAAAGTGTGAAAAATTGTGCCATAAAGTATTACTTCTTGTGTTTGTGTGAAGGGGATAAAGACATTTTCCTTTTTTTTCATACTCATTTTATCTTTATATTGTTTGAATTCCTTCAGAAAGAATGGTCATTTGCTATCTACTTATTTTAAACAATCTCATCCTTACATTGGACTGTATGATTGGAGACCTGGCATGTTATGGTTTATATTTGTTTATTTATTTTTTATTTCACAACCACATCAGAGTAAATAACTTGAAAACCCTGCCAGAATGCTATTGTAATTTTATAGCACTGACAAGAATCCTATCAGACAGTGCTGGTCAGGATTTTGTATAGGGAAAATGTTCAATTTGGGGTATTATATTTCATGAGGGAAATTAAACTGTCTGACTCAAGAGAAGGATAATCAAGAATAAACACTTCAAAGACTGAGGACATTCACAATGAATGAGAAAAGGCTATGTCATTTAGGAGAGTGTTAGCTTGAAAACAGCAGACTAGTTGCTTAAACAAACTTCTTATATAACAAGATTGCCATAGCAGGCACTTTTGGGATGGGTGAATTCAGTCGGGTTTCTATGATTATTTTGTTTGCGCCCATAGCTGCAAAATGACCCCAAGAATTCTATGCTTTCATGGAATTGTTAAAGGCCAGGATGAAGAGAAGGAGGGGTATTTTTCCTACATCACTGGTTATACTTCATCAAGAGTAACCTCCACCTATCTGCTGTCAGCCAATGTATAGGGAAAATATCCATAAGTGACACCATATGGCACTTATAAACAACTGTAAAAACCATTTCAATGGTAAGATACTGTATTCACCAAGTACCTGCACAAATGATCCTAACCCACTCAGGAGAAGCAATCATTCGGTATTATTAGCAAAGCAAAATACACCCTTATGTTTCAGTAACCAAAGTTCAAACTTTGAAGTCAGTTTATCCATATATAAAAAATAAAACAGGAGTATTGGAATAAGCTCTTCTTTGAAGGTCTTGTAGAACTCGGCTGTGAATCCATCTGGTCCCGGACTTTTCTTTGTTGGTAGGCTTTTGATGACTTCCTCTATTTCATTGCTTGAAATTGGTCTATTTAAGTTGTGTATGTCCTCCAGATTCAGTTTGGGTGGCTCATATGCCTCTAGGAACCTGTTGATGTCTTCCAGGTTTTCTATTTTGTTGGAGTATAAATTTTCAAAGTAGCTTCTTATTATGTTTTGTATTTCAATTGTGTCTGTTGTAATATTTCCATTTCCATCACGGATTTTAGTAATTTGGAGTTTCTCTCTCCTTCTCTTTGTTAACGTGGCTAAGGGTTTGTCTTTCATCAAGAACACAGGCAACAACAGGTGTTGGCAAGGATGTGGGGAAAAGGGTACACTCATACATTGCTGGTGGGAGTGCAAGTTGGTGCAGCCACTCTGGAAAGCAGTGTGGAGATTCCTTAGAAAACTTGGAATGGATCCACCATTTGACCCTGCTATCTCACTCCTTGGCTTATACCCAAAGGACTTAAAATCAGATTGCCTCAGTGATGCAGCCACATCAATGTTCATAGCTGCTCAATTCACAATAGCTAGATTATGGAATCAACCTAGATGCCCTTCAGTAGATGAATGGATAAAGAAACTGTGGTATATATACACAATGGAATATTACTCAGCCATAAAGAAGAATAAAATTATGGTATTTGTAGGTAAATGGATGATGTTGAAAACTCTTATGCTAAGTGAGATCAGCCAATCCCAAAAATCCAAAAGCCGAATGGTCTCTCTGATATATGAATGATGATGCATAATGTGGGGGGGAAAGATGTCAAGAATGGAGGAAAGATAGCTAGCATAGAGGGAAGGGAGGGGTGGGGGTGGGTGGGGGGTAAAATTAATAACAGAATGTGTGACAGATACCATTGCCCTGTGTACATGCATGAATGCACAGATGGTGTGACTCTACCTTGTGTACAAACAGTGAAACAATAGCTGTACTCCATTTGTGTTCAATGAATCAATAAGTAAATAAAAGAATAAATAAATAAAAATAAAAAAATAATAAAAAAATAAAACAGGTTTTACCTATAGATACTATACCTATCTACCAACCTAACTGTATTAGTAGTGGTGTTATTACTTTCAACAAAAAGTATTTTGAGTAGTTACAAATGTCATTTGAAAATTTAAAAACTCACTATAGACTTCTTATCTAATTTTAAATATACAAATGCACTATTATTATGCTCTGAGAAATAAAGCACAATTTCATAGAAATAAATTATTGTGGTAAGAACATCTGACATGAGATCTACTCTTTTACCAAAATTTTAAATGCAAAATATAGTATTGTTAACTACAGGTACAACATTGTACAGCAGATCTCCAGAATGTTTTTGTCTGCTATTATTTTAGAATCTCATCTTTACAATTCAGTACAATATTCCCAGACTCTGCTGCTTCTCTATGTACTCAGCAAATTCCTTTCGGTCACCATTACCTACTGAGGGTTCTCAGTATAAGGAGCTCATTATTACTTTTAATTCATGTCCACTGAGAAGAAGGATTTAGGAGCTAGTGATTATACCATTGCAATTCATAAAGGACTTCTTGGAATTGGTCCTTTTTACATGTGCTAATGACCAGCCCATGACTCTTACATTACCTACCCAACCTGTAGAGATGCTTCGAAGAGCTTCTGCATTGATGATAGAGCAGAAGCAGATGAAAACACCAACTTATAAAACCTCAACATCCAATTTATTTACAAAGCAGTAAATACTGAGCATTACATTGTCTCACTACCCTTCACTTTGCTAAGCTCCAAAAGCTGTTAAAGAGTTTCTTCATTATTTGTTCATTACTTTTAAATGCAACTATTAGGTTTGTACTGTACAGTGACCATCTTTTAAATCTAAAATGCTGTGTTTGTATGCATTATATATCACTATAAATTGTCATGTAACTCCTAAAATATTCCTTATGAAGCTTGACTGACTTCCTGCTAAAAAAAAATAATAGAAGCCATATTTTTTTTCTCAGACATTAACAGTAATCAACAGCTAGATTAGGATAGCGGTCTTGACTTCCATGAAGTGTCTGAATGACAATTGGATGAAAATATGTCTGGAATAAATCCGTTTCTCCCACATATAAAGTTCTGTTGAAAAATTATGACTCATATCATAATTTAAATTTATTTTTAAAAATAAAAAAATATTCAATTTTATAGACTTCATCCAAAAATGGTCAATGGTGAATGTATCTTTGCTGTAGAGTTTTCTCTATTATATTCAGGGTATACAATGACTTCTAATATCTGTCACCTAAAATTAAACTAAACTTCACAGGTTAAAGGTCAAATCCTATACAAGACTGCCCTGATTTCACACACTAGATGCAAGTAGTGGTTCCCCAGGACTTCCTCACTTTTGACCTGCTGACTACAAATTCCTTTGTTCCCACAGCCACCTCAGTTTCCAAATCTGCTAGAAAAACTCACAGAACTCAGAAAAATATTGTGCTTAATGATTACACTTTTATTATTGAAAAAGAATAGATATCAGAAGTAACTACTGGGAGAGATGCATAGAATGAGGGCTGAGAAGCTCTTAACCAGGAATCTTTCACTGTTTCCAGAGACACATTACCTTCCTGGCACACAGACATGTGACAATATGCAGAATAGTTCCAGCTACAGAGGTTCACCTGAATTTGTTATCCACACTTGTTATTGGGGTTTCATGTTGTGGGAATAATTGATTGAGCCACTAACCACTTGGTTGAAGTCAGTCACCAGTCCCACAGAGATGTTGGGCTGATAGAGACCCAAGTCTGGGCTGACAGAACATGACTTAAACTGTCAACTCTCTCATCACATGGTTGGTCTTTCTGGCTTGGACAGATCTCTTTTCTTGAGTTATCTCACTAGGGTAAACTTTTGAAGGGGGGACTCCATGAGTCACTTCATTAGACTAATCTATCAAATATGGTTCAAAAGGCCTACCAAGAGCTAGACTCTGAGATGCACACCTATAATTCCAGCAACTGGAAGGCTGAGGCAGGAGGTTGGCAAGTTCAAGACCAGTCTCAGTAACTTAGCAAGACCCTGTCTAAAAATGTAAAAAGGGCTGAGGTTGTAACAGTGACAAAGTGCCCCTGCATTCAATATGAAGAAGAAAGAAAGAGGAGGAGGAGGGAAAGAAAAGAAAGAGGAAGAAGAAGAAGGAGAAGGTGGGGAAGGAGGGAAGAAGAGGAACAAAACAAGGGAGGAAGGGGGAGAGAGAGAGAGAAAAAAAAAAAAGGAGTGAATGAGAAACCTACCAGTAATCTGTAATAACAAAGATATTCCTACCAGTCAGGATACTCCAAGGTTGTCATTCTCCTGAGGACCAAGTCTAGCACAACTTTTTATTCTAAGGAATTAGATGTGACTTCTCAAAAAACAGAGACAAAAGTCAGACAAGTTCTTTATTACCAAAGGCAGAATTTTTTTAGAGAGAGATTTTTGTCATGCACATGTTTCTTTATTTCCACCAAAATCAAAAGAGGAAACTGTTAATAGGTTGAAATTATTAAAATAGACTGGATGAATAGTATTCCATTGTGTATATATACCACAGTTTCTTTATCCATTCATCTGTTGAAGGACACCTCGGTTGATTCCATAGTCTAGCTATTATGAATTGGGTTGCTATAAACATTGGTGTGGCTGCATCACTGTAGTATGCTGATTTTAAGTCCTTTGGGCATAGGCCAAGGAGTGGGATAGCTGGGTCAAAAGGCATGTCTATTCCAAGTTTTCTGAGGAATCTCTACACTGCTTTCCACCAGTAATGTAAAAGTGTGCCTTTCCCCCCCTCCCCACTGCCACACCAGCATACACAATGGAATACGATTCAGTCATAGGGAAAAATAATATTATGGTATTTGCAGATAAATTGGATGGTATTGGAGAATATTATGCTAAGTGAAATAAGCCAATCCCCAAAACCAAAGGCTGTATGTTTTCCTTGATGAATGGATGATGATATATAATTGCGTTGGGGCAGTGGGGGGGTGAGAGAAGAATGGAAGAACTTTAGATTACAAAGAGAGAAATGAGAGGGGGAGGGGGCAGGGGTATGAAAAATGGTGGAAAGAGACAGACATCATTACCCTATATACATGTATGATTACATGAATGGTATGAATGTACATCATGCACAACCATAGAAATGAAAAGTTGTGCCCCATTTGTGTACAATGAATCAAAATGAAGTCTGTAAAAATTTTTAAAAATAACTCAATAAAAATTAAAAAAAAATAGACTGGCAATTCAACACTGATCACTTTTTTTGTATCACCCATCTCCCACTAGCAAAAATCTCGGTTGGAAAAGAAGTATAAAAATAAGGCAACCTGCATCCAGTTGGCAACCATTAGTTGGAAGACCAGCAGGGAAAAGTATGTGTCCTCCATTTGTACCCTACAAAGAGTTCTCCTCTACTCACCTAGTTTATCCTAGCTTGTGCTTTGGTAATCTATGAAAGTTTTTCTTACTACAATGATAGGTTTCTTTTCTTAACTTTTGGCTTCTGTTAAGTATATTTTCTTTTTGATATTTGTAAACATTTGAAGTATACTTATAATCATAACAGCCCCTTTTTCAAAGGAAATATCAAAATAGTTCCAAGGAAATAATCCCAAGGAAATAGCATGATATTAAAGAGAAAAAAAATCCATCAATAGAAAATATAGAGTTTCATGAAAATATACTTATCTCCATTTTTTCAGAAATATGGAGCTGCGCTGTTTGCATGTGGAGTGCTGTTCACCAAAAGTGTACCCTACATTATGGAGTTTTCATAAGGCTGTGACCCAGAAAATGAAAACCCTAGAGATTAGCTTATTTTGACAAATGCTCTTGAAAGTTCAACTGAGTGAATTAAAAATAGTAGTATTCTATACAATTTCAGGGATAGGGAAGACAAAGAGTCAACAAGAATTTGTTTGCTTTTTCATTGGAATATCAATATTTTTAAGTTACCAAATACTTGGAGATTTATACAGCTTCCATGCTAAACTGCCTATAAAAAACATTGAGTGAAATAAAGTATGTTAGACTGACATTTCCATTGAAACCCAGCCAAATTAAAGGAAGTAAATTGCAAATTTGCATTTTGTTTCTAACAAACATGGAACCCAGTTCTTATAGGAGTCAGCTAAACAAAGACTCCTGTGTGAGTGAGTTATGCTGAAACACACCACATACCACACACACACACACACACACACACACACACCCCAAAACTCTCCTCCATCAGGCAAATAATAATGCATTAATATGGTCCATAAGTTGCTGTCATAAATTCTAGTCATTACCATTTTTAATGCTACTTTAGATTATAAGGTAATCTTTGTAATCTCATTATTTGAATAAAGTTAATTCTAAATAAAGTCCTATGTGCTTGAAAATCTGAAGCAGAAGCAGTCTTCCACCCTCTCCTTTGAGGGTGACTATTCTCATCTATCACAGACAAACCTATCAAAGGTGTACAATAAGAGTGGTAATATGTGTTTAAGTTCAGGGATGTTTTGTTTCATGGAGTATCTATTTCACTTTTTTGCTTTTTGGTGTCAAGGTATAGTGAATGTTGCAGTGATTTGTATATAAAAAATGCATAGGATGACACAGTTGTTTAATAAATCATATAATTTGGCCAAAGGAAGAAAAATATCTAAATATTATCAAAATCTTTAATATTAAAGAACCAAATATGTTCCAAGTGGAGAAAGCTCATCACTCAAACTACACAGTGGCTGAAGTGATTCTGACTTCCAGAGAGACACATGTCATTAAGCATATGAAATTTAAGTTGGTGATTTCTAACACAGGAAAATTTTAATTTGTATCCAAAAATGAATTGCACTTTCAAACAAGGTTGTATATTCCAGTTTTGCAAGTCATAATTGTCTTTTACATGGTCAGAAATGTCCTTCTTAACAATTACCTAAAGTAATAAGCAACGATTACTGTTATATTAGGTTTTGACCGATAGTATATTTTCCCGTAATTATAAGATGCAAAGAAAAACTTTGAGCAAACATGAAACTTAAAAATAGCTCATTGCATTCCTATTTACTCATAAATATGAAAAAATAGCTCACTAATTTTTTTCTCTCCTCTACATTCAGATGGTGTTCTTGACCTTATTTCTATGTTCTCACTAACACAATGTACTTGGATGTTTCTTGGTGGTTTACTCAATTTGAGAAGCACAAAGCTTTCAGTAGTGAGTACAGATAGGTAATTAAAAGATATCTTTTCATTTGTTTACCCAAAGTCATCTTTTAAAAATGCTCTGTGGTTGCAAATGAGTCTTTTGAAATACTGTTTTCTTTTAATTAAAGAGTAGTCTGATTTTTGTGAGACTTTATGATAAGCATAAGTAAAATAAGACTATCTCAAATTTTTCTTAGTCAAACCATAGCAAAATACCTAAAACATTTAAAGACTAAAAATAGTGATTAGGACAAAGGAAGTCTTATTGTGCAGCCTAGAATCTATGTAATTTGGAAGGATAAAGCTTTAAAAACATGATATTACAAATACAATATTAGGCAAAAATAAGGGTCAGTGAAGGACCCAGAAGTTTAATATATTTCAGCTTTATGGTAATTTCATTCTGGATATCCACTAAAAGTATATCTGCAAATTCGTTTTAGAAGAGATGAAATGACCAAATCTATAAAAAATGTTCTATCTCAACAGCTTGAAAACGAAGAATCAAAGTCAATTCCAAAATGGGAATAGGCCAAGTACTACCAAGGTGGTGCTGAAAAATAAAGTTTTAGTATAAGCAAAAAATTAGGCATTAATTAAACCTGTGTAAGATCTCTGAGCATTAAGATAAACCTGATTATTATACAAGTTTAACCATTACCATCTCCTTTCACAATCATTAGGTTTGTGCCGACCAAATGCAACACTTTCATTTTCGTTCTTTTTTTTTTTTTATTTTGTTTTCAATCCAGCTGAGGAAATTTAAATCCACTACCATTCCAATTGTCAATAAATCCATAATCATACAGTCAAATCTGAGGTTATACAAATATTGAAATTTTAAAGAAAATAAAGATCTTCTGATGCTAATTAAGCTTAAAATTTCAAATCAAGATTCTGCTTTTTGCTGCCTTCATTACCTGGAGATATAATTGAGTCTTTATAGGATTAAGTTTGTTCATTGACAGAAGGTGGATCCACTTGAAAGCAGTGTTATAAAAATTAGAGATGATGTGTATAATATTTTTGACATGTGGGAGATTAAATAAACCATAGTTTGTGACATTCTAGCAGGCAATAGAAGTAACGATAACCATAACCTATAGATGTTTTAACTTCGACTGTATGTTTATGACCAAAGTCATGGAAAACATTAGACAGGACTCAGTTACCATGAGTATTATTCAAATGTGGATAAAGTGTGCATGTGTCTCTGATTTCATCCATGATTCAAGTCAGTTTGGCTAGACAGTTTAAGCCAAAACTCACATTCAAGTGAAAGCTGGAATTACCCTCACATTTTGCCATACTGTAGAAGAAGCAAGAAATACTTGTGATTTCTGCTGAAAGAAACAGAAAGCTTGAACGTACGTTACTCCTTCTGTTATAATAGCAACAAATTCACAAATTTTTTTGATCCCATCAGCGAGCTGAGGACTCTGGGCAAACAACCTAAAATCTGAGAAAAGCAACCTCAAAAAGGAAAAAGGATATGATTACTTGCATATTTTGAGGATAACCTTACTTGAACATACATTACTCCTTCTGTTACAATAGCAACAAATTCACAAATTTTGGTATGAAGAATTCAGGTACAATTTTAAACTCGTTTCTAAAGCCAGGTGTGGGCAGGAATGAGAATACAGAGCTCCTGAAAACCACTGATATGAGGTGAATTCACACCTCTAGTGGACTTTTCTCCAAAGACTGAAATGATATTTCCAAGAAAGACTGGGTAAGGATCATTAGTTCTGAGTAAGCCTCCCTCATAGTGTAATTATGCAAGGGAGAAAAAACAGCAATGCTATTGACAGTTCACAAAGTACAACTCCAACTCTGCTCACTTCTCTCCCCTGTGAAGGAGTTAAGGCAAGATAAACACCTGAGGTTAGGGCAGTTAAATCATGTTGTCTTTAGGGTTTTGGTGAATAACCACTAGAGTTAGGGGAGGAAATGGAAATATAGTTTCTTGGGACTATGTCCTTGGGTCATATCATTTGATTTCTCTGCAAGTTGTTTCATTTTTTGTAAAAATTGACAAGATATTTTAAAATTTATATGTAAATACAAACTTAGCTTAAAAAATGTTGAAAAAGAAAAATAAAGTCTGATGCATCATGCTAACAGATTCCTAGATTTGTCATTAGTCTTCAGTAATTAAGACAGTTCTGTGTTGGAAAAAGGATTTTACCTATAGACCAATGGAGCTAATGATGAGCCCAGAAGTATATCTTCAATTGGATGTCAATAGACACATGAGGATATTCACTGGAGAAGCAACAGTCTCTTCAACATAGGATACTAAAAAATTGGATATTTATAGGAAAAGCAATAAGGAATTTTCATTCATGCATTTTACCATATATAAACATCAAACTAATTTTGACTTCATCAATATTTAAAGTATATGTAAGCAAAATATATTCAGAACTCCTGAAGTAAAAAAAGAAGTGAACAAAATGGGTCAAATATTGATATAAAAATTTCACCAAAGAAGAAATAAGGAAGAGAAATGCACAATGTACATGATAATATAATTAGTAAGTAGAGAAATGCACATTTAACCAGAAGTGAGATAGCATGACATGCTTATTATGACAATTAAACTTAAATGGATACAAAGTGCTGGTGAAAATTTAGAACCACTAGACTCTCACATATGTCTGGTAAAAATGAAAAACTACACACCTGCTATGGTTTTGATATGTTTTTCCCAAAAGCCATGTATTAAAGGCTTGATCTCTAGCACATGCCACTATTGGGGGTTAGTAGAATCTTTAAGGAGTGGGTGCTAATGGAAGTCTTTCAGCTCTGAAGGGAAACTTCAGGTATCTTGTAACAATAATGGAAAGTTGACTAATGCAACATGACTTTGGAAAACATGTTGGTAGTTCCTTATAAAATGAAACATACTTCTTCGTATGACCAAACAATCAATCTACTTCTTGATATTTACTCAAACAGAAGTAAAAAGAAAAAAAAATTTGCATGAAAACCAATGAATTATGGTGTGGAAGGGAGGAATAAACAAGAGACAAAAATGCTCAGGAGGCCTTATAATCCCTCTTTTTAGCCCAGAGACACCTGCTGGCATAGGGTGGGGAAACCAGCACTATCAAGAACCAGCACTATCAGTAACTACTGGGAATCGCATTGACAACAGATAAACAGAGCAGACCCACAAAAAGGTGCTAAAACTTAAATGTTACAGCCCACAAAAGTAGGCCGGAACATCCTGCTAAAAGTAAACAGTATGACTGCCCACTAAAATAAAAGATTTAAACAGCACCCAGAATCATTGTTGGTATATTGGTTGTGATGTCATACTATAGGTTTTTAAATGTCACCCCCAGAGGAAGCTAAGTAAATGCTATGCATGAATTGCATACATGTTCTCTCTGTGTTGTTTCTTACAAATGCAAGTGAATTGAAAATTATTGTAATGTCCACTAAAATGCAAAAATACCTCCATACATAAACATTGATATAGAAACTTGAGTAGTAAATACACCCAAATAGAGCAAATTCAAATATTCCTCCACTGTAGAATAGATAAAAAAATTGTGGTACTTTTTTACAATGGGAAACTAATCAGCAATAAAAAGGAAAAAAAATGATACAGGCAGCTGTGGGGAGCCATCCATGTTTGGCAGAATCAGGCTTGGCTGGGCCATGGGATACAGGGGTCTGACACCCAGGAACCGGCAGTCATGAGAGACTGTTTCAGACAACCTGGGGTAGGTGACCCTGTACAGAGGTGGCTCACCCCTGAGGAAATGCTAGATCTCTAGGCAAATGGCTTCCCTTACTCCACCAGATCCTGTTCCTCACAGAAGCAGCCCCTCTCCTTTACCTGTGTGACTATAAATAAGAGAAGGTGGGCTTCTCCATGTTGTTTTGAGGCCAGATCTTGGCATGGCCGAATCTCTCACACCCCCTTCCATTTCAAAAGATTATCGGCTTCTGTGTTTATTTAATTAGATAAGTTTTTTAGTGATTAATCAATAGCTGGCCCCATCCTCCAACAGAAACCCTTTCCCTCATCCATGCTGGATGTGATAGGAGAACCCCCCACATGCAGCTGCATTTCTTAAATCTCAAATATATTATTTTGATTGAAAATACTCAGACCCAAAAAACTATGTTATACTACATTTTTATATTATACTATTTTAATTATATTATATTAAGCAAATAATATTTTCAAAAGACAAAACTAAGGAAGAAAAACCAAGGCTGGAATGAGGATAGCGGTTGACTATTAGAGCCACGGCAGAATTTGGGATAGGGAAGTTTTTCTATATTTTGTTCTCCTTTTCTTGTGGTTGAGGTTATATAGCCTTATGCTTTTTTTCAAAGATTTCATAACTGTACAATAAAAAGTGTGGATTTCATTATATACAAAATTTACCTTAATTAAAGAAAGTGGAAAAAAATAAATCATATTGGTTTGCCTCCTGAATATTTAAGATGCTTATGATCATAAAAAGTAGATTATATCCCTCCTTTTCTATAGCCCATAAAACATTAAAGCTGCAATTATGACATTTTTTTAATATCTTCTGCAACACTACCATCCTAAAATGTTATTTTTTCATATTCCCATGTTCCACCTATACATACTATGTATATAATTACATACATATATACTATAATTATATAACTGACATCTACACATACATCTACATCTAATATTTTCCACTTACTAATAAATATTTTAATGGCAAAATATTTATAATTACCACCTTCCATATGTATATTTTTCTATCTAGTTAAGGTATAATTTATTTAACCTTTACTCATTAGTGAATATTCATTCTATAATATTTTATTATCATTAACAAAACTCTATTGAACATCTTGATAGCATGAAGCCGATATTTTGATTTTTTTCCCTTGGTATAATGTCAATACACAGGGCTACAGAAAGGGAATAAACACTAATTTTCCTTTATAAATATTTCTCATGTTTCCCCCAAAAGATTTTAGCTTGTTTCTGTCAATGGTGGAACTTTTAATAATTCCATAATCTCAAATATTCACTGGTATATGTAAAAGTTACAAGACACATAGTATTTTAAATTAGTATTTAAGAAATGGAGTATTTAGCTTTAATTTCCATCTTTCTTGTGTATCGCTAATTATATTATTTCAAAAGCTGTTTGCCTATTTCATTTGCACTTGAAGCATGATCTATCCATGTCCTTTTTCCCAATTTTAGTGTATAATACAGCAAAAGTTTCATGCATAAGTATTCTTTCACTAAATGTTCCCCACTAGATTTATGACAAATTATATTGGGAAATATTGTTTAGTAAAACACAGCTAGGGCCTGTGTGTCCATTCATCAGCATCATGACCAACATATAGAAGTAAAAGGTACACAAAAAAGATTTGATGGAAAAAGAAAAAAATGGAAGAAAGAAAAGCAGGAGGGGAGAGAGAGCTGTAGGAGGAAGGGATAGAATAAGTCTCCATGGGAAAGGCAGTTATAGACAAGGAGTTATAATCTTAATAGGCAGGTCTAAGAGAAGTCTTACTGAGATATCCTAATGTCCATAGTTTGTGGTCCTAATTCTCTCTTTGATCTCATCGGTTGGAATCAGATCATGCTTCTATTATGCAGCTACAACTACATCCCTACCTCCCTTTGCCTCAGAAAAATGTTATGAAAAGGAGCTGAGATTCAAAATAAATCACTGGCTCCAGTAAATTTGCATTCTAATAGTCAAGTACATACATAAAGTTTTTTTCAGCCAACACTATCAATTAAATGAAACAGATAATTTTGAGCTAGAGAATCAAAAACAACCACCCATCTTCAAATATAATGCTGACACAGATAGAGGAGTGAAGTCACATTTAATAAGTTGCCACTGTCTCTAAACATCCCCTAGCTTGTCATATTCTGTTGAGTTTTGGTACAAGCATTAGGATGCTTGCCATATTTCCCCTTTAAAATTTTTCCGATTTAACTTTGAAAGTTACTTTTATTTCTAGTGTGAGGATGAACTCAGCAAAAAAGTGACATGTCTGAGGTATTTGGTTTGGGGGGGTGTGATTGTTTATTTTGCAGAGAGAAAAAAGTACAGAAGTAGGAAGTTTTGCTATTAAAGATCCAAACTTCTCAGTTTTGTTTTATTTAGTTTTTTACTCCCCCTCTCCTGTCATAATGCATAAGATACCAACCTTATTCAGATGAGAAGTTTTTGTTTGTCAAGTAAAACGGCAAAAGTAACAAGTACATTTCTGGCAGCATTAGTGAGAAATCCATCTCTGACAAGGAGTAGCAAAAATCACAGATTGGTGATTTTATGTGAAAATTTTACTACACAAAATCTTCCCCACCCTACCCTGGAAAGAATAGCTCATGGAATGTTGGTGGCCCATCTGGAGTGCTCAGAGCCAATTCTGCTCATGCCAGATGATGGTGTGTGCACCAGAGCAGATCTGGAATAATCCTAACAAGTTGAGAAGTGGTAATTGGTTACTGACATTGAAGGTTTTCAGAGACACCAGAATCAAACAACCTTTTTCTTTTTACTGTGAATGACAGAGCTCAGCATTCCATTGTCACACTAAATTTCCTTGTGCAGTGGCTTAATAAAATGAAAGCAAACATCATTTGGAACATTAGCCATAAGTCATGCAAAATTCAGCAGCAGCAATTAACGATTCAATACAAAATTGAAAGGAGCCCAATAAATAACATGTCTGAAGCAGAATACTTGTGAAAATATATACTTAAGGATATTACTATCCATGGTGGGAAGGGATACAAATGCATGGCGAAGTTGAACCTAAAACTGTTTAGTATTTGATTCATCAATGTTTATGAAAATTTACAAATGATTTATGATTTCTGTTTCCTGAATTGAGTAATGCAACAGGGATTTCCCAGAAAAAGCTTATTTAATATTGTCAATGCATTCCCTGGTTATAATAAAGGGTAGAATGGCCCAAAAAGCAAATTTGAAATCCTTGGAATCCCCAGAACGACATATTTTTCAAAGTCTACATCAAAGACAAGACAATTTGGGATTGTAGGAAGTAAACCATAATAGAAAATATCTGGTTAAGATTAAAAGCAAAGTATTGGAACTCTGTGGGAATGATCATAAAAACAATTATTTGGAGGGAAAATATAGGAGAGGAGACAAGGAATTTTTTGACATAAGAAAGCAAGCAGGTGTTGAAGGGAGAGTTAGTTTTTCATGCATTAACAAATTCACTTATCAAACCCTCACTGAGTAACTACTGCTTCTGTAGTATCTCTTGCTTCTGAGCCCTTTGGAAAGATCTTGAGATTAAAAACAAACAAAAAGCATGCACTTTTAAAGGATCTCACAGTTCTGTAGGGAAGGTGACATGTAGGGAGACTGAGAAGGTGTAAAACAATATGCAATTCCTGTAACAGAATTATACACAGAGGAACATTCACAATGCTCTAAGAGCATCACTAAACTTTTCTGGTTTGCTGTGATGCCTTAACTAAATCGTAAAGGAAGACCCAGTGTTCTGACTGTGATGAGTTTGTGATTCGCATTAGGAGAAAACTTCTCAATGCAATTTGAAGTCTTCATACTTGTGATGAAGAGAGTCAGAAACCCAGTTAATATTCATGGGAGATTAGAGTATAAACACATTTACTTCCTCATCCTTTGGCTGACTCTGAACCACTGATGGCATTAGTTGACCTTTCACCTGCATAATGGCTTTCTTTTGTTCATTTACTGCTCAGTTACTGTTAGAATGCCCCAATAAAGAAGTCTGATTCCTGACTCCAGCCCAGGTTAAAGCACCCAGGAACACAGGACCAGGGAGGAAAAGGTGAAGATACAGTCTTCACCTGTGTGTGTCTTCATGTTCTTGCCCAGAATGTAAAGTCTGCTGAGTTGTGACAAAAAGCTTTGAAGGAGATTATTGAGAAATCCTTAAGACCTTCAAGATCAAAATAAAAAATCTTCCAGACCAAGTCATTTTCACACTTTACTCTCCCAGTCTTATGAGGGTAAATTGCTACTTTTGCTGATTGATAGATATATCGAGTACATGTGAGTGAATTTGGAAAATTCGTACAATTTGGGTAACAATAAAATATGTGAGAGTGACTCCTTTCCAGAATTAAGTTTTGTCCAGGAAATGATCTGATTTGGATGTCATCTTATCAGTCCAATTAAATTGCCAATAATTCTGTCAGAACAAAGCCTCTGCCTTCTGTATTCTCAGAGCCTAACATTCCAGTGACTGAAAGCCATATGAAGTCCTCAGGTTTTAGAAAGGAAAACAGATTTTTGTTATACAAACACTAAAGCCACTTTAGAATACTTCTTTCTGCATTTCAGCATCTAGAGAGTCTTATATTCATCACAGTTAATGTGAAAATATGTACCTGTGAAGGATATTAACAAGCCCATTACCTCAAAGTTTGAAATAAGTGAATACCAGAGACACACACACACACATACCAGATCAGCCTGATTTTCAGACTACAGTGTGATAACTATCAATACAATGCTCCCTGACTTACAACGGAGTTACATATCAACAAACTCAATCTAAGTTGAAAAAAAAAATGTCAAGAATATATTTAATACGCCTAATCCACTAAATGTAATAGCTTAGGCACAGAGTATTGTAGTCTCCTCTTATTTGTGGGTTATACATTACAATATCCCCAGCATATGCCTGAAACTGCAAATAGTACCAAAGCCTTTGTATACTGTTTTTTCCTATACAGTCTGAAACATTGTCACACAGTACCAACATTTACCTGTTCTTCCATGCTCTATGCCCTGCAGTATCAACTTTACATGACCATTCTTATTCTTTGGGAGCATTATTAAGTAAAATAAGGGTTACTTACTGAACATGAGCACTCCAATGCCATGATAGTCATTATGATAATTGAAAATGAGACTAAATGACTTAGTACGGGCAGTTTACAATGTGGGTACTCTAGACAAAAGTTCGTGTCTTGGGTGGGATGGTATAAGATTTTATCACTACTCAGAATGGCACTCAATTTAATATGTATTAATCTTTTATTTCTGGGGTTTTCCATTTAATATTTTGGGACCATGGCTGACCAAAGGTAATTGAAACCACAGAAAATGAAATTGAGATAAGAAGACTACTATACGTCAGAGAGTATGGGTTGTGCACCCTCAAGATCACATGGCTGACTGGGAACTGTGGCTCACTGCTGCTGCCCAGGATCAAAAGAGAGTATTATACTGCATAGAAGTAGTTTGGGAAAATATTAAAACTCAAAATTCAAAGGATGGTTTCTACTAAATGCATATTGCTTTTACATGGTTGAAAGATTGAAAACTTGCAAGTAAAATCATTCTAAGTCAAGGACTGTCTATAGCTAGGTGCAAATCTTCCCAGAATATTGTCCATTTCATACACACAACCATGTTTTCAAAACCGGACTGTTTTAGAGCACTTTTATGCTCAAAACAAAATGGAAGGAAATATACAGAATTTTCCCTTTACTCATTACTCCCACATATGAATAGACCACCCCATCAACAACATTCTGCACAAGAGCAATATGTTTGTCACAATAGATGAAACTCATTGACATCACCTCAAATCTAGAGTTTGCAATAGTTTTAATCTCAAAGTTGTGAATTCTATGGATTTCAGACAAATGTATGTTGACATATATCCATCATAATAGGAAGCACATGCTTTAGTAGATATTTAAATTTTTCACTAAATATCTTTTGGTTCAGGTCCATGTAGACCAACTTTAATTTTTGTTAATGTCATAGAGTTTCAAAAACATGTGCTTATTTACTTATTCATTTTTTTTTTTTTGGAGACAGGGTCTATATTTCCCAGGCTGTTCTCAAATTTGTGAGCTTAAGTGATCCTCCCACGTTAGCCTTCCAAGTAGTTTAGGACTTCATGCATGCACCCAGCTTAATTAATTTGGAAACACATCATTGATAAACATTTAATTATCTGTTTTACTTTTTAAATCATAAGCAAGGATCCAATAACCATTCTTGTTCATGTATCTTGTTACCTCATCTACAAAGTTTTGAAGATCATATCTAAAAAATCTGAGCAGTACACGAGAAAGGTTTTGGTCTTTGGAATCATAAAAAATATTCAATTATAATTACATTGTTTGCAATTGAAACGGCTTTGGGCAAGTGGAACCAGTTTCATGATCAATAAGCTAATTCCTTCACATGATTGTAAAGATGGAATAAGATCAAATATATTATATACAATTATTTTGAAGAACCTAAAAACTGTATAAATGTTTTTATTGCTAGAGGTTTTGTGCAATCAACAGATTATCATCTTGGTCAACTGTTATCACTATTCTGAATCAAGATGGTTCATTGAAATTCACATCAAAAAGAACTGGGGTGAAGTCACAGAGCACTGAAAGGCGGTTGCCAGAGTGTGGGACAGCCTTCAAAGTGAACTTCAGAACATTCTGGTACCAAAGGCCACTGCGGTTGTTAAATTAGATACACAAGTTAAGGTCTGTGTCTCTCTTCAGACACAGAAAGTATTACACGATCCTAGCCTGAAAGTACAGTCGGCGGCAGGAAGCATTAGGACAGCTGCCAGCATTTCCTGGAAACAGTGTCTATAAAGGTGGACATAGGCTCCTTTGGCTCCATGATGAAAGGGCAAGAGGATAGCAGAAACTTTTCATCTCTTTTCAATTTCAAGCAATTTATTAAAGCAGAAAACCCATTCTGGGAATCTAGCAGTGTGTCCCCTTAAAATAAGAATTGGGGAAACTTCAAACAAGTTTCATCCATCCAGTCTCTGAAATATCAGGAGAAACAGAATACCTCTGCTGACAAAAGCACACACATACTAATTCAGGAAATGTGTGTGGATCATCGCAAAAGACACAGAGTTCATAAATGAAGAAACTCCCTGGGCTTCACCTTCTCCATTACCACAGTTCTGCATCTTCCTCCATCTCTGGAGAATTAGCAAGAGAACGCATGATCTTATTGTGAAGTCGTACCCCCTTTACCTCTCCCAAGTAGAGAAGAAGGGTGTTGGTGTTTATTGTCGATTAGTGACACTGGTGCATGGAGCACAGAGTCATCAAAAGGCCACATAATCTTCCTCTTGCAATCTGGTTCTTCACATTAAGAGCAGATAATATAAGGGAGGGGAGTGAGACCTGCTTTTGAACTTTCTGCCTGTAAGTGGGTCAGTAAATTAGCTCATGCAAAAGGAAACAGAACACATTTTGATCTCAGGTCCAAAGTTGATTCCCCAAACCATTTGGCAGGCTCTCAGTGTTGTTTTAGTCTTGGACTCGTATGCATGTTTTGGAATTTGGAAGTGAAATGTATGTGAAACTGAACAGATATAAAGTAGGTGGCAATGACCAACTAAAGAGCTGTCAATGACTAAACAGTTTAAGGCTAAAGCTGAAAAAAATGACTTTATTGGATTCACCTGGTTTCCACCCCGGCTGCAAGCGTTGGCTCCTTAGAAAAACGCTAGGCAATTTTTATGATTCCAGTGCTAACTTCTTAGAGCCACCAACACTTCCTTCAGGTAGGAAGAATTCAAAGGAACCTGAGTCTAACATACAGGGCCGGAGGTCAGTTCATCAAGAAGCCAATGAAGCTCATGCTTCATTTCACTGGAATTGTGGAAGAATATTATTCATTTGCCTTTTAAAAATTGTGGTTTAAAAGGTTGAGAGATATGGCTGGAAATGTAGTTTGAAAAAGGTAAAAATCAAGATTTTTATAGTTTGTTAAAAATAGAACCTTAGCAAATAAAAATTGTAGTTTGTTTTGATTTCATATTGTAATACATTTTAATTTTTCAACCAAATTTTATATTCACAAGTTTTCATTTTTAAAAAGGTACTCCAAAAAGATGGTAAAACCTTTGACTCTCACAAAATCTGTATCTACCTTTGTTTAGAACTAAGCATAAAGTCAGCTCTGAAGCTAGATCCTTCAAGGCTTGGTAGTCTACTCTTGCTTATTTTCTCCTAATCCTCATTAAATACTAAAAAACTCTTTTGGATGTAATCCCTGTGGCCTTGGCATATAACTATCTCTGGAAACATGCTATGCAAATATAAATGTAAACACTAATTGGGGCGACTATTATTTCCTATTATCCATGCTGTAGTATATGCTTTAGATACTGGACTCTGGACGTCAACTGGACTTATTCTTAGCTTTTGGTACCTCATACCCATTCTAGGGATAAATCTAATTTGAAATCTTGTCCCCTGTGTTTTTATCAGACACAAATGTTAGAACTTCCTTTTGAGACAGAAGAGAGTATTTTGGTTTGGTTATGCATGTCTAGGTAACAAAACACCTCAATGATTAGTAGCTTAAAACAACCATTTCATCTTTCATGGTTCTGTGGGTTTAGTGTACTCAACCAGGTTCCAGACAATGTGGGCTGGACTGCAATCATCTGAGAGCTTGATGAGGCCATCGTACCTGAGATGGGTCATCATATTATCATGTCACATAGCTAGTAGTTGATGCTCTCAACAGGATTCCACCTGACTCTTGATTAGGACACCTAATCAAGATGGGTTCTTCATGTTGTTGGGGATTCTCACAATATGGAGTCCAGAGTCTAAGGAGTACTCCAAGAGTGCTTATTGCAAAATATGGAAAGCAAAAGCTGCTAGTGCTCATAAAATCTAAGTCTAGGACTTGCACATCATTACTTCTCACATATTTTATTGATTAAAACATTCACAGAGCAGTCCAGAATCAAAAGGAGAAATCAAGTCAACTTCTCAATGCAAAGGGTAAAAAACTTGTGTAGCGACCTTTAATCTACCATACAATAATATGTAGAAGCCAAATTCCAAGAATTTACCATTAAGTCCCTGATAGTACTTGTTACATAAAGTTACTAGTATTTGATCTAGCATTTTTCTTCTTTCATACATACATCTGAGTTGCCTGAAATTGCATGATCTTGAGATGGATTAAATCATGGTAGATTTCCTTATTGTTATTTTTTGTTTGTGTGTTTTTTTTTAAACTATCACAGACTTCACTTTGATTCATTATACACAAATGGGGCACAAATTTTCATTTCTATGGTTGTGCATGATATACACTCTGAATTACCTCTGAGGGTGTAGTCATCATCACTGGGAGGGGCAGCCTGCTTTCTGAGAGCCTACAGGAAACTGGAAGTCCATAATGTGTTTGTTTATTTCTTCTTCTTTCTTTTCCTTGGTACTGGGGATCGAATCCAGAGGCACTTGACCACCAAGTCTTGTCCTCAGCCCTTTTAAATTTTTCTTTTGAGACAGGGTTTCACTGGGTTGCTTGAGGCCTTGCTTAATCACTGAGGCTTATTTTGAATTTGAGATCCTCCTGACTCAGCATCCTGAGTCACTGGGATTATAGGTGAGTGCCCCCACACCCAGGCAGATTTCCTTGTTCTAAAGAACAACTTTATGACTCCTTAACTTCATAACATCATGTCCACTGTGCAACTCTGCATTATTTCCCTAATAAGAAAGCACTCCAAAATAAAATTGATCAATATTATTGAGCATAAATTCATTATTAACTCTTACATTAATCATTCAAATTGGTCTTGGACTCTGGCAATGAGAGGTTGATATAATTTTTGTGTAATTACGAAATGAGAGGCTTTCTTCCTATGTGGACTAAAATAATAATAAAAGTCTTAAAAAAGCAACATAAAATATTCTTAATAATCAGGAAACAAAACATATGCCAGTCTAACACTATTCAAAAAAAAATTTTTTTGCATAGAAATTCAAGATTTGTGGCTCCATTGAAAGCACACTTTAATCAGTATCAGTCCTCATCACACTAAAATTTAATAAAACAATTTTTCTTCCTGGTAGATGTAGTAATTCTTATATTGCAGAGTCACACCATCTGTTACCACATTAACATTTTCAGAATTTCTTAGAGAACATATTTACAAAATTGTATATGCTGTTAAAATTGAAGCCAATGGTAGATTTTAAATGCATCAAATCTGATGTCTATAATGGCCTAAAGAAAGCCCCAAGCTATATCCACATGCCAAAGAGTCGAAAGCAGTAGTTCCTAATACAAACTAATCAAGAACTGTCACGGGAGTTATACCATCTGGCATCACATCAACCCAAGTCTCCACTGAGTGTTGGAGTTCAGGAGTTTCAAGCACTCTGTATTGAATCGTCTGTAGATTCCATAGCATATTCAATAATAAAATAGGAATCATATACCCTGCCACATTTGATTATGTCTGAAATCAGTGAAGTTATTCCCAAATATTTTCTCACCCCAATAATTATTAACATTACTATAACTACTATACATTCTTCTGCACAGTATTGGTCATTTAGTAGTGTCACTGAAGATGCTAATGATGAGCACTGCATTCCCACAACCATTGCAAATGCCCATTTGAAAATGGCTCCTGAGAGTCTATGGTATAATAAAGGGAACAGTCCATTAGAATAAACTGGGGACTGGTTCACCAACTTTCTAGACAAGAATATGGAAAATTTCATGGGAACTCAATTTCATTCCACCAAGATTCAGACATTGTGATGATTAAGAAGGTCATAAATCTAATCTATGGAGCAAAAAGGAAAATTTAAAATTAGTCTAGTCTTCTTGCAAATGAACAAACAAACAAACAAAACGCTTAGTACTTAAATGGTAAAACACACCATTTTCTGGAATTAGACTCTCTCCTTTGATATGATTCCATCCTGACTGTATTTAAAATCATATATAAAGTTTTCAGTAATATAGATGATTAGGATTTCTATCTCCCATGTTTCTGATTTAAGCAGGAGATTCCAAAGGATTTTACAACTTAAGCAGACTATTATCAGCAGACCAGGCATGTCAACAATTGATAGTTATCAGGATGGCAATAACATAGATGGGAAAATGACACTGGACTCATTCAGCAATACGTTGCACCTTGCAACATCTAACTCTATTCACAACAACAACAAAATATCCTTGTGTATCAGGATTCCAGTGTATGTTAAAACATTTTAATTTCTTGTTTATGATTGGCATTTAAAAATATAAAATTATGCTTGGTTGTTTGAAAGTTTAAAAAAATTAATGAGTATATCTTTCATTGTTCCTTTCTGATGCTAACAGAGATGTTATTGGATTCACCCAACAATAGAATCTCTGATTAAATAGTTTCTAAGTGAGGGTGATCCTTCCAAGCCTTCCTAAGGTTATATGTTTTATACTCTGATCTTCTTCCTTTGAGGAGAATCATAGCAAAACTGTTCCATTGACACTGACATTATGAGAAAAGTGCCAAAACAGCAAAAAGGCACTGACATACAGGATCTGACCAGAAACTATGGGTGTATTGAAATGAATGGAGTACACTATGTCTTACTAGCAATGCCTTCCTTTTTGTGCAAGAAGGGAATTCTATCAAAGATTATCTGATGAGACAAGTAGCATACCATGCAAGAAAAATGAAATCTACAGAAGAGAATTTTACCAAAATTGACAAAATTGACTCTTTCTTCACCAGTTAAGAATTTTTAAACAGATCCATAACAGACTTTGAAATCTGTTTGGGAAGCAAATATTTTTGTGATTTAGTTTCTGATCTCTTAATTATGTCACCGCCTTTATGCTGCCAGCCTACATGTTTTCCCTGTACTTGGAAGAACAATCTCAAATGTTGAATCATGATTTTTCTACCATGACTGTTTCTAGGTTATGTTGTGGCAACCTTCTTATAAGCGTTCATTCATCACCTCAGCCTATAAAATGACAGAGTAGAGAGTTCACTGCCTGAACCCCGAGATTGAAAGTATCATTGGGAATATGTTTTAGTGACTATTTTGCTACTAAAAGACTCTGTGGCCAGAGCAATTGTGGAGGAGGAAAAGTTTGAGGGCTCAAGGTTTCAGAGGTCTTAGTCCATAGATGGGCAGCTCCAGTGAGGTAGGACATCACTGTGGAAAAGTGTGGCAGAGGGAAGTGGATCACATGATGATCAGAAAGCAGAGAAAGAGGTTTCCACTTGCCAGATACAAGTATGTAACCCAAAGTCACATCCCCAAGGCCCCTCCCCCTCCAGCCACATCTAGCTGCCTTCAATTATCACTGAATTAATTCCATCCGGTGATTAATTCACTGATTGGGTTAAGGGCTCTCACAACTCAGCCATTTTCCCCCTGAACCCTCTTACATTGTCTCACATATGAGCTTTTGGGGGACACCTCACATCCAAACCATAATAGAATACATGCAATAAGGAAAAGAAATGTAAATGTGCTATGGATAAGCTGTCAAAATGAACCCTATTAAAAAATTGCTTCTTTTTTGAAAAAGTTATTAAAATAATTCACTAAATCTCACCATACTTGCTATTCTCTATATAAAATTATGTTATATTCTAATATTTTTAACAAAATTTTATTAAGTAAGACTGATATAGTATGTGTCCACATGTTTATGTAGCAAGCTACATGGTCCCTGTTTCTATATAGGAAATACATAAGAAGCCTTGGGCATGTATCCATATTGATTTTGGAGAACCATTGTCAAAGAAAGATTTTTGTGTCTTGTAAATATTTTATGGTTTTCTATACACTATTATTTTTAAAAGTGCCACTTTTCCTGCAATTAAAATAAGTACTTTTATAACATAAAAACAAAAATACCTTACTTGGGCTATTACCATCAAGCCTCATTTGCCTAAAGCAGTCTACAAGGGAAAGACACATTGTTAGATGAAATAAGTAATCAAGAATTTTCATTTTCCCATCTTACAACACTCTTCATTCAATTACCCTAATCAGTTGACTCAATTACTCATCAGGTGATACCTAAATATTTGCCTCATAATCTTCATCCAGGATGAACTGGCTCTCAAAAACACACACAGTTTCTGGTTTTACCTGCTGTTCATAATCACTTTTACCACTAAGCTATTTTTTTTCCTGATCTCTAGGGCTGATGGAGCTAGAAAGAGGTACAAGTCAGTGTCCATGACACAAGATTTTCTGAATCAGTGCACCAGTGTGATGTTTTAGAAAAATTTTGTTGATTAGTCATGATGATTTTTTCCCAGATTAATTCCTTCTGAGTTTTTTTAAAATTGAATGATAAAATTATATTCATTTATCATGTACAACTGGATGCTTTGAAATATATGTACATTTTGAAGTAAATATACATAACTAAATACAGCTACTTAACATAAGGAGTTCCTTACATAGCTATCATCCACTTTATGTCCACCCTTAGCATTTTTTAAGAATAATATATGTTATTATCTATGATCACTTCACATGTTGTACAATAGATCTGTTAAATTTATTCCTCCGATTGAACAAAAATTCTGTATCCTTGACCAATATATCTCCAACCTTTCCCCCATCCACACTGGACCCTGGTAACCACCATTCTGTTCTCTACTTCAATGAGATCAACTGTTTTAGGTCCCACATATAAATGAAATCATGTCATTTATTCCCTGTTATGCTCAGGATTCAGTCCTTAACAAAAACAGAGGCATTTGGAGGATCTCTTAAAAATTTTAACATGGATTTTTTTTAATAATATCATTTGAGAATTAGCAAAAATCCAAAAGGAAGAAAACATAATAACCTTTCTCCAGGCATCTCAGTCACTTGAGGAGGTACATACATCCTTGTTGAAACCTATCAGGTATGTCAGAAACTACCTTGCAGACTCATACCTGGGCTTTCCCTTTCCCTTTTAACTTGCTATAATTTTATATGTTTAAATAAATTTGGGTATATTTGTTAGAAGGACTTCATTTCACCTAAAATCTCCTTTTTTCCTTGTTTATTGTCACAGACACATAGATATTCTTATATGACAATGCAGAAACATTTGTAGTATTCTTGAAATATACTTAGAGGAATAGACACAAGAAAACCAACAGAACTTTCACCTATTCTATGGATGTAAAGATGTTTTAACTATTTTACAACTCAATTAATAATTTGTTAGTGTAGATTCTGTGGCTATTTCAAAGGGGAATGCTAAAAAAAAATAGAAGTCATATATTAGGAGTGGTTGTGTTTTAGGAGCTGAAGGATTAAATGGAAAGAGTCTTGCCTTAAATGATCACAGTTAAAATTATGTCTGGTTTCCAGAGAGATGAAAAAGATGAAAATATTTATCAGATCTAAATATAAATACAAATCTTTAAAAACCACTGGGTGAAAGCATAATTGGCTTTTGAGTTAGACATTCTGAGTATTTCATTAAAATTTCAGTCACTGCATTTGCTAATGACAATATGTAGCTTCAAAAGTGGTCTGTTCCTATCAGGCCTCTGAGACCTTTGTCACACAGGATTCGGAATTTTGGGCAACTTTTTAATTCAGTTTTTAAAAATGAAAGTAGCAGTCATTTTGTAAGAGCTCATATAGATTTAACCTTTCTGGAAAGCAATTTAATGATATTTATTTTACAATGAAAGTCTTTGAAATGTGCATTCACTTTGTTTTTGTTTCGTTCTCCCAAATGTAGAATGAGAGAAGACAGGCAGAGGCAGAAGAGACAGAAGGGAGGAAAGGAGGAAGAAAAGAAAGTAGAGAAGTCTTCTTTGGTAGGTGATTTCAGGAAGCACATAAAGGAGTAAGGAAGGGAGCCAGGGAAGCAGGGGAAGCCAATAAAGGATGAATTGATGAGCAGGCCACTGCTCTGAGAAACCAGGCTCAGTCTTGTTGAAGACACCTAAGAGAATGTGAAATGGGCCTCACAATTGTATGACAGAGAGCTGATGGAAGGGCTGGGATGTGGCTCAGTGGTAGAGAGCTTGCCTGGCATGTGTGAAGCCCTGAGTAAGATCTCCAGCATTACAAGGAAAAAAAAAAAGAGCTTATGGAGTTAGCAAATGTATCCAATCTCAAATGTTCTTTTTTTATATAGAACATTTTAAGTTTATTTTATGTTTTAATAGAAGATTAATTCTCATATTTTTCCATTTTTAAATTATAATTATTGATACCCATTAAATTTACAAATTAATGGCATTCACTGTGACATTTCCATACATGCAAACATCAGGTATCAATCATATCCAATCACCCTTCCTGTACCCTTGTCACTCTCCCTCCCATCATGTTTCCCTGCTTCTAGTAATCTCACATAATCTCTCTTCTACTCTCAGGTCATCTAGTTTTTTTTTTTTGTTTTTAGTTTTTTTGAGAAAGAAAGAGAACACAAGATACTTTTTTGTGTGTGTGTCTGACTTATTTCACTCAACATGATATCCTCCAATTTCATCCATTTTTCCTAAAGATAGGATCTCATTCTTCTTTATAGTTAAATAATACCCTACCCTAGTGTGTGTGTGTGTGTGTGTGTGTGTGTGTGTAGTGTTTCTTCTTTTTCTTTTTCTTTTTTTAAATTTATTTATTTGTTTTTTTTATTTTTGCAGACTTGATTGAGGGTCACAACAAGATGTGAAGTATGTGTCTCTTTTGGCCCTACGATTGAACAAGTATGCCAACTACAGCATACAGAGCATACTGCCAGACAGACAGAGACTCAGTGAGAAAAGCATCTAGCTGCCTGGGAATGGTAGTCAGGTGACCCTGTTACAGTTTAGATGTGAGATGTCCCTCAAAAGCTCATGTATGAGACAATACAAAAAGGTTCAGAGATAAAATTATTGGTTTATGATAGTCTTAATCTAAGCAGTGCATTAATCCACTGATAGAAATTAACTGAGTGATAACTGTAGGCAGGTAGGGTGTAGCTGGAGGAAGTGGGTCCCTGGGCGCATGCCCTTGGGGTTTATATTTTGTCTGTAGTGAGGTGAGCTCTCTCTCTCTCTCTGCTGGTGTCACCGCCACACCCTTCCACCATGATGTGCTGCCTCACCTTGGGCACAGAGAAATGTAGTTGGCTGTCCAAAGACTGAGACTTCTGAAACAGTGAGTGGCAAACTATTCCTTCTCTAAAATTGTTCTTGTCAGGTCTTTTGGTCACAGCAACAAAGAAAGCTGACTAAAACAACCTCCCTTCTGGAAATGATATGCTGGTGCAAACATGCAATTGTATGCACATGACCCAGGGCAGCATATGTATGAATTATTCTTTCATCACATTCTCTCAGAGTGTAGAGGAATCCTGGCAGTGTTCTAAAAATGCCCTTCTGTTACACACATATAGATATGTAAAATTGCATTAGGTTTTTGTTGGACATTGGATTCAACAGAAAGCTATCTCTTCCCACAATCAAATCAAATCTATGAAATCACTGTCTTTAAATTATTTGCTTTAAAGAGTTGCAGATGCTTAATAATGTGGCTAGATGAATATTCTTAGGAGAGTGAAGTAATCTTCCAAAGAGCTGCCAAATCTGGAAAATAAAAATATAGGCTACCAAATACATAAATTCCCACATTTTACTGTTAAAAAATTACCACAAACTTGGTGGCTTAAAATAAGAGAAACATTTTCTTTCATAGCTCCAGAGACTAAAACTTGGAATCCACATGTCAGCAGGGCCATGCTCTCTCTGAAGTGTTTAGGGAAAGATCCTTTCTTGATTTTTCCAGCTTCTATGACTGCTGGCAATCCTGATGCTTCTTGGTTTACTAGATTTATCATTCCAATCTCTGTCTCTGTTCTCACAAGGTACTACTCCCCATGTCTCTGTGACTATTCTAAGAACATTATGATTTGGATCTATTGCCTTTTATTATCCACTTGGACTTTAGTTTAACTTCATTACATCATTTCATTAAATTTGGAAAATGCTTATTTACAAATAAGGATTACATGCACAAGTTCAGAGTAGCAGAAATTTAGCACGGGGTAGGTAGGAACAAAATTCAACCCAGAACACCAATTAACTTTGAATATCATATTAAAAATGAGTATCGTACCAAATGCTGCATGGGGCATACTAAATATTTTTACTTGAAATTAATATTTCAAGTAAATATTGAGTGTCTTGAGAAAGCTTACTTCTACAGGCTGTTCAAAGTTCAGCCCAATCTCATTTTTATATGCCTTTTGAAGATGTGTAGGTACTGAAACTGGAAACTGAAATTAAAGAAAAGTGTCAAAAGCTCTCAGATCGTCCTGGGACTTAAATTTAAGTCTACATTCTCTAAATAATTTCATAAATATCTGGAGTAACCTTCTTTCTTTGTCCAATTTCTTCTTTGAGTCTGAAGTTGTGATTTAAATTCTACTTGATAAATATTTATTGAATTTTTCACAATATGAGAATATGTGTGAATAGTGAGTACTCAGCCTGATGGTAGAAAAAGAGAATTAAATATGGTCCCTATGTCAAGAGATACTGCAAGTCAATTGTAGTAATGAGGAAGTTATCTTCCAAATAGTTGCCCTGAGAATGGTAGAATATGTGCCACCATAGTGTGCTGTGAAAGTGGGAGGAGCCTCAACTAGCTGTCATCCCACCCATTCTAGAAGATCAGATCAGCTTTCACGAAGAGGTAGCTTTGGAATTGGACCTTAGATACTAACTAAGGTGAAGATTTGAAATTGGATTGAACAATAGGTAGAGAATAATTTGACCTACTGTCAATTTAGGTACCTCAAACAGTTTTTACAAAGCTTTGTTGTCCTTTAATGTCCCTATATGTTGAATTTCCATAGTTCATCCCAAAGGATGTTGGTTCAGTAGGTCCAGGATTGCTAGATTTTGGAAAAGCTTGCCAGGTATTACAATATTAAAAATAGACCCAAATGTACAAGGACTCCAACACAACTTAAGTTTATGTATTGTTCATGTAACAGACCAAGGTTTTTGTGTTAGCCTAGCATTAGGCTAGGTAGGAGTAGATTGACAGGAAATCTGTCTTATATTCCCATAATGAAAATTATTTTCAGATCAATTGAATATCTGAGAACTTTATAATCAGACTTCTTTATTAACACAAGTGCTTCTATCCTTCCTTTTACAAATACTAAAATATCTGCCTTGTAAATTATTTCTCATTAAAGAGTTAAAAAGTCAAGGAATAATTCCCTTGTCTAAACTAATTTGTACATGCCCCATTACTGTTCACTTCCAATTAGTAAACTAAAAAGAAGACTGAATGTTCTCTGTTCTAAGAAATGACCAAATCTACACTAATTGGTTATTTATTTTAGGTTACTAAGATAAACAAAGGAGGAGCACATGAGGAAAATTGCATTAAAATAGAGGAAATTTCATGTAAATCACCAAAAAAATAAAGTGTCTAAAAATAACAATTTAAATAACTAAAAATAAAAGTGTGAAAGTGTGAATCAAACTCCAGGAAATGTATGTGGCTGCTTGGTGTGTCTCTGCATTTCAAATAATGTTTAAAAAAATACCAAAACAGACAAAAATAGGAATGTGAACTTTCAGAGAGATATTCCTTGGTGCAATGGTCCTTGAGGTCCTTAAGTAGACATTTCTTATTGCCGGGCGTGGTGGCGCACACCTGTAATCCAAGCAACTTGGGAGACTGAGTCAGGAGAATTGCGAGTTCAAAGCCAGCCTCAGCAACTTAGCGAGGCCCTAAGCAACTCAGTGAGACCCTGTCTCTAAATAAAATACAAAATAGGGCTGGAGATGTGGCTCAGTGGCTGAGTGTCCCTGAGTTCAATCCCTGGTTCAAAAAAAAAGAAAGAAATTTCTTTTCCTCTTTATTTTAGGAAAGTCTCACAACCTTTCCATGCCAAGTCCTATGTTCATCTAAACAGGGTACCAATGTATGCTTTCTTTCTCACATATACAACAAGTAAGAATAACTGTCATTGCAGGTTCTGAAGCACAGGGGATTGCTCTGTCTCATCTGGTCCCTAAGAATTCTGGTGGGTGGGGTGGGGAGGGTCCTCAGTTAATATTATCTGCAGGTAGTCAGTCTGAGGTGTCATAATGTCACTGGAGATACCAAAGTCTGCACTGTCTCCTAGGGCTTGAGCCCCAGGTTCCTAATAAGCAATCCAGTGGTCTTCCTACATAGCATAGTTCTTTTGTATCATGAAAAGCTTATTCTCAAAAAAATTAATGTATCAAAGCAAAATGCTAGGCAATTATTCTTTTTGCCTCAGATCTCTGAGAAGCTTTATTGGGATGTGGGTTAAATAGCTGAAAAACTGGCATTGGAGATATGCAACCTTTATTAGGATTTAATATCTTCATAGGTTTATTTTAAGGTAATTTAGAAGGCTCAGTTAATCGATATGATCAAGCAATGGGCTATGAAATTCTATTTTAAAGTAAAAGTGTTCTATTTAAAGAACCCAAACACAAAATTAGAAACTAGTAAGCTCCTGTTAGTAATCCCCTTTATCGTTTTAATGAAATTCAAACCAAGTCACAATGGAAGTTCAGAAATGAAAGGTTAAAAGAAGAAAATGTGAAAATTGGTTCTGCAGAGTTTCATTTCAAATCAAGTCTTAATGGCTGTGTTTTAAAGCCCCGATAATGGAAGTTCTCGTAATGGACATGCTGACAGGCCTTTAACTGTGGTAGCAATAACGAGATAACACTGCCATGAAGGAATGTTGATGGTGGTGGGAAATATGATGCCTGTATTACCATTCTTGGTTGAAACAAAGTATCAGCAAGATCATATCCCAGATAATCACCCAATAGCTTCCTATTCAGATATTCTAAAGGGACCAATGGTTTCATTAATTCTCAATTTTGATGGCTCTTTCAGCAAACAAGAGCAAAAGCTGAATGTCATAAAATAGGGATGTTTCCCCATAGCCGCATATTGTTTCATAAAGGATTTTTTTTTAGTTCTTTTTTTTTATTTTAATTTTTTTGATTCATTGAACACAAATGGAGTACAGCAATTGTTTTTCTGGTTGTACACAAAGTAGAGTCACCCTATCTGTGCATTCATACATGTGCACAGGGCAATGATGTCTGTCACACATGCTGTTATTATTCTTACCCCCCACCTCAACCCCCCCCTTCCCTCTATGCTCTCTATCCTTTCTCCATTCTTGCCATCATTCCACCCCACATTATGCATCATCATTCACTTATCAGAGAGACCATTCGGCCTTTGGATTTTTGGGATTGGCTAATCTCACTTAGCATAATAGTCTCCAACATCATCCATTTACCTACAAATGCCACAATTTTATTCTCATGAAGGATTTTTATTGACATAGAAAAATATTCATGATCTAAAAGGAAATGTGGAAAAAGCATAACACCAATTACATTAGTTTATAAGGGCTGCCGTAATAGAAGAATACAGACAGAGAGGCTCAAGCAATAGACACTTATTTTCCTCACAATTTTAGAGGCTAGAAGCCTAAGAGCAAGGTGTTTCTCCAGAGGATTTGCTCCCTGGCTTGCAGAGAGCCGCTTTCTGCAATGTCCTCAAATAGCCTGTGTGTGCTCACTCCTAGTGACACTTTATTTTTTTATAAGGATACTGATCACATTGAATTAGGGCCTTAAGAGACCCATTTTACTTTAATCACCTCTTTAAAAACCTGATCGCCAAATATGCTTTCATTCTAAGGTGCTGGGGGTTGAGATTTCAACACAGGAATTTTAAGGGAACATACTTAGCAACAATTATAAAGAGAAAGATTTTTCTCTGGCTGTATGTGTGTAGGTGTTATGACAAATTGAAAGAAAATATGACAAATGTTAAGCTATCCCACTCCTTGGCCTATACATGAAGGACTTAAAATCAGATTACTACAGTGATGCAGCCACATCAATGTTCATAGCTGCTCAATTCACAATAGCTAGATTGTGGAATCAACCTAGATGCCCTTCAATAGAAGAATGGATAAAGAAACTGTGGTATATATACACAATGGAATATTATTCAGCCATAAAGAAGAATAAAATTATGGCATTTGTAGGTAAATGGATGATGTTGGAGACTGTTATGCTAAGTGAGATCAGCCAATCCCCAAAATCCAAAGGCCGAATGGTCTCTCTGATAATGAAGGATGATGCATAATGCAGGGGGAAGGGTGGCAAGAATGGTGGAAGGATAGATAGCATAGAGGGAAGGGAGGGGTGGGGTCGGGGTGGAGGGGTAAGAATAATAACAGAATGAGTGACAGACATCATTGCCTTGTGTACATGTATGAATGCACAGATGGTGTGACTCTACTTTGTGTACAACTAGAGAAACAATAGCTGTACTTCATTTGTGTTCAATGAATCAATAAGCAAATAAAAATAAATAAATAAAAAAGTTTTAAAAAGTAAAATAAATAAATAATAAATAAATGGGCAGGTTGAGTGAGGATAATTTTATTTAAGTAACAATGAATAAAATTATGTCATGACATCTCAGGGAAATATTAAGAATACATATAATGATGAATCAAAGGAATTCTACAGTAATTTGTATATATCAAAGATTATCTTTCTTTTTTTTCCTTTCCTTTCATCTCCTTTTCTTTTTAAACTATCAACTATTTCTTCAGCAAAAATCTTAGACCATAGCCCAAACTGAAATATTGGCAAGAACTGCTCTAGTTGATGGAAGGTCATTTTCCTTGCAACTTATAAAAAATTCAGGTATCTTGTATATTTTTAAGTACGTTAGGAGCACAGACTCAGTTTTAATCATCTTTGAAGTCTTTAGCATAGTGCCTTCAACTGAAACATATTAAATAAATATGTCAAAGGATAAGATGCTTAAATATCTCATAACTATGCCTTAAGTAAGAGGACAAAAGGTATTGGATTGGATTGGAGTCCAAGCAATTCAGTGAAAGTCCTTGTTCTCCTGAATATCCATGGTAACTTTCAACAATCCACATAAATTCTCTGTGCTTTGATTTAATCATGTGTTTATAACGAAGAGGAAAAAAATCAATTTTCTTAACAGTTGGCCCATGTCCAAGGAGAGAATTATCTTTACTTAAGAAAGTCTATGATAAGATACTTGGGATAAAAGAAAAGATACTGAGAACAGGAGCCAAGGGGAGGAGGAGCAGGAGGAGGAGGAAGAGAAGCCGCCAGCTGAGTTTCTTTGCATACATGAGTTGGAGAAAGATATAAATTTGATTATTACTACTATTGGGGAAGTTAGGAAGAGAAAGAAAAATCAAAGAAAAAATGAGGAGAGAGAGAAGACAGCAAGATGATGAGTGTATGGAGTGCATGTGATGATATAGGCATTAGAAATTTCTGTGACAGGGCAGGAGAAAGCCCTCATATATAATTTCAAGTTGTTTGCTGAAAAGGGTACAATTTGACCACTCATCAAATCTCTCAAGTGTTTGATAGAAGCTTTATTACATTGAAGAGCTTGATATTGTAAAAATGTGTTCCTATCAATGGTTGATGGTAAATAGGGATGAAGTGAAAGGAGGAGGGGATAATTTAGTGGGAAACAGCAAGTCCTTCTCAGAGTGGGTGTAGAAGCTGAGATTTTAATCCATGAAGAATTTGGAACAACCAAAATATAATCCGTGATTGATCTTGTAAAGATCCTAAGTGGTTTTGAGAATTCAGGTGATATCTGAGTAAGATGTTACATGGAATATTTACTTTTGCTGCTGACTTTATAGAGTTACTGTATCATTCAAATGAGATAATAACAGCTAAAATTCATACAGGACTTACTATATGCCAAGCACTATTGGAAACACTTTAGATATTCATCTAGCCTTCAAAAGAATGTCATAAGGCTTCTGTTGTATATTTTGTCTGCATTTTACAGGAGAGGAAAAGCAAAGAGAAGTAACTTGCCCTTGTCCACATAGCTGACAGGTAGTTGGTAGAAGCAGGATTTCAAACCTATAATAACTACACTATTCTATTCCAGAATAAAATAGTAATTTTTGAAAAATTAAAGCATATTGTAAACTAATGTAAGGTTTCACAGAATGAGCAGTGAGAGTGGGAGAAGTATGTAGAAATTGTTAAGTCTCTTTCTCTATATATATGAAGGCACATGATATGCTGCTTGAATATACGTGTACATAATGAAATGATTATTTAACCTGTCCATCGTGTGTGTGTGTGTGTGTGTGTGTGTGTGTGTGTGTGTGTGTGTGTAGGGCCAAGAATCTATTCTTTAAGTACATTTTCAGTGTAAAGTACAATGTCTTTACCTATAGTCCTCATGCTATATATCAGGTTGCTACACTCCTTCACTCTAACTGCAATTTTGTACCTTTTGATTTATTTCTTTCTATATTCTCCCCTCCACTGGCCCCGTCAACCAGTTCTACTCAGTTTCTATATGTACAATTTTTGTTTACATCCTGCATATGAGTGAGATCATGCAATATTTTTCCTTCCATGTCTGGTTTATTTCACTTACCATTGTGGCCTCTAGTTTTATCACTGGCAATATCAATCCTTAGTTCTCGTCTTCTTCAAAGAAAATTTTCAGTCAAGAGACTTAGTATAAACAGTTTCATAGAATAGAATTACACATTGAAGTGTGTAGAAGTGGACATTCTCCCAGAGAGGAAATGGAGTGGGGTTTTCTCCTTGGCACAGTTTTCTATTTGGTCTGGAAATCTCCCTTCTATGTTATGTACTCCAGGCTCCAGGTGCTTACCATGGTTTCCTGCCAGGGTTTAGTGCCTCGGTCCTCTGCAACATGCCTCAGAGTTGGGAAGTCCCTTAGGTTGGCTACATGTTTCTTTTAGTTCAAGAAGGCAGTACCTGGTGGTGAAGGAGGCAAGTGTATGAGTGGGGTGTCTTGTCACTCAAGTTGGGATGACTTTTTTGTCACTCAAGATGGATTGAACCCTATTTTCCTTCCTCACATCACCTTCATGTCTATCTACCTACTCTAATAGTTTCCTCTGTATCTGCCCAGCATCTGGGCAGGAGCAGAAGTACAGCTGCCCCAACCACCTTTTCCACCATGGCCACCAAAGCCATGGCGGCTGCCTGGGGAATGGCATGAGTGAGTCTCCCAGAGCTTCCTCGGAAGCACTTTTTCCTCTGTAGCCTTCCCACAGTAATGACCAGGGACAAAAGCCAGCTGATTCAGAAAGGCAAACTCTCTGAGCAGGTGGGCATTATGGAGATGTCTGCAACTGCGAAGGCAGGCATGGAACTAGGGCACCAACTCTCCAGTGATGAGAGAACTCTGCTCTGTTGTCTCCAAGAATGTGGTAGGTTCTCGCGGTTCTTCCTGGCCTGTCATCTCCAGCACTGCCAAAAACAGAGACATGAGAAGTAGCAGCAGATGAGCAAAGAGGACCTTGAGGAAATGGAGGCGGAGGTGCAGGATATTTGCAATGATGTTCTGGGGCTGTTGGATGAGTATCTTATTCCCAATGCTACCCAGTCAGAAAGTACAGTGTTCTTGAAAATGAAAGGAAAGTATTTTCGGTGTTTTTCTGGGGTGACATCTGGAGATGATAAACAAACCCCAGTGGTAAACTCTCAGTAGGTTTAGTAGGAAGTATATGAAATTACTGAGAAAGAAATGCAGCGTACATACCAGTTTGACTTGATCTGGCACTTAATTTCTCAGTCTTTGACTATAAGATTCCCAACTCTCCTGAGAAGGCCTACAGTCTGGCAAAAGAGCATTTGATAACATTTTTGCTGAATTGGATAGACAATGGAGTCTTACAAAGACAGCATCCTGATCATGTCCTTACTTAGGGAAAATCTCATTGTGTGGACACCGGAAAACCAGTCAGATGACAGAAATTCTGGGAGGGGGAGACTAATGTTCATCATGCTTTGTGATCTCTTCAGTGTCATTCTCTACCCACAGCAGTAATCCATGTGCAATTTTAAAAAGGTAGTATTGCCGGTTTTTTGAAAACTGAATAATATCCATTCTATTTCATTTAATAAATATATTATACATTAATATGTTATATATATTTATAATGGAATATCATGAAATAGAATCTTATTCATCCCTTAAAAAGCAAGAACAGTGCCGTTCACACACACAAATACATACATATTAATATTAATTTATTCATCTGAATTTGTTCATTCACTACGGAGTTAATGTTGCAATGAACATGGGAACATGTGAAGTAATGATTTCATTTCACAAGGAAATTGAAAAAGACACGAGTATACAGAAAGAAATTTTGTGTGTGAGAATTGAAACAGTTAATATTGTTCAAATATTCACACTACCTAAAGTAGTGTATAGATTCAATGTAATCCCTATCAAAATTCCAATGGCACTTTTCACAGAAATAGAAAAAAAGCAATTCTAAAAGTCAAATAAAACCACAAAAGTTCCTGAATAGAAAAAACAATCTTAAGGTAAAAAAAAAGAAAAACAAAGTTGGACGCATCACACTTACAGATTTCAAACTACATAGTAATCAAAACAGCATGGAACCAGCTTAAAATGAAACACAAGAGCCCAGAAATAAACCCCAGCATACACAGTAAATTAATTTTCAACAAGACTACCAAGGCAATACTATGGGGGAAAGATAGTCTCTTCCCTATAAATGTTTTTCCAAAAACAGGATATCCACACATATAGGAATGAAATTGGACCCTATAAATTACACTATTAACAAAAATCAACTCAAAAAAGTTTAAAGACCCAAGTGTAAGAACTGAACCTATAAGACTCCTAAAATAAAAGCTCTTTGACAGTGGTCTTGGCCCTGACTTTAAAAGAAAAAAAATTATATCACACTAAAATCTCAAGCAACAAAACAAAAACAAATAATAGAAACTACATGAAGTCAAAAAGTTTCTTCACAGCAAATGGAAAATGAACAGGCAGCCCATAGGTTGGGAGAACATATTTGCAAACTATATATCTGATAAGGATTTAATGTCCAAAATATATAAGGAATTCACCCAAATCAATAGAAAGACAAAGACAAAGCTCAATTAAAAAATGGACAAAAGATCTGAAAAATCATTTTTTCATCTTTCTCAAATGAATAATGATCTCAAAGATTGAAGGCCAAATGTTTACCCCAAGTATGGTCCTTCAGTTTGCAACATTCTTCTACTGAGTTTGTGGAGCTTGTACCTGGCACAAGAAATAAGGATCAGGGAGGGATTCAAACTGAAATCAAGCTCTGTCTTCAATATCAAAGCCTGGACTAGCATGGCTATAGCTACCCAAAGGAACACCTATTTAAACTCACATTTTAAAATCTTAGAGCTCAGTAAAGGGTCCTGGTTCTCTTCTTCCTCACCTGGCAATCACCTACTTACCATTAAAAACTCCTTGATTTCCCTGCCCCACCAACCTGGCCTTGTCCTCAGGCTCCTCGCCCTGTACCCATTATGGCATTCTGCTTGAGTTAACCAACCCTCTTTTGTACAAGCCCTTGAAGTCAAGAGCTCATTTACTCTTTTCTTTTTCCCCAAAGGTTTTTTTTATTATTTTATTTTTATGCTTTTATCAGTGCATTACAATTTCTATATAATACCTGTGGTCTTTTGGACATAATCATACATGCATGAAATTCATTTCAGCCCTCCTAGTCACTCCTATGCTTCCTCCCTCTATACTCCTTCCTATACTCTACTGGTCTTTCTTCCACTCATTTTTTTTTACTTAATGCTTATAGATAAACATAAAAGTAGATATATTTATGCATGCACATAGTGTAATTTTATTAAATTCATATAGTATTTACTATTCTTTTCTTTCCCTCCTCCCTGCCCCTCAATTTCCTTCTACTCTCTTAAAACTACTCCACTGATCTTCCCTCTATATTTATGTTATCTGAATGCCCACCTTTTCCCCCTTACTTTACTCTTGCTTTCAATATGAGAGAAAACATTCAACCCTTGAATTTCTAAGCCTAGGTTATTTCACCTAGCATGATGTTCTCCACTTCCACCCAATTACTAGCAAATGCCATAATTTCATTCTTCTCTATGACTGAGAAAAGCTCCATTGTGTATATATACTACATTTTCTCTTTCTTTTTCTTTTTTTTGGTACAAAAATTTAAAATTCATTCAAAAGCACATTATTTAGAAATATTGAGCTAGATATCAAAAGAAACATATACAGTGATGATCTTTGGGTCATACAGATAGAATGGGAAAATGTGTCACAAAGGCCCATTCTCTCAGAACCTTTCTTTTTTTCTTTATTAGAACATTACAGTTAGGCATAGTAGTTGGGTTCATTTTGACAAAAATCATACATGTGAGAAATTTAATTTCAATCCCCATCCACCTTTTCTTAATTTCTTCACCTATTGATAGGCAATGGGCTGGTTTCATAATTTCACTGACATGTGCTACTTTAAACATTGTGTGGCTATGTCACTCTAGCATGTTGATTTTAGTTCTTTGGATAAATACCAAGGGATGGGAGACCTGGATACCATTCCTAGATTTTAAGGAATCTCCATACCTCTTTCCAGAATGGTTGTGCTAATTTGCAGTTGCATCAGCAATCACAAGTATGCCTTTTCCCCACATCTTCATCTGCACTTATTAATATTTGTATTCTTGATAATTGCTATTCTGATTGGAGTGAGATGAAATTCTAGTGTAATTTTGATTTTCATTTCTCTGAATAATGAAGATGTTGAAAGTTTTTTTTCATATATTTGTTGGTCTTTTACATTTCTTCTTCTGGGAAATATCTCTTAAGTTCTTTTTCCCATTTATTGATTGTGTTGTTTTTATGGTGTTAAACTTTTTGAGTTCTTGATATATTCTGAATATTAAACCCCTGTTAGAGGAGTAGCTGATAAAGATTTTCTCCCATTCTGTATACTCTCTCTTTATGACCTCAATCATTTCCTTTGCTACTCAGAAGGTTTTTATTTTAACACCATACCACTTATTGATTCTTGGCTTTATTCCTTAAATTTTAGGGGTCACATTAAGGAAGTTACTGCTTGCACCAATATGTTGAAGTGTTGACTATTTTCTTCTAGCAGTTAAAAAGTTTCTTTTGTAATTCCTAAGTCTTTGATTCACTTTGATTTGACTTTTGTACAGGGTGAGAAATAGGGATCTAGTTTCATTCTTCTACATATGAATATACAGTTTTCCCAGCACCATTTGTTTAAAAGGTGATTTTTTTTTCCTCCAACATACATTTTTGGCTCCTTTGTCAAGTATCAGATGACTGTGAGTATGTGGGTGTGTGTGTTTCTGTAGCTTCTATTCTATTGCATTGGTTTTCATGTTTATTTTGATGGCAATGCCATGTTGGTTTTGTGGCTGTAATTCTGTGGTATAATTTGAGAACAGATATTGTGACACATCCAGCATCATTCTTCTTGTTCAAGATTGCTTTGGTTATTGTGGGTCTTTTGTTTTTCCAAATGAATTTTAGAGTAGTTTTTCCTAGTTCTTGGAAGAATGTCCTTGGTATTTGGAAGGGGACTACTTTAATTTGGTCTACTTTGGAAAAGGGTCCATGAACTACTGAGAAGAAAGTGAATTCATCTATGTCAGGGTAGAATATTCTGTAGATATCTGTTAGATCCATTTGATGTAGGACCATTTGTTAGGTCAGAAATAATTTTATTAATTTTATGTTTGAATTAATTGTCTATTGGTAAAAGGGGTGTGTTGAAATCACTCAGTTTTATTTTTTTGTGTTCTATCTGGGATTTAATGTCAAAAACTACTTTTACTGGTTCTTTCTATTTGTATGTAGAGCTAGTATTCTTTTTGACATAATTATAAAGTTGTAGAATATAATTTGATCTAATTCCTTTTCACTTTTCCTTCCTTACCTCTGTTCCCTTCCCTCCACTCTACTTATCTCTCTGTTATTTACTCATAGTATTTTTTAAAATTAGTATCTCAAGGATATGTACTATGGGGTGTTTGCCTATGAGATAAGTCTCTTACTAACAGCATTTAGTTGTATCTTGTTTTTTAGTCTGTTCTGCCAATTATGTCTTCAAATGGGGAGCTGAGACGATTAATATTCAGTATTATTGGAGATGGATGTTTGTTGGTTCGTGCCAAACATTGGAATGTTTGCTATATTTAATTCTGTCTTGATTTTTCTAGTGATCTTCATCTATTTAAAAGTTTGGAGTCTGTTTTTTAATTCTTCTGTGTGCAGCATATCTTTAAGTCTTCTTGAAGTGCTGACTTAGTAGTCACTTAGTGAATTCTTTTAGTTTATTCTTATCACAGAAAGTTTTTATTTCTGTTTTGGTTCTGAAAGATAGCTTTTCTGGATATAGCAATCTTGGCTGGCAATTATTTTCTTTTAGAATACCTTGGAATATCACATTCAAGACCCTCTTTGATGTTAGGGTCTGAGTTGAGAAGACAAAAGTGAGTCTTACTGGTTTGCCTCTAAATGAGACCTGATGTTTTACTCTTGCAGATTTTAATATGCTTTCCTTGTTTCTTAGGTTAGGCATTTTGATTATGATGTGTATAGGAGAAAAACTGTTTTGATCTTGTCTATTTGGTGTCCAATATGCATCCGTATGTTGATGTCTGTTTCATTTCCAAGGAGGAGAATTTTTTCTGCTATGATCTCACTGAAGATGTTTTTAATGCCTTTAGTCCATGTTTCTATGTTCTCTTCTATCCCAATGAATCTCAGAAGTGGTCTCTTGATGTTTTCCAAGAGTTCTTACATATTTTGATCATTTTTCCCTTTTTTGCATACTTATTCAAGTCTAAATATTCTATCTTCAAGGCCTGAAATTGTCTTTGAGACCTGAAAGTCTATTTTTTGTGCAATCTAATATGTTGGTGTTACTTCCAAGTGAATTTTTTAATTTTATTCCTTGTGTTTTTCATTTCCACCAGTACTAATTGATTTCTTTTCAATATCTTCACTTTTTATTAATATGGCCTTTCACCTCCTGTATTTGCTAATACATTCCTTATATTTTCTTTTAGTCCACTGAATATTTTAATAATCAGTTTTTTATTCTTTTTCTGGAATTTCATCCACTTCCATATCTGTGAGTTCCTTTTTTGTGGGATTGTGAACACAATGGTGGTGGGGGAGGGGGTGCCTATTTATTTACATTTTCAGAGATCTTAGACCTGTACATCAGTTGAGATGGATTTTGCGTCCTCTTTTATATGTGCATCCTTTAGTGTGTAGTTTTTGTTGTTGTTATAGGGACTTCATTTTTGCTCTATGTAGATGATCAGGCATGGTACCTAAGAATGCCTTCTAATTGTTACTACTTGGGGTCTGGTCATTGGTTTGGGGATTTTCTCTCCCCTATTATATGTTTTAAAGTATTGTTGGGGCTTGAATGCAGCCAGCTCATGGGTGGAGTGAGGTTTGCTGTTCCTTGGCCAAGTTATGAGTATTGTCAGGCAGCAGGATTTCTAGCCTGTGAACTTGAAGTGTACCAATCACTTCCCAGCCCCTTTAAGAGAAAGATAGAAGCAAGAAATAGCAATAATATTATCAACTGATGTAGAACCTTAAATAAATGTTTGGTGTCTACTTTGACATCTGTAAAACTAATGACCACCTGTAAAGGAATGGCCAGGTCAGTATTTAAATTAACTATGAATTAGGTCAGACAGTAATAGCAGGTGTCTACTATTTCATACACTGCATTAATAATACCCACAACAGGAATGATATAGGGATTTCATAAACCATATAATTCTACCAGATAGAATTATCATTTAAGTGAAGATAAAAATAGGATGGGAAGGCAAGAGAAAGTTTGAAAGATTTAAAAAGTGAACAGAGGGAAAGCAGGAGATAAGTAGCAGATGATGACTATAAAGAAGGAGGAGCAAAAAGTAGCTAAAAGTAATAAAATAAAGGAATAAGGAACCAAAAAATTTGGCTATTAGTTGGGGAAGACAATGAAAATGGAGTAATACCGGGAACAAAAACCAAGGTGCAAACAAATACAAAAATAAAACAACTCAAGCATATGTAAAATTTTATATCACCAAAGTTGAACCAAGTCTAAATAGCAAATAAAATGAAAGAACAGGGGCAAGGATTGTGGCTCAGTGGTACAATGCTTCCCTAGTATGTGTGAAGCACTGGGTTCAATTCTCAGTACCACATACAAATAAATAAATAAAGGTTCATCAACAACTAATAGAAATTTTGAAAAACAAATAAAATTAAAGAACAATTATTTATACTTATATAATTTACATATACATGTATATTCAAACCTATCCACACAGTAAGAACACACACACACACACACAGTCATGCAGAATGGAAAAAAAGTAAAAATAAAACAAACTATAAAAATAATAAAAAATAAAATTAATTTCTTTAAAAATAGAGAATAAAAGGTTTGGAGTAGAGAAAAAAATCCTTAAGGAGAAATAAAGGGATGTTTTCACTGAGGTGGTCAAAACTGTTGGCACATAAAGATTTTCATTGATTATGCTGTTGTGCCATTCTTCACATTTCTTTTTGGACTCTGTGACCCTTGGTTCAAAAGTTCAAAGTTGTTAAGTCCCACTTTTTTGTGTTTCCAACCAAGCTGCCAGCTGTTATGGCCAGAAGCCAAAGTTAGTTGTAGTAGCTTTTACTACCCATCTCCCAGTATGGGATGGAATAGACATAGAAATGCTAACAGATGATGAACTCCCATGTGGGGCTGATGCAGAGTTCTAAATTGGAAGTTCCAGTAGTTGGAATTTAGTCTTGGCTGACCTTTGAAACTCTTTTGGTGGTTATTTAAGATTTGATCCACATCCCCTTTTTCTGGGTGATGTTAACCTCTGCTGAGTGGGTCTCAGGGCCCTCCCCCAGATTCCACATTTAGGGTGAGAAATCTAAACCTCTGCAGGTTTCACATACTCCACCACTGTGGATGTGAATTATTTAAGATCAAACCTGGAGGACAGATGCTCCTGTCTGACAGGTTACAGGTGTCTTCCCAGTGCTCATATGAAACACCATAGTGAGTCAACAGGGACTCTCACTCCTTGGTTTCCTAAGCCTAGATCACTCTAGCCACAGTACTCTCTGTGCCTGTTTCAATTACTATAAACCAGGCTCACTCTGAACCTCACCATGTTAAACAACTGCTGGATCAGGCTGACAGTTTCCTTTATGAGTTCCCAGTCTCATGCCTCTGCTCATTGCCACATGGCCATTTAAAAATGGTTCCCACCATAAAACTCTGATTCCCATGGGACTCTTTATCCTCAGTTGATTTATTTTGATCTCTTCTCACACCACAACTTCCCCCTCTGCTCTCTGATCTCTGGATCAGTTAAGATCAGTCTCTCTATTCCATAGGTTCCCCCAGGCCAATTTTATTCACTGTGCTTTCCTTTCTCTTTGCCTGTGCTCTTCCTACCCTCAGCAGTTGACTGGCAGTGCTGAAATCACCACCAGTCAAGCGGGTGCATCTCTGATGTAGTTTTTCTTACATTATGTTCAACGTTTCTGACTTCCTACGTTCATATGCTTTTTTTAGTGTCCACTGTTGAATTTCAATGAATTTCCTTAGTCCCCTACCTCACTGAGAATCAGTCTTCCCACTTTTTAAATCTGGAACTGAGGATCTGCTCAGGAGTGTTTCCTTCCTCTAATCCGCCATCGTCCCTCCTCATTTTTTCATAAGTATAAAATCTTCAGCACAGGACTAGGAACACAGTAGTTCTTCAAGAAAAAGCATTCAATAAAGGAATAAAGAGACAAATTTATTTTTTTTGAAAGAGACATTCTAGAAAACCATAAACCATATATCCCCAGGAAGGATTTTGTATGAAAATCCCAAGAGTTGAAAATAAGTTTTAACATTGACTCTAGATCCATGATGTAGGCCAATCACTTAACCTTCCTGGCCTTGTAGTGTTCTTTATAAAAATCATTGAGTTGGGTTAAATTGATTTTTCAAGAAAACTCTAGCTCTTAACTTTCTATTAACCACATTTTCTCCTCTGTCAGAAGTATGATTAATGAACAAACAGCCCTTATGACCCTTTAGTTAATTTGAAAATTCAGGCAAAATTTCTGGCTTACAACCATTATTTTATGTTTTCCTTGGTCGAAGTTCAAATATTTGTGGTCCTTGGGAATTCATAATTTCTCAGCTGAGCTCTTGCTACATGTGTTCTTATTCAGCCTCCTAGTTCAACTTGTATGTCTTTATTGCTCCAAACATAAAGTGTGAGGCATTAAAAAAGAATGATTTCTTCACCATAGCTAGCTGTTCCAACTTTTCCTTTCTGAAATATTTTTAAAAATTAGCAATAGATGAGAGTGGAATGACTGGAGACTTCAATGCCTCAAGCACTTTAACCTTATCCAATAGCTCAGGTTGATCAACTTGGCAGACAAGCTAACAGGAGAGAACATAGCGGGTGGGAAACAAGATATTAGTAGGCTCAAATGAATGGCAATTAGCAGTCCATTATCCCCACATCAGGGCTAGATTGGTTTCTGAATAAGCTTCTGAATTAACCAGCCATTACATTCCAATGCATATCAATTAAAGACATTTTACTCTTTTATTTTCAGAGTTCTCACAAGTAAATTGATTTATATTTGCTTAATTCCATGTATTTTTGATAAATTGACATGCTAAAGACTTTGTTGTTCTCCAGACATGATAGAAAGTATTACTGGATCACACTGAGCCACAAATGAAAATAATATGAATTTCATATTAATCTAATTTCATAGTTAATAATAACAAGTTCAAATCACCATTCAAATGATGGGAGTAGGCAGATTTAACCCTGGCAAAATACATTTTGGAAATATTGTGGCATAAATTAAATATAGAATCATATGAAATATTTCTTTTCAAGTTCATCCCTTAGCCCATTCCTTAAATGGCTTAAACCTTGAAGATCATCTTCCAAATGCAAGTTATTGCCAGTCCAGCCTAATCTCCTCTTCTTCCCACCACCAGAGATATGATGTCCTCCACAAACTTGCCTCCCATCACTACCTCCCCACCAAACAATTCATGCAGGTAAAAGCCTTCACAATGTGTCTGGTTTCAAGAAGACTCCTTGCAGAAAACAATGTGGTTCTTCCATAATTGCAACTGGGCAAGAAAAACAGAAGAAATATGTATTGATATGAAGCAGACACAAAGAAACACATGAGGCAGTAAACCCTAGGAAATTTGGGAAACTGTGGAATCTCATAAAAATAAGGGACTACGGCTTAAACCAAGTTTAACCAGATACCAGAAGAAAGGGGTGTGTGGGAGGGTCCCTGTTTAGAAATGAGTTTCATGTTGGGTTGGGATTACTGCTGCTTCCATTATTGCTTCCTTTCCTCTCTATTGCTACTACCATAACTTATTGATTTTTATTATTTTTTTATTTTTTAAATTTTCACAGACTTCATTTTTATTCACTGTATACAAATGCAGTACAACTTTTCATTTCTATGGTTGTGCAAGATGTAGATTCATACCATTAATGTCTGATGCATTTTAAGTGATTTGCAAAGTGATATGGAAATAGTTTATCTTGTCCTCATCATCCTCACAAATGTCAGCAGTAAATATTCCTACTTTATGTATGACATTAAAGAATATGAGAAAAGAAAATGGCTCCAAAACATTCCCGAGGTCCAGCTCATACCCAAACTTTGAAGGCACTTGCTTATAGACTCTTATTTGTTTTACAGTTGGTACAAAGCACAGACTAAGCCCTAACTAAATGGTGCACAGAGTAGATATTAACCTGGACCAAAATCATTCCACTGTCCAGTAAGATTGTTTTAATGATTTCAGGTGGCACAGAATATATGCCATTCATTTTCCTACTAAAACTACTGTTTCAGTCCAAAACCAAAGTCATCAAGGCATCTGGTAGCCTGTAAAGACTTAAAACCTATGAAAATTTAGTAACTCTTTATGCTGTCATGGTATTCCTTCAGCTGGGATCTTCCTCAGATGATTGAGGTTACAAAAGCACATTGGGGATTACATGAGACACCAGTCTTTTAGGTTGTTCATCACCAGTACTAGGTATTTTTCTTGTAGCCTGAATTCAGTGAACAAGGTCCCAGTTGTCTGTGGGATACCCTTAAATTATAAGAAGATATCCCAGCAGATATAAAGCCTTCAGGAGGACATGTCAGTATGCTTGATGGATTTTATACCATATTTGTTTCCTCAGTCCAGTATAAACCACCCAACCATAAATAGAGGATTTATGGTGAACATGATGAAAAACCAGCTGGAGGAGCATAGCTTTAGTAGATGTCAATAATAGTAATAATCACAATGATATTGTGTTTTTTTCATTCACTCACTCATTTGCCTTTTAGGTTCTGAATGCCTAGAATGTCCCAGGTACTATGCTAGACACAGATAATCAATGATTAAGAAAATAATTTTCTGCTGTCAGGGATTTTGTAATCCAATGTGTGTGAGAGAGTGACAATAAAACAGAAATGGTAAATTGCTCAAGTTTAGTTTTATTGTGCTCAGCAGATATTCTAATAATTTGTAAAGGGATTAGGGCCACACATGGTAGATCTGCCAAATTGATTTCACCAGTGGACTATAAGAGCATTCCTCTCCAACCCTCCTTGGATCTTATGGGTCTCAGAAGATGAGCTTGCTCACAGCTCTCCAGATTAACTACTTTTCACCTAATAATGAGGAAATGGGCATCATGCCATCATTTGATTATTCCCAAGAATTCATAATAATTCCATTATTATGTGAAAATGTATATGTATACTATATGTCCAGAACTAACCTGGTTATACTGGACTTGCAAAACGACATCTCACACTGAAATCCAGGAAGTCTTCAGCAATATGACTCTTACATCATCATTATTATTTGTCTAAATGTGTTATTGAAAATTCAAATACCAGGCTACCTTTTCAGCCTAATTTCAACCATTCTCTTTACTACTATTTTTGAATGACATCTGTATTGGTCAGGGTTCTCTAGAGGAAGGGAATCAACAGGAAGTATGATTACAAATGGGGGGTTTATTAGATTGGCTTACACAAACTGAAGCTGGATAATCCGCAAAGGTCATCTGCAGGCTAGAGAGCTGGAAGAACCAGTAGCTGCACAAAGAGGTGGAAGCCCCAGAACAAGAAGGACCAACAGTGCTACCCTGGTCCCAGACCAAGGCTTCTGGAAACTACCTGGAGAATCACCAGCAGAGTCCACTTTGGACAAGTGAAGAAGCGATAGTCCATATACTCAAGAGATTGAAGCAGCAATAAAGAACCCTTCAAGAAGAGCCGAGCTTGCATCTGCATCTGCTTCGTTGTTCTTCCAACTTTTATTCCATCCAAGCCACCATCCTATTGGGTGGTGCTGCCCATGCTTAGGGAGGGTCTCCACTTCTGTTCACTATCCCGCATTTCAATCATTCCTAGACACGCCGCCCTCACTGACACACTAGAAACCTCTTAATCATCAGCATCTCTTAATCCAATCAAGGTGACAATTCAGATTAACTATTACAACATCATTCTCTTACAATACTAAAATATCCCAAGTGTATTATTGACTACATATGCTGTTCTGACTAGAAATTTTTCTTCTTCACTTCATTCCCTTATTCAAATGACTAGCATTTTCTTATTCTTCAGCTATCACCTCTTCATGAAAGACTTCCTTGACTACCTAAAGTATCCCAGCAACTGTATTTTATCTTTCTTTAACCAAAGAAATACAAATGGAAATGATATGTCACTTCTTGTGGACATAGTGTGTGATTGGCCTGTCCTCTCCCTGTAATTTGTTAACTAATGATATTAGAGATGGCAGAGATTTTACCAGCCTACATCTTTGAGTGATGATCTTGTGAAGCCAAGCACACCAGTGAACCAGCAATGGCATATCCTACCAATTCTTTTATCCACTAATTTCAGAGAGATATTCACTACTGTCATGTAAACTGGTTCATCCTAATACAATCTCAGAACCCTGTTTATTTCTTTTACATATCTAACTATAATTACCACCTTTTCCATAGTCAGACTACCAAATTAGAATGTGAATTTCTTGAGAAGAACCCCATATATGCATGCACAGAGTCTAGTTTTTTGATGCTATTCAGTAGGAAGGAAGCATGCAAATCCCCACTGGGGATTTCAGACTGGTTATGAAATATTTGTTAATTGCCCTACTTCTGCCTAGAGAAAGAACCCCCAGAAAGGACAGAGAGCTAATTTTTACCTAATGCTCTTTACCTTTCCCAAAGCAGAGACCAGCTAACACTGTTGGTAGGCTGACTTAGGCACATTTTCTGGGTCTCTCTTTGTCCCTCTTTGAGAAGTCATTTACTATTCAGATATTTCTGAATCAAGTTCATCTTGGCCTTAATTCAATCTCATCTTAGGTCTCATACAACAATTCAGAGATTTTATCATATGTAGATTCCTTTAAAAATCTGAACAAAGCCATGGTTTCTTCCCACAGTACAAAATCATGTACATTTGGATTATCATGGGATTCATGAAGTTCCTGATATTTATTCAGGGACTCATTTCTCCATATGTCAAATTCCTGGAGCTGAGAATTGACATCAACCTAATTCTCTGTCAAAGGCTCTGGGTATCCCCTTGTTTCTGAGCCCTGTTTTGATGACCTCTTCAGTAACTGATCTTATCTTGATATGGCCTTGCTTTGGTCTTACCCTATTTACTGTCCTGATCATCTGATGCATGGCAGGGGCTCTGCTAAGTGGTCCTTGCCATCTATTACACCCTCTCACCTGGGGCTGCAGCACTTTCCTAAGCTATCACTGGGTGATGACTGAGCCTTAGTGACTGACTCACTCAGAGAATATGTCTTACGTCCAGGTTCTAGGCTCACTCACTATCTGCAGTTGTACCACAAAAATATCTTCAAACATGTACTCTAAAGATAGAAAAAGTTCTCTAGTATTTATAATTTTTAAAATAAAGACTTCAAAAATCTCTTATTTGTTCAGCTTCTTATAGCTATGAGGGAATGAAAAGAGGTTGTAGAGTCACTTCAAACATCAACACGCTTCCTTTAGAATTTCTTTTCATCAGAAGTTGAAGAGTTAAGTGCTTTTTAAATTGGTAAAAGTACAGCACCAGAACAATGACTCAGCTCTGAGTCAAGCTGAGTGTTCCCAACATTAAGTGCTCTGCAGTCCTTCTTAGGCATTTGTGCATGCTGCTGCTCTGAGCGTGTGCACAGTACTATTCCATTCAATTAAAACAGCAGTCACAAGAAGGGCCTGTCTCACATTATAGTGGACTTGGGACTGCTGTTTAAAAATTTTAAATGATAAATCTTTAGTGGAGAAAAATATAACAAAAGAGATGGAAATGACGTTTCTGAGTGAAACTTGGGAAGAAGCTGAGAACCCTGCTCCTTGACTCCTTCCACCCTAAAAGGTCTTCTTGAAAACAGAGCTCTGTGGAGCATATAGTTTGAAAAGCATTGACATAAAACGTTTTCCTCCGTATTGAATTCTAAACAGCATATGACAATGCAATAGATAAATATCTCAGAAACTGTTCAGATAATGTTTCCTTATCTTCCATAACATCAGAAAGGAGGATAGCGTATGACCTTATCATTCATTTTGCTAGAGGTTTCTGGTGATGATTTTTTTCCAGGAATTGCAGAAAGCAAATAAGCTCATTGCTGTTGTTTTGAATGACGTATCCCTGCCATGTGTAACTGACTTCAGCTTGTCCCCGTATATCAATGGAGGTCCCCTTTGCTCTTTTTACATCCTGTCATCACTACCTGAAATATAACTTGAAAAACACACCTTTTTTCTTCCTGCCCCATTTAAGACAGAATATCAGATCTCTAGAGCTTAGAAGCATATACAGATCCCTGATGGCAAATCTTAAGAAAACCTTAGCGCATGGAAATTCAGAATCTTCTATCATTGGGCTATAAACTACCTGAATAAACAACTGAATGATCATTAGTGAACTTGCTGATGAGAAAGATCCAAAAGGCAAGTGTTCCTCAACATTTAGGCTATTTCCAGGACAAAGTTTTGTCAGGAATGTTTGTCATCCCCCATACAAGTATCTCAGTTGAGAAGACAAAATCCCATTCATTTTTAAGCTCCACTTTGAACACTATTTCTCTTGAAAAGCCTTTCTTAACACAGGTATCACAGAGATGAGGTCAATCTATATTCATTAGTGCATTTTATTTATGTGACTACCTTCCCTATCAGACCACAAAGTCCTTGAGGCAGAATTCATATTTTATTCATTTATGCCCCAAAAGCCTACTTCAGGGCCTAACACATAATGGATTGTCAAAAATGTTTATTAGGCAGCTAACAATGACTATTAGTATAAATGAAGTGTCTCATAGAATTATTATGTGGGTAAGCATACTTAGGAAATCTGATAATCAAGTATTACCTAAGCCGAACGTCAAGGACCCAAAGGCCGCAAGCTAGATTTAACCTTCTCACCAGTCACCTCCCATCTGTCAACCAAACTACACTTTCTACCTTTGGGATAAAAAGACCACAATAATGCTAACGGTATAAAAATTATCACAAATATAGATTTTGCTTTTGATATTTTAAGAAAACAAAATTTAATGTATACATACAAGATTCAAGGCAATGTAAAAGTATTTTTAAAAAATTTTTAATGAAACATTTCAAAGACTAAAACTTTGGATAACATAATAAAGCTCTATTCAGATATTTTATTAAGAAAGCCCTAAGTTCATTCCCAGTACCTAAAATTGAGATCTGCTCTATAAATTAATAGTAAACTTCTTTTTTAAAAAAAAAGCTCATTGCAGTGGGAAATTAAACATTACACATGTGGACATGTATAGAATCTGGAACCAGAATTCCTATATTTGTAGTCTACCATCTCTGCTTGCTGGCTTGGTAACACTGGGACATTATTTAACCATTTGCTGCCTCGATTTCTTCATACCTAATATGGGGACTAATAATAGTATCTTTCCTGTGGGGTTATTGTGAGGTATAAGAGAAATGGCTTACAACACATTGTAGCTGCTCAATATAGATTATGAAGTTAATGAGGAAAGTTTGTCTGTCAACCTTTCTCTCTACAGACCTTTGCAAAGAAATAAGTTTCTTTCTTAAGTCAATTGTTATTAAATATCTTCTCTGTGCCAAACACTGATGCATACTTATGCACAAGAAATCCTGGACCATCAGGAACTCAATATTCACTGGGGATGTACCTCAGAGGTAGAGCATTTGCCTGGCATGCATGAGGTCTGGAATTTCATCCCCAGGATTGCAAAAGAAAAAGTTTATATTCTAATGGAGGACACTCATTTTCTGTAGTAATATGGTAAAAAAAAAAAATTAACGCACAAGAGTGTACAATAAATAGGTAAATGACTCCTTAAAACATGGTGGCCAGTGAAGAACTCTGAGAACTACTTAAGATCTGAACAATGTAAAGAAGAATCCATGCAAAGATCTAAGGGGACAATGTTAAAGAAAGAAGGTTTAATATGAAGTTCCTGAGACTTAGAAACATCTTAAATTTAAGCAACATAAACCAGGACGTTGAATTAGAGAAGGGTGAACTTAGCTAAGATAGAGAATGAGACCCCAGAGTTGGTAGAGAGTTGATTATATAGCACCTTGGTGGCCACTGGGAAAAGGTTAGCTTTTTTCTAAGTGTAATGGAAGGCTAATGCAGAGTTAGCACTAGTGAGTGATGTGAGCTAATGTTTAGTTGATAATTCTGGCTGTTTTGTGAAGTAAAGATGTTGGGTCAGGTGTTCAAGGAATGGAATGTTTTACATGGGAGTGATGGAGGCAGTCTTTAGGGCATATTTTAAGGCCAAGTTAAAGACTTACTAAGACTTGAGAGAAAAGGAGTATTCAGAGATAATTCCTAGATTTTGTGACCTGAGCAATTATGTGAATAACATTGTTATTTATCAAATGGGAACCCAAAGAGGAGTCAGTTTAAAAAAGAAAATCTACAGTTGTTTTGAAAATGTCAGCACACTAATCTGGAGTTAAGCGGTGATGTTTAAGGTAAAATTATGCATTTGGTGTTGAGTAGGAGCACCTAGAGAGAACTTAGATATACAAAGGGCAAGGACTCTGCTGTGAGCATCCCAAAATCCCAGGGCTGGTAAAAGAAGGACTTTCAGACAACACTGTTAAGGGAGCAATAAAATGTGTGAAAAGGAAATTATGAGGATGTAGTGCCCTAATGATATGTGAAGCACAGTTTCAAAGATAACAGGTCAATCACATCAAATGAGGCTGAGAGGCTTCGATGACCTCATAGAAATTTGGAGGTCATTGTTGACAGGAGCATTAGAGTCAAGAGGTAGGAACAAGAAACTAATTTGAATGGATCAAAGAGAACTCAGAAGATGAGAAAACAAAAGCATGTAGATGTCTTTATTGAGGAATTTCACTACTTAAGAAACAAAAAAGAATTGTGAGAACAGATAAAGAGGTTATGAACTCAGAAAAGCTACCTTGACTGCATGCTGTCCCTTCTCTAAGGAGGATATGTTAGATTGAACAGTAGAGAGGAATTATGTCTGTTTTATAAATGAATCACCCCAGATCTGTGATGCATATTCTAAAGTGCAGTCCTTCCAAGAAATGATGTTTAACCTGAACTTAAACTTTGTACAGTTGAGATTCTTTAAAGAGAATTATAAAGCACTTTTCTTCTTCAGAGATAGTATTTGTGTTGACTAGTGTTGTTGAATAAAGTAAAATAATATCTCCAAATCTAATTTTAAAAACAAAGGCATTTTTCTACATTTCAGAGAAAGAAATATAATGAAAAAAATTGCTACAAGGTATAACTGTAGTCTATCATTCTTTTTTGTACAAGAAAATGAAATTTCATTCATTCAAAGAAATCTCAGTGAATCAAATGCTTTAATGCATGAAATAATAGAATATATTTTTTAGAAATACTGACAATTAAATTGAGACTGCTTTTTTACTAGCTTTACGTCAAAATTGTCTTTTATATAACAGTGCAATGAACTGTGTTTTACTAATACCAACTAAATGTGTTTTTAATGATGTTATAATAAACCTAAAATCTTGAGAGGAGTGATGCTGTCAAAGTATAATTATTTCAAACTTGGAAAATAAACCATTTACCCCTAGCACAATGTTTATTTGCAGATAAAAGGCTTGTTTTCACCTTGCCATTTATCTGATAGCAGGAGGAGACATATCCTTGGTAAAAGTTCTATTATCATTATCTCTGACTTTAATCACAAGCATCTGCTTGGGGTTTAGTTCTCCCTCTATAAAGAAGAAAATGGGGCTATTTCAAGAATCAATAAAAGGGAATCTGTGTGAGAGAGGCTTGAGCTTCCCCCAGAATCATCTGGCCCTGCATACCAGACAAGTTGAGGGAAGGCACCTGCAACATTTTTAATGTTGCTGGGAAAAGTCTGCTGGGACCGCCACAGAGTATTCTGCCCAGAGGGCAATTCAGTGTGAAATTTCACTTCATAACTTGTCAAGTAGATCTGTCCTGGAAATGTAGAAATGTCTATGATGAGGACACAGAGAACAAAATTAAAATGAAGCTCCAGGTTACCCATTTGCAGCAATGGCTCTTTGAGAATGGAGTGAAATTTACACCTGAATCTTCTGTAGAGGTTGGCCTTGACCAGATCTATTAACAACACTACTGTCTTAGGTTGACTTGCTGCCAGTAATACCCACTTCCCTGTGATTCACCCACATATCATTCAGAAATCTCTTGGGAAATCTCCACTTTTGATATTGAATGCCTTCCCAGAGAATCCTTTAGAGACACCTATGGCATATCAGAACCACTTCCCTTTTTACAGACTATCTTAACTCATAATTCTCAGCTTGCTATGATGTAGAGGCCGTGTCTGGCAACAAAAATTTGGATCACACTACTATATTTTCTTAGTTTGAAAACACAAGCTTCACCAATACAACTTCTCCCTTTGGATTAAGAATTGAAAACCCAAATCAGAGGGTTGAATAACTATTTTAGAAGAGCTCCCAGGTAGAGTGAGAGAACTGAATGAACCAAAATAAGTTAAATCCTTGGGCATGAGCAGAAAGCATGAGTAAGTAAAAGAAGTCAGTCAGTAGACAAAAATACAGCTAACCGACAAAAAAAAAAAAAAAAAAAAAAAAAAAAAAAGATGGTGAACCTCCATGACCATCCCAAGAGAGAGCTGCCTCAGGTCCCAGGAACCTTAATTCCCCTTAAAACCAGCTTTTTAAATAGTTCTTGTTCTTATGATTTCCAAATAACTTTATTTATTGCTAAAATAAATCAACTTTACTTTCAATATCTTGAGTAGATTATATACTTGAAAAAAAAATCTAACTCAAAGTCAGTGAAGTGATATAGGTACTTGGATGGATTTCACTGAAGAACTATCTTTTACCCCTGGTTCTCTAGAGTCTGGTTTCAAAGCAGAAGGATATAAATTCAGTTACATATCTTAAAACTTGTGACTATACAAATCCCAGATGATCACCATGGTATGGGGGCCCAGATATCTTTGAGGACTCTAGTCATGGATCTCAAAATTTGGAGTTAGTATTCTTTCTTCAATCTTACCAATAAACCCTTTATGTAAAATATATCCCGACATACAGGTATGTGTTGAAATATTAGGTTGTTCTTAATCATCCTCCCGAATCAAGATATCCTGTCTTCCCAGAATTCAATCTTATTTTACATATGGAGTGCAAAGGATTTAAACCTTGCCCCAGGGGAACAAAGCAGTGAGTCTTTATCTGTGGGGCCACCTCAAATCTTTGACTCTAGTATACTAAATTCCAACATTTCTTTAGGATATTATTTTATATTAGTTCTCCGTATATTCTTGTGAAATTTCTAATATCATAGTTTTCCAAATTCATATTATTAGAACATTCTTTTGAAACAATATTTCAAATCATAGCATTTCAGCATCGTGCATTGCAAATCTTTGCCAAAGCAGATTGGATTTGGGCATTAGCCCAAAGTCTGAACTTTAAAGAGATGTGGAATGTGTTTCAAGAAGTCCTAAGGTGAAAACTTGAAGCTGAATAATGATGAGTTCTCTGTTTGTATACAGTATGCCTTAGTGAAGGCATAAAAAAATGAAAATAGAAGTTGGATTATGTAAGAAATTGAATTATTATAGTTGTACCTCTAAATGTGACTTATTTAAGTCCCCAAATATTGGTTTTCACCACTTATTTCAAACATTAGCTGAAAAAATCCATATATGCAGAAAACAATCAGCTGTAGGTCAGTGATGAGGATAACATTAGAGACTAAAATAAAGAGAACAAAACACCAGTGGCCTTCCCTCAGAACACAATCCTAATTTTATCTGGGCCACAATGTACCCACCTATTCAACCACATTTCTGATTCTCTTGCATCTAAATGTGGCTATGTTCTGGCTGAAATATGCAAGCAGAAATGTTATATATGACTTCCAGGAAGAGGCGCCTCAGTGAGTAAGATGCCTAATTGCTTCTTCCATTTCTCCCTTCTAAAAGCTGGAGCTCAGATTGTGATGGTTAGACATCTGTAACCATCTGGGATGGTGAGGTGACCTTGAGGAATGAACAGCATAGTTTCATATAGTTGCCTAAGTAGCCCCTGACTACCTACCAGATTCAATTTCCATATAAGAGAAATAAACTTATTTTATTACACTTTTACTGGATGATTTTTATGAAATTAAACCAAATCCTAATGGATTAATAGCCTAACCTACAAGATATTATTCTAGGGCTTTGGCATAGGTATTCAGAGTAGAAATAAATGCATTGAATAGTTCTAAAAAATAAAAACTGTATCTTCATCTTCTGCCTGTATTTCTAGATCTTATTTTTTAAGTATAGATCTATTTGGGAACACCGTCATCATCTGAATGAACAACAAAATATCATCTTATAAAAACAGACCATTATGTGAAAAAGGTGAAATCAGATAAAAATTGACTATAAAACATTTCTTTCACATTTATGTTGAATATATAAGATTTAATTAATTGTAAAGTAGGGACAAAGAATAATTCCTCTCTTGGAAATCTTTAAAAGCATTCATATCTGGAATAAAGTGTATCCTTGGGGGTATGGAAAGCAATACACATATGACTTCCTTGTAGCAGAAGTAAGAGCAAAAAGACTCCTTTCAGAACTATGTCTCTATTACTGTTATTGTCTTCTATATGCATATGAAGAAGAAACCCTATCAATCAATTAATTCTTCACATTTTAAGCATAACTGTCACTTTATGGAGAATGCTGAGAATATCTTTTCCTTTTCCTTAACTATAGAAGGCATTTCATGAAAAGAGGAGGATCTTTATTTCCTGAGAGTTCATCTATGCCTGCTGGTTATTCCCCAGCTCAAGTCATAATCTTGTTTGCAACATCATAATCATTTACCCAGTGAACAATCAGGATGTCACTAACAAAGAATTATGACTTTAGGTAGGGGATAAACTACAGGCACAGATGAACTCAGAGGAAATAAACATTGTTTTCATGCAAATGTGGCTAGTAATAAATAACCAGGGATAAAAATTATGATGAAACAGAGTATCCTATAAAAACAGGTTTGGGAAGGTATAAATAGTATGTTTTAACTTTTCTGTTCTCTGGAAGTATGATGTAAAGAGTGTTTATAAAGTGTTAGTAAAATTTTAGTATTTAAAAGCTTTTAATTTATACTGTAGAAGTAAGCTATATGCATATGGCTCAATGTTTCAGAAGGAATTTTAATGGGACAATTTTAAGTATCTAGTCTTAATGTAAACACTAGGATTATGCATCATTCAATCTAATTATTCAATTCACTGGGAATACTTCCCACTTTTAATATTGAGTGGGTTTTGTCCATTATTTATGTCTATGTGACCCTAAATTCATATACTGATCCACCATTAATTCATTCATATATTCAAAAATTATGGCAGAAACTCATGAAAAGGGATAATAATTAGCATGGCAGAGCCTTTTCTGGCTCCTAGACATTTCTGCATGCCTAACTTCATTTGTTCTCACAATATGACTGGCAACCTGAGAATCGATCCTGCATTTCATTCCTCTTATTACATACATGATATCTTCTCCCCTTGGAAAGTTAGGGACTGAGAAGGCATATTGCTTGAATCCTGCAAATTCATTCACTAATGACCTTCCAGTCTGGGCTAGGTATTGGGTGGGGCTGTGCACAATGGTAAAATAAATGGACATAATAACTCTATTGCAATTTTAATGTGGTCATAAAACATATCTTGAAAAGCACACCAATATATTAATAAATGATAGATGAAAAAGCAGGATGTCATGAGGAAGAATAAACTAAAAGGACAAGGGGAACTAATTTGGATAGAGATCAGAGAGAGTTGATTTTGAGGTATATTTTGAGACCTAAAAGATGAGAAACAGCATGTGCCAAAACCTGGATGAACATTAAGATATTTCCAAAAACTGAAAGAGAGAGAACTGCTTTTCTGAATTTGTGCAGTGTTTAAAATATCTGGAGTGTCTTCTTACAGAGGTTAAGTCATTTTTAAACATCATTCATTTCAGAAATGCTCTCTGTGCACCTCATATATCTGGCACATTGGTAAGCGATCTTAAGGGTATCAGACAACACTGACCTCTGTCATGTTTCCTAGACTGCAATAGACATGAATGGCTTCAGTGGATATCAAATACCATACTAAAACCACCAAATACAACTTGATAACAATTTGTTTCCATTTCATGCATGTCCAGAGCTGTTAAATTATGGAATTTAATATGGCTAACGGAGAATTAGGAGAATCTGGGTTCAAACTTCCAAAGACCAGAAGCTTTTTAAATTCGTGTGGTTATTTATCCAGGAGTTGTTAGAGGTACATTGTACTAACTACAGTATTAGAAATATGGTTCACATTCTTCTGGAATATCTATAACTCTTTCAATTCTATAGTCAGAGTTAGGTGGAGGCCTTTAACAGTAATTTTAAGCTCAAGCTCCAAAATGAGAGAACACACTGAAGCCGCTTCAGGCAAAGGCTCTAATCTTTAGTTTTTATTTCCTCATTAGACTAATAGCAATGGAATTAAGGAAATTTTCTAAATGTGTGGTTATGGGAGGCAAATTAAGGGAGAAGGAAGTCTGTTCTTCTGTGCCATAGAAGACCCTTGTGTTTAATTTTAACATCGTATTGGAAGTCAAATGATAAAGTCTGTGTAGCACTTTTCTTACCTCATATTTTGGCCAGAGATGCACTAAATGCTGATTAATCATCAGCTTAATATTCATTTCAACATTCTTACATTGTAAAAGATAATGACATCATATAAAATCTTCTGAGCCAGTTCATAAAAGACTGATGCTGTGGCTGAATACATAGAAGGAATCATAGTGGTCCAATCATTCTCTAACAAGAATAAGACAACACACTTCCTTCCACATTGAGGAAAGCACTTGAGTTTTATAAATGCATTCCAAGGAACAATTTGCTCCTTCTTGAGAAAAGAAGATAAAGTTGTCGTACAGCAAAGGAGAGTCAAGAAATTTAAAACTTGAGCAGATATACTTAGAAAAAAAAAAAACCACTTTTCCTATATTAACAGATGAAAAGGCAACCCCCTTCAACCACAGATACTGACACTCAGAGCCAGCAGCCTCAGGATAAGAGGCCAGAAGGGCTTTTCAAATAGGTGGTAAAGATTCAAGAGTGACTTACTGTTGTGTCTGTCGGATTGTGATAAAGGAAGTGTCATGAGGAAAGTAAAACTTACTAAGGAGTCACAGTTTTTTGAAGATATTTTTTGCAACATTTTATTCTGACAATTTGACTGACTTTCTTGATTACTTATTATCCAGTTATATTATGTTCAATAAAGGGCATTGTTTTAGTAAAAGACACAGAAATGGCTATGAATCTCATCATTTCTAACATGTCAGTAAGTGATAGGTTCAGGTTCCAGTGCAATTTACTGATGCCATGAGAAAAGTATCAAAGATAAATTTCCACTGAACGGTCTTCCTTCTTGTTTAAGGGGTTACTGCTCAGAAACACACAGAAGACCAAAGAGTTTGAACCCTGAGACATGGCTGTTTTGGTGAAAGTACAGCCAGATTTCAGAATATTGTCTCTAATGTCAACAATTTCCACAAGGGAAAACTATCTTAAAATGACCCAAAGTTACAACCACAAAATTATGCCCAATTCATTATCTTGCTCTTTTTTGCTCTTCCTTATGTGAAACCTTGAGCCCCAGAGTCTATTATTCAGCATCACACACAAAACACTTACAGTGGATTAATTTGACTATGTTATGGTTTGTATAGGAGGTGTCCCCCAAAACTTCTGCATTAATGCCGCTATATTCAGAAGTGAAATGATTGGATTGTGAGAGCTGTAACCTAATCAGTTCATCCAAATTTGAACTGACTGACTGGGAGGTAACTGTAGGCAGGTCAGGCATGGCTAGAGGAGGTGGGTCACTAAGGAAATGTCCTAGAAGTTTGCATCTGCCCTGTACTCTCTTCTCCCTCCTCTCTCTGCTTCCTGAACCTGCCCTGAGCTGAGCAACTAGACCCTCCTGCAGTGATGTGCTGCCTTATCTTGGGCCAAGAGCAATGGAGCTGACCATTTATGAACTGAGACTTCTGAATCCATGAGATCTAAACAAGCTTTTCCTCCTCTAAATTTTTCTGGTTGGGTATTTTAGTCACAATGATGCAACACCTGACTTTGAGAAGTCCTTCAAATTGCCTGTGTTAGCATTCTCCACAGAAAGAACCAATAGTGAATTTGTGTGTGGGAGTATTATGGAGAAAGAGAGATTCATTCCAATAAATTGGCTCACACAGTTGTGGCACTAGCAACTACAAAATTTGCAAGGCAGGATGTCAGGCTGGAGATCCAGAGGAAAACTGTTGTAGCACCTCTTGCCCAAAGGTGAAGTGAAGACAGAATTCCCTAAACTTCAGAGTATCTCAGTTGTTTCAGATAGTCATACAAAGTTTGAATAAGGCTTATCCATATTGTGGAAATTAGTTGTTTTAATCAATGCCTACTTATATGTTAATCTCACCTAAAAAAATCTTCACTGAAACATCTACAATAATGTTGAACAAAAAAATTTGAGCCCCATAGACTAGCCCAGTTAATATATGAAAAAAACAAAAACAAAAACAAAAAAAATTACATTGGCCTTCCCCAAATAAGATGCTTTAGGGTCTTTTCAGTGATTTAGTAGAAAATAAAAAAAAAGAGTATGACAAATATGTCTACTTTATTTTGAGTCCTTTTTTTCTTTTTTTACTTTTTTTTCTTCTAGCATCAACTTTTGAAGCTACCAGACTTCTATAAAATGTCAAAAATACTAAAAGGGGAAAAAAGGCACTGTAATTACAGGCTCATTTGATGACTTTAACTTCTGTGACATGGTTGCCAAATATACACTATTTTTATTGACAATTATTTAAAATATAATTGAACGATTAAATATTACTATAAATATGATCATGTTCTGTCCTATGGTAGATTTTATAGACATAGTAATCACCATTATTTCTTAAAATTTAGCAAGTTTTACTAAAATAATCTGCAATATAGATTAGTATTTGACATACAATATATCATTTGGAAGAAAAAGACCTTAAACTTAAAATTTCACTAACTTTTATTAGTTTACAATCCTTGAAACATCAGACATTAATAATCCCAATCTCCAGCACCCGGACAGGTAATCACTTAGTTGCTTTTTTTTTTTAAGTTGTGTGCTTTATTCTAGGTAACAAATTGACAAGTAATGAACAAATGATCATTAAGCACTCTTTGACCATGGTAGTGTGATGACATGTTGCTTGTCAAGGAAATCTTCCTCCTCATCTGTACTGCTCTCAGAAAGTGACAGCAAAGATTGCATTTCAGTATCTTTTCCATAAGAGCTGGAAATACATTAAAAGATCAATACACAATATACAGAACCCAGTTTCAACTTTCATTTATCTTCTGATCAATACTACATGCGTTGAAGCCATTGGAAGCAAGCAGACATGAAGGTACTGTACCAGATTGGGGCCATAATTTTCAATGTGCCCAATATACCAAGCCTCGTTTTAATGAGAAATTCTCATCATTCTCCCTCTCCAAAAGAAATAAAACCACAATGGAACCAAGGAGAGAAAATTTTATGGTCTCTGGTTGTCTTTCATTGATGATTCAGAAAGCACTTCAGAAACTTGCAGAGCCTCAGGGTCATCATTAAGAACATTCATCATTACATTGGCTGTTTAATAGAATTCCAATGAATAGACTGCCAGATAAATCACTTTTTTGTGTGTGTACAGTAAATTAGGACTATGTGGATAGCCAGTCAAAACATGCCAAAGCCAGAATTAATGAAAGCAATTATTTGTTATTTTATTTGGTGGCATTTTATTGTGGGAGGGGCAGAGACTGACAGAAGCTTTAGCACATAGGTGTATAAGGATCAGAACCAGTATACTGCACACATTGTGGTCCAGAGTTATCTAGATTTTCTGCTCATATATGCCTCTAAATAGGAAATACTTTCCCCCTGTGACAGACACAACTGGTTGGTTGGTTTGTTTTGTGTTATTGTTGTTGTTGTTTTTCATGTCAAACACATGTCGATTCACGGATCATAAACTCTGCTCTGTGAACCAGGACAGACACAACTGTGACAGAATTTTCACTCATCCAAGAAGAAGAGAGAATTTAAGGTAGAGACTTGTTCGTGACATTCTTAATTTCGAAGAACTGCATTTTACTTTGTTTGTATGGTTCCCTTCTATTTTTAGTATTAAATGCCCTTTCTTTTATGAAATGATGGTGAGAGTACACATAGTTTACTTTTCTTTAGTCTCTCTAAATGGAACCATCCTCCATTTCCAAAAATTCCAATATATCACTTATATACTGATGAGATAGGCACCTTTTATGAAGAATATGTTAGTGTGAACTCTATTCCTGATAAACTGATCACCATCACTGTTATTTCCTTACATAAGGAATAAGGAAATGATACAAATACAAATGTTATATTGTTAATAATCCAGAATATATTTCAGGAGAGAAACGTCACAATATTCTATTCTAAAAATTTTATTTCCATTAGGTAAGTTTCTACTAATGCAAAATATTGAAATTTATTGAGTTAATTAACTCTGGCAGAACAATTGGGTTTTTTTCCAATATAAGAAATTGAAATGCTGAAGGATTACTAAATTCCAGATGTCTTTCCATTTTTATGATACACATTACTCAGCAGAGAACTATCTTTTGACATTAAAGCAACAACTTTATAAGTGTTTTACTAAATCCTGATAAGAGCTCAGCAAAGTACACAAATATTTTATCAAGAATGGTCATATAAATTAGACACATAAAGGCACTTTTATTTATAAAGATAATAAGTTAGGGCTTGTCCAAATTTTACTATGCACTATATTTATATACAAATTGCAGTATTAACTTACCTTAATTCTTCAACTCCACAGGGACCCCTCACTGGTGAGCTCTTTACAAGGGACTCTGTAGAAGTCTGACTTACACTCAGGAAATGGTTGCTGAAGGCTGGTAACTCTTCTGAGGTTAGGTCGTAAAGCTTTTCTGAAGGATCTGAAATATTTTATTTCATGAATTGTCAACATATAAATTCAAGAAACAAATGCTCAGCATATGGTGCTGGAAGTTTACCCAGAATAAACTACAAGTAGAAAAAAGAGGGCCAGCACAAATTTTTAATCATTAGAAACTATGTTTCTAATGTTTGTTAGCTGATGGAGATAAATTTAATCTGAGACTCCAAATCAGGGGATGAGGCATTGGGGGTGCAGTTCAGTGGCAGACCTTTTTCTTAGAATGTGTGAGGTCCAGGTTTAATCCCTAGCACCACGAGTAACAAAGAAAGAAAAAAAGAAAAGAAAATCAAATAAATTGGGGCAGAGGCATCAAGTCACCTTAATCCTATTGATTTTTAAATGCATATTATGCTTATGAAATGTGTCAAATGTCCTACAAATTCACAAGATTTCAAAAGAAATAAAGGGATCTTCTATAAATCTGGAATACTGTGCAGCTCCTTGACTTGCCTACATGTTAGACACTTCATTAAGTATTCTTTTCTTCTAAGAAATAAAAGCTTCACCCCACATACTCTAAATAAAAGGTGAGCCTTGGCAAAGCTGCTCTTTTTTTTTTTTTGGCTTCTTTCCTTTGGTTGGGTAAATAACCATTTATATTTGAAGGGGACAAAGTCTGACATCATCTCCCTTTTTATCAAGCTGGCTTAAGATTCAGCTGAGGTATGGACAAATATTGCAAATTAAATGAACAAAATGTTTAAGCAAATGTACCTTTATATAAGCTATCATAAATTCAAACAGAAATACATATCACTGCAATAAAAAGGTTTTAATACCATTTTCAACATTGATTAAGTTGTAGAAGCCATCTAACTTGTACATAAAGTTAAACTAAGATGATTTTTTTAAAGCTGTCAAAATTGCTAGGTGTTATTTTTCCCTTCACTCTTACTGAAGTGCCAAGTGTACATCCCCCTGGTCAGAAGCCCTAACAAGAAGCCACAAGTATTCTATACTGGACTCAACAGATTTCCTTCCTTCCTTCCTTCCTTCCTTCCTTCCTTCCTTCCTTCCTTCCTTCCTTCCTTCCTTCCTTCCTTTCTTCCTTCTTTCCTTTTTCTCTCTTCCCTTCATTCTTTTTTTTCTTTGTGGTCAGTAGTAACACAATTTTTGAGCAAGCAGACATTCTTCAAACAGAATAAAAATTATATTGTTTTTGCTGAAAGACAGACCTCAATACATCCATAGATGGAAGGGTTCTTAAAATTAATCAACCCTGTGACTTTCAAATTATGATACATGTATAAATTTGGTAGGTTTAGGATGAAGTTCCTATCTCCACCATCATTGAAACAATTGGGACCATTTTATCTGATCTATTAAAATGTGGTGATTCTATAATTTGGAGGGGGAACCCAAGAGATCCTTGTACTAAAATTTTTGAAACAACCTAACTACTCACATCCTTACTTAAAGATTAGAAAAGTGGGGGCCCACAGGAACCTGTCAAAGTCACATACATAGAGGAAGAGATAAAACTAAATCTGAGTTCTTTTTTTTTTCTTTTTGTAAACTTTATATTTTCATTAAAACATTATAATTACACATAATGTTGCATTTTCATACATTCATGTAGTATAACAACAGAATTTGGTCAGTTTTGTTACCCCATATCTCCCCTTTTCCTCCTCTCCTTAATGCCCTGAATTCCTTTCTCTAATCTACCAGCCTCTCTTCTAGTATCATGAGATAATTTTATTCTTCTGAAAATCATCTCTCTCCATTTTTAGACTTGAAAAATCTCTAATAACTACTGATAAGTGACATTAAATACAACTCAGAGCTGTTAAGTTGCTACTTATATAAAATTTGTAGTTTGATGGAACTACATGGTTACAGTGCAAGAGAGATGTGGCAGTTTTCAAAAACTTACATCTTTAACTTTTTAATATAATGTAAAACATGCTTATATTTATACGAATACTATCACATGTGTGTTTACATGTTTATATTATATGTGATTTCATGTGTGTGCGTAGATCTTTTTAGTCCTTTTAGGTCACCAATATTGTAACTCACTGTATTTTAGAATCTAAGCCTTCAGTTTCAAGGTTTTGTTTTCTTTCCTGTTTCCCACAGGTGGAAGAAGATAGTGCCCAAGGCATGTTTTCATCGTCCAATGAAAGGAATGTTCCCACAGAACAGCAATCAGTTCAGGTTTTAGAACAGGTAAAATTCCAATTTGAAACTCCACAGTGAGGTTTAGATCTAAGGAATTCCAGCAGGAGAGGTATTCAAACTATTACATGTCTGAGTTCTAACTGAGTAAGTATAGTGCTAATTCAGATAGTGCAAATAGAATGAGCTTGCTTTGTTGAATTATTAATAGGAGCAAAGGTGACATCACTTGATTTTAAGAAATGGAAAAATCAAGACAGAGAAAAACAAAAACTGTTTACGAAAAACCTATTACAAGTTAGTGTTAAACATAAAAGTCGACTATACAAAAATCTCAGTATTCCAATTGTTCTCATACCAGGACAGGTAAGGTTTGATTGACATTTACAAAGAAAAATTTACTTTAAAGTTGGAATTCAGTTGATGATCATCAACTGCCTATAAGTTGATGATCTCTGGTCATTGAGAAATCTCTTAATCACAATTATAAGCAACTAAACAAAAGGGGAAAATCTGAGTAGAGAGAGATGCAGAGTGCATTTCTGAAACTAAACTCATGTAAAACACATACATAAAACTGTGTTCTACAGGGAAACACACATGCATCTGAATTTTAAAAAGGGAACAAATAAGAACAAAGGGACCAAAAACAAGTAAAAATTTCGAAGAATGAGAAACAGACTATTTCTTAACAAGGAACAAGGAAAAGACAAACAACTCATAAAATACTACCTAGCATAGCAACACCTCCACATACCAATATTTAAGATGTGACAGGAACACACACCCTGTAAACTGTGAGCCCCATTCCTAGTGCTCCATCTCTCTTCCCCTACCCCACTATGTCTTTCCTTTACCGCTCTTTTTCTTATGCTTTCCATATTTTCACCCTTTATTTTCACTCTACCCACACCCTCTCCCTCTAATGTGGTCCCAGCATTGATTTGAAGAGAGGATTTCACATTGTTCTGGGTTCATTGTCCTGTGACATAGGGACAGACTGGCCTGTGCAATGGTTAATTTGAATTATCAACTTGATTGGATTAAGAGATGCCGATGATTAAGAGGTTTCTGAGTGTATCCATGAGGGCAAGTCTAGGAAGGATTGGAATGTGGGATTGTGAACTGAAGAGAAGCCCCTCCCTAAGCATGGGCGGCCACCCAAGAGGATGGAATAAAAGCTGGAAGAACAAGGAAGCAGATGCAGATGCAAGCTCAGCTCTTCTTGAAGGGGTTCTTGATCGTTGCTTCAATTGTCTGAGGATATTGGATTCTTGCTTCTTTACTCTTCAAAGCAAACTCTGCCAGCTATACTCCAGGTAGTTTCCAGAATCCTTGGTCTCAGACTAGGGTAGAACTGTTGATCTTTCTTGTTATAGGGCTTTTGTGTCTCAGACTGCTCAGCTGCTGGTTCTTCCAGCTCTCCAGCTGCAAAAGGCCATTGTGAACTAACCAGCTTCTGGTCATGTAAGCCAATCTAATAAATCCCCTTTTATAATCATACTTCCTTGTTGATTCTGTTCCTCTAGAGAACCCTGACTAATACAGCCTGGGTTTGTATCTTGCCTCTGCTGCAAATGCAGGGAAGACAATGTGAAGCTACCACATTGCCCTGAGCCTCAGGTACTGAACCTGAACAGGAGGAATTATGAATAGCACCTGCCTCAACTGCTTCGTGGAGCAGTTATTAAGAACAAGAGACATGGTGAAACATATAAAATTCACTTGTGGTTATTATTACTCATCCATTGCTTCATATTCCCTTTACCAATTTTTTTAATATGTCAATTTTCACTTGTATGTGCACTCAATTTCTTTTGTATAATTTAAAATTACCCTAAAACAAGAAGGCTGTCATTGTAGTTCATCATAATCTGGTTGTCTTTACAGGGTTATCTGGCTTTTTTGATAATTAAAAAGTCTCTATAGGATTTTACAGCTTAAGTATTACTTGATGATCAACCTATGAAAAGAGACCCAGTGATTCAAAAAGCCACTGCTGCATTGCTTTATTTCACAGAGAGAATGGCTACATCTGCTGGTATCAGGTAGATTCTTATTATGTCTTCCTTAGGAAAAAATACTTTCCTCTCTTTAATTACTTGGTTCAGTTAACCACCTGTGACTTGGACAAACATAAAATTGCTGTGGGAAGATAAGGTTCACAAATACTTAAACCACAACTCATACTGAGTTTGAAACCAATGAATCATTTTTTAACTATTGAAGAAGTAAATGTAAGTAAGTCATCAGCTTTTTGAGGATTCACCATGTGTTAGGTACTATTAAGTGAGCAGATAGAGATTCATTTTCCTAAATATAATATTTCATATGTAAATTTTGTTTGATCATCAATCTTTACTAAACACTGTTTTTATACACATTTCATCTATTGAATATAATGCAAATAGAGATTAAGAAAGTAATATGCCCAATATCATGAAGCTACCAAGTGATGGTATCGAGTTTTAAAACCAGACTTCCTGATCCTGAGCTAGACTTTCAATCACCCTGGTTTGCTGTCTCCAATGTCCTGATTCATTAGGAAGTTGCTCTGCGACCTATAGATACACACACACACACGTACAAATACACACACACATGCACACACACACCCCTCTGCTTACCCCAGCTACTTTTGAAACAGCACTCTGATAACCACAACAATCTGAATCAAAAGAGAAACAGATTATTAAATGTAGTTATTTTCTGTCTTTTATTCTCCCAGTTCCTTGGCACAATTGTTATTTCATAGAGCTTAGAAAAGATAAGCAGGTGTATCCTGGAGCTGACAGAAAACAAGTCAGAAGGGCTACTGCTCACAGCAATGCAGCATTCACAGGCATGGAAAAACATTCACATTTGCACAAGTCAAAAAGTGTAGCTGGGTCAGACCCAAATGTCCTAAGAAGTTCTTCTAGACTGCTTCCTGAGTAGAGAAATGAGGGTGGAATTTTTCTGCACTTTGATGCTAAACAGAATATGAAGACCTTGTGCATAATCAGTGAATTTTCTACAGTGAGGTTTTATTACACAGTAGCATCTGTCACCTCAATGAATGTTGGGTTCACTCAGTTGATGTGTCATCCATTTCCTTCCTCAGAGCTTCAGGTGAACCTTTTTAAAAACTGTGTGCTCACCCAAAGCCAATTACTTCCCCAGTGGAAAGAAAGCCAGTCCAGGTTTGGTGTGCACGTGTGCTTGTGTTCTATTGCTAGACATTCAGCACAACTCTGGTGTTCCCAGGCTGCTCAGGGTGTGCTTGCTTTCACATATAAAAATTATGTGTTCCAGTGAAAACACTAGTGGGAGTGGGAGTGGTGAAAATGAACAACAAGGAAAGGAGGCACATCAGAACCAAAAAAATAAGGAAAAAGGAAAAAATGGAGTGGTAAAAAGGAAGACTGCTGTTTGTCAACTAAAGTATTTCACTTTTAAATAAAGGAGTTTATAAACTTGTGAAAACAAAAAGCCCTTTAATTTCTGATTAAAACTGTATGATTATCCTTTTAGATTGAGTCCAGATTTCACATGCTTCAATTTAAAATTGGCCTTTAATGTGAGATTTACACTTCAAGAAGATTTACATTTCATTTTTAGTAACTTAGTGGAAGGCAAATAAATGAAGGTAAAGAAGGATCTTGGATTCTTCTTCCTTAAACCACCAGGGACATCAATAGAAAAAGCAAAAAATTAAAAACAAATCATAAAAGCAATCAAACAACAACAAAAATGTGGAGACAAGTTCACATAATGAAGTCTGACAAGGGTTAACCAAGCAAATAACAAGAATTATTGAGTTGTGGCTGGGTGCCAGTCCTGTCCACTGTGTTTACACACCTAATACAGAAACACCAAATTAAATAGGGAAGCAAGAGACATTAAAGAACTGAGAAGTCTCACCAATGCCACCCAATTTGGAGAAAAGCGAAGGGAGGTGTGGAGAAAATGTTTCAGATCTTTTTTTTTAAAATTTATTCATTTATTTATGTGTGGTGCTGAGTATGGAACCCAGTGTCTCACAAATGCTAGGCAAGCGCTCTACCACTGAGCCACAACCCTGCCCCTCAGATCTTTTTAATGTCTCTATGACATCCATCACAAGATCTTAGGAGAAGCAGAAAATTACAAACACGCAGATGTCCCCTTAGTGATATCTTAAGACTATACTTAAAGCTAGGTCATTTGATACTTGGTATTTAATAAAATTGAAGAAAAACAAAGCCCAGATGCCCCAACAAAGGAGACTGAGCTTCCTGATCCTATCCTCTTACCCATACTTTAAGCTGGCTGGATACAGACAAGAAAGCAAGACTCAACCCCAAACAGTAGCTCCAAAGAAAGACTGACTGATATCAGTATGGGAGGATTTGATTTCAGGGGGGATTTGTCTCACTGTTAGCAGAAAAGAGAGAAGACATGGACAAAGCCATTGACAATAGCTTGGGCAAGTAAGATACAAAGAAACGGCACAGCAACTACCTCTCCCAGCAAACTAGAATCAAGAACCCATAGCATGCAAAAGATGACAAAATGAAAGACTAAGTTGGTAGAAAATAGAGATTAGGACAATAGGAAAACCTCTCCCAAGTCTTTTGTTCCAAAACAAGGAATGAAAATCAACCTTGGATAAAGATCAAAACTAATCCCAAATATCAAGCAATGGCATGTCAAGCATCAAAAGGGAAATAATTAAATGGCTTTCTGTTCCTGGATTGGCTCCTGTGCCAGAAAAAATTAAGCTGTAAGAAACTTCATCATTTTTAAAATTAAATATGCCTTGTGGAATAAAAAATCATGTTTTGCTATTGTTCACTTTCCTGATGTTGATCATTGTACTCAAGTAAGTGGATTCCTTGTTTGAGGTAAATGCACACTGAAATACTTTTTGGTAGAGTAACAATGTTTATAATTTCCTCTCAAATGGTTCAGAAAATAAATGTGTGTGTGTGTGCGGTATGTGTATGTTTTGAAGTGGGTGAAGTGTATACATGTATAAGAATTTCTTGTAATATTCTTGCATTTTTGAAAATTCTCTATAAGCTTGAAATTATATCAAAATTAAAAGTTACCAAAAATGTTAAAAGAAAAAGATAAGTAACACCTTTAGAGAATGATTAAATAAAAAAATCAAATGATGAAGAATGAACTACAGTCAGGTGAAAAGTAAAGCCATGACCTAGAAGACAAGCTTGAGATAAATCACAGTAAATAAAAAAGGGAAATACCAACTAGCTGAGGCAACTGAAGAAAATATGCATAATGTATTGTTTAAAGAGGATCCAACATAAAGAAAACAGGTTTCTCAGCAGGAAAAAGCCAAATGGAACAGAAAAGCAATTCAAAGATACAAAAGCAGAAAATTTACCTGAAAAGAAGAAGAAATTTATTCTGAAGATAGAAGGAGAAGGCTGCCATTTTAAGAAATGCTGAATTATTGACGTCGAAACAGTCCTGGTCCAGTTACAGAATTTGAAGGACTAAGAAGAAAATTCTGCAAATATTGAGGCAGGAAAGAAGTCCATCACATCCAGGACAGAGGGTAAGGTTAAAAAAACAAACAAAACAAAATAAAATAAGTAGGCTTTAGATTACTTCACAGAAGAATTCAGACAGAAAATGATAAATTAGTATGCATGAGGTTTAAGATGGCCCAAGGCCATAACTCTCATCCAGGCTGCAGGCATTTTCAAACAGGAAAATTTCTGGTAATAAAGCTACTAGGGGCCCTACCTCCAGAGAAAAAAACTGAGTTATATTTGCCCAAACAAAATTTAAAGGGGAAAAACCATAATTAAGAACTAATTAGCACCACACTCAGGGGTAGAAGACAGGGTAGAAATGTCTACCAAGTTCAAAGGAAAGGAAATTGTGAACCACTAAATAAATCTAGCTAACTTTGTCAATCAGCCATAAAGATAAAAGACAGATCTTATCAAGGGTTATATCAAACCTTCCAGAGATGAATCAAAATAAAAGGCACAAGATAGGATATCATGGAGAAAAAAATGCTGATAATAAGCAAATAATTCATTTCTACTAAAAAGAAGAAAGTGAAAAGAAACCTTGATAAAATAATAAATTAAAACTATCACACAGGTGTATCAATACCATCTAGATTAGAATGTAGTTTTTTAAAAAAAATGAACAAACTGATGATTCCTCATCTTTTATTTTAGAGATATAATAGTCATTATCAGAAAGTAAAACAGAAGTAGCTTTGGTTGCTCACTATTTCTTTTCACATTTTTCCCTAATTTTAAAGGGATATTGGCAAAAATTAAACTGAACTATAGAAAACCGTCAATATTCCACTCTTTTTGTCTACAGAAAGGTAATTTCATAGAGCTTAAATAATATTTTTGAGGTGAAAAAATACTTGTCTGAAATTGAGGTAGAAGTTTAAGGACATCAAGATGGCAGAGGCTGGGTGCAAGAAAAATGCCAGCCAGAGTACAAGACAGGGAGATGAATCATTAGGACCTTGTTTATTGTTAAGTTCCATTACCATGGCAACTCCCACAATGGAGGATTTATCACCCTAATACCTCCTACCACAAGTTCTGTATGGGCAATATGTATTCTAATTAGATGAAAATAAAGTAACCATCGGGAACAAATAGGGAAAGGACTTCAATCAGGTCTGCGAGGAGGAGACAGAAATACAGCTCTGACTTTAAGACAAGACTGGCCCAGACAAGGGGCCTTGAGTCTCTCACTGGGTCCACTCTGCTCTACTTAACTCAGTGTTATTTTCACTTTCGATAAATCAGCGCTCTGTTACTTCTTTGTGTCTTGTTCAAGTCTTTATTTAGGTTGCCAAGAACCTAGATTCCAATTGGACACCCCACCGATATAGAAATGTACAATTTCCTTTGGTTTGATTCTGTTTTTTTCTGTTAAGTGATACATTTCATCTATTTAAAAAAATCATATAGAGAAGCATCTGTTTTTATAAAATTATCACTTTCTTTCCTTCAATCTACTCATCCTTCTAAATATTTCTTCTTTTTTTGTATTTATAATGCACACCAAAATTAATAATGGTTGCTTTAACAGTAATAAGATGGAGGGAAGCACAAAATGGAAGAACAGAGGCACCCATCACCCTCCTCTATGGGATAGAACCAAAGCAGTATGTGCATGTGGCTGTGGGTGAGCCTATAATTCAATAGCAGAAGGAAACCCGAAGTTTGAGAGTACACCAGCACCTGTCACCCAGAACCAGGGTGGGGGTGTGGGTGGGGTATGGAGGATTCTCCCTGGGAGAGGATAAAGGTGAAGAGCTAAAGAAACTTGCACATTACAGACATACATCCTAAATTAATAAGAGACCTGGAATCTGCACAGGCTGCTAGCTTTAGAGGAGTTCACTGCATCTCCAAGTGAATTTTCAGGCTGCTATTGCCAGGAGTCATGTTAAGAAGGGTTGTACTGCTTGAGTCTACTGCTCTGAGGGTTATAAATCCCAGTATATTTCCACCTCTGGGACCCCACAGAAAATTTGCTGCACTGCCTAGAGGGGTGTGGGCTTCAAAGACAGTCTTGGCTTGGGGAAAGTTCAATGATGCAGGGAGCTGGGCTGAGACGTGGCAGATGTGAGAGAAGGCACAGCCCTCTGGAAGAAGACAACTGGTGAACTTGCCCTCTGAGATGAGGATGAGACCAGTCACAAGGTTTATCTGTAGCTGGGTGTCCAGACTAAAGAGGCCAGAATCAAGGGCTACAGATCATATAATTCTCACCATCACCCTCCCGGCTCAGATCTTTGTGCTTTAATTGCATCCCACTTGCAGAGTCATCCAGCACCAGCCTACACCCTTCACTTCAAACCAGGGGCATACAATTTAAGAACCTCCAGAGAGAATACAGACCTGGAGGAGCCTGTGTTCAACACTATCTTGATCAATCAGGAAACCTAGGGAGGAAAAATTTCAACCAGTAACAGCTGGAATTCATTCCAGCATAATACTTAACAGGTACTCCAACTGAAAGAAATGGGACTGAAAAATCCCTGGTGCACAGTTGAAGAAGATGGGCAGAAAAAGTTAGATTGGCAAAGCCTGTTAATAGTCCATCCTCCATTTGGATTCTGAGCACCTTGAATAGGAAGAATTGCTTTACTTTTTTAAATTATTTTATATTTTATATAATTTTTTATTTTTTTACCTCGTATATTTTTATTCTATAACTGTTTTTTCCTTTTACATATTTTAAATTTTTTTAGTTTTTAGGTTTTTTCATTCTTTGTTATTCTTTTTTACATTCTTTATTTTTTAATTATTATTAATATTATTATTTTTTTTTATTTTGAGGATGGAACCCAGGGATTTGTGCACACTGGGACAATGCTCTGTCATAGAGCTACACTCCCAGCCCTATTTTGGGAGGAATTGTACCTAGCTCCAATCAAGATCCAGTTCTGCTTGAATCCTGGCAGACACCTCTACATAAAGAACAGGGGAAAAAACCTCCCACTCATTGACTCACTGCAGCTGGGCACAGCTAGTGGAGACCTGAGGTCACTCCTGAGGACACCTTGGTAGTAGCAGAAAAGAGGAAAGACACAATAGTTACCGACATAGAACACACTGGGTCCTCTACAGCCATTGCAGCCTTACTTGCCAGACTACAAACTGGCCCCATTTCTTGAGAAGCACCTAGACCCACACCCATCTACAATTACAAAACAAAAACTTCATGCCCTTCACTACAGTAGGGCATCTATCATCAGAATTGCCTTCACGTGGGTTGAGGATAAGATTCAGACCTAGAGCACTAAAGCATGTAGAAGGTCCTAAATTTGATCATCAGTACTGCACAACGAAAAATTTTTAAAAATTAGCTTTCAAGTAACAAAATCTGTTTTAATGGTTGCCTGGGGAAACCTCCAACATCTGATAAGGGGCTACCATTCTCATTTTAGGAGCAACTACAGAGTATGCACCCCATAACTACTGTTGTTGCATACACAATAGTTCCCTGAGTTACCACCCACTCTTGCAAGACCTGTAGAGAAAGTGGGGCTCTCCTGAAAGCACCCAGAAAAATCACTCCCAATGTGAGAATTCAAGCAAGAGATTTTATTAAGCAGACAGGCAGAGTGTCTGCCTGCAGGGTGAGAGAGAGAGAATGAGAAAAAGAGAGTAAGCGAGAGAGAGAGTAAGAGTGAGAGAGAAAGTGAAAGAGATAGAGAAAGAGGGAGAGTAAGAGTGAGTGAGAGAGAAAGTGAAAGAGAGAAAGAGGGAGAGTGAGAGTGAGTGAGAAAGAGAGTGAATGATGGGGGAGCTATTCTTAAGTATTGGAATTTCACAGGCTAGTAGCAAGTGGACCAATGACTGACAAGGAAGTTCTCAAGCTAACACTCTGGGTTGTAAAGTGGTCTGAGGGCAGGGGGAAGAATACTGGCAGCAGCAAAATGGCCTGATGCCAACATCACCAACTCTGATAGGAATAAACACTTTCTCAAAATCCATGAGTCACAATGAAAGAAGCTACAGGGAGATTATGCCTAAGTGTTTAATTGAAAATAAATTCTATCATCAATAGAAAGCTGCATACCAAGAAGACTATTACATAAAAATTAAAGAGAAAGATATCCTAATAATTGCATAAAACTCAACATAGAAACGAAGTATAAAAACCAAGGTAATAGGAAACTCATAATTCTCTAGGAAAAGATTCCAAAGATATCAAAGTGGATAAAGTGTCAGGTAACAAATTTAAAAGTTGATTTTAAAACACTCAGTAAAATACAAGAGAATATAAATACACAATTGGATGATATAAGACAGACAATATGGGAGATGAATGAGAACTTTAGTAAAGAGAGAGAGATTTTGTAAAGAGCCAAAAGAAATCTTGGGAATGAAAATTTCAAGTCAGATAAAAATCTCAACTAAAATCCTCTAAAACAGAATAGATCAAGGGGAGTTTGAAGACAAGTATTTTAAAATATTTTATTTAGACAGTAATAGAGAAAAAAATAACAAAGAGTGAAGAGAGCCTATAAGATCTCAGGACACCATTAAAAGATCAAAATTCTTGCTTATGGGCATACCTGAGGAAGACAAATAACAGGTAGAGGGCATAGAAAGTCAATCCAACAAAATAAGAGAAAATTTCACATAATTTGGGAAAGAAAAGAACATATAGGTATAGGAGGCACTTGGAACCCCAAATAGACATGACCAAAACATATTATATTAAATTGCCAAATATACAGGACAAAAAATATTTTTGAAAGCTAAAATAGAAACATCATGTCCTATGAAAAATAGCCCATTAAATTAACAGAAGTTATCTTAGTAGAAATCCTAATGGCCAGTAGGAGAAGTAATAATGTAATTCATGTCCTGAATAAACAAAACAAAACAAAACTACAAACCAAGATTACTATTATATCCAGGAGAGGCTACCTTTCAGAATTGAAGATTAAATAAAGACCTTAAATGAGTAGAATTCAAGACCACTAAAGGATCATTACAAAAGATGCCTAAGGAAATCCTAAACCTATAAGAGACAAGAGAGATATTCACCAAGGTAAGAGCATGTTAAAGAATCAGTACCGCTAAAGGGAATGGTATAGGAGGATGGAGCACTGGGAAAAGGGGAGTACTGGGGACTAAATTAGAGCAAATTATATTCCATGTGTTTCTTATTATGTCCAAATGACCCCTATTATTATATATAACTAAAATGAAGTGACAAAAACTAAGAATAAACCCCACTAAAGGAGTAAATACACAAATAAGAAATAGGAAAAAGTTGAACATTATCAATAAAAAAACCCATCAAACTTCTAAGATGACTAAGACAGGAAGGAACAAGCAAGGAATATTGATAACAACCAGAATGGAAACAACATGATAGGGAGAATATAAAAAAAGCATCTGATAAAATTCAGCATTCCTTCATGATAAAAGCCTGGAATGAATGAACTATAGGAGGAAAATACCTCTACATAATAAATGCTATGCATGGCGAACACAGAGCCAATATCATAGTCAACAAGAAAAAAACTGAAACTGTTTCTGCTAAAACCAAGATGAGATAATGGTGTCCACTTTCAGCACGCTTATTCAATACAGTACTAGAAATTTTAGCCAAAATAATCACTTAAGAGAAAGAAAGGAAGGCATACAGATAGGAAAAGAGGAAGCTGAATTATCTCTGTTTGCAGATAATATGATTTTATATTAGGTTTTAGAACAAACTACTCCACATCAAACACTCTGAGAAATGATGAACAAATTGGTAAACTATCAGAATACAACATCAACATGAAGAACCAATATCTTACCTATATACCAATAATGAACTCAATGAGAAAGAAATCAGGAAAGCAATCATATTCAAAATAAGGACAAATAAATAAATAAGCCAGGCGTGGTGTATACCCATAATCTTAGTGATTCAGGAGGCTGAGGCAGGAGGAATTGCAAGTTGGAGGCCAGTCCCAGCAATTTAGTAAGATCCTGTCTCAAAATAGAAAATAAAAAGGGGTAATAGTGCAGCTCAATGGTAGAGTGCCCCGGGGTTTAATCTCTGGTACTGAAAAGTACATACATACATACATACATACATATATACATACTTCAGAATAAATCTAAAGGTGTGAAAGATCTTTACAGTTAAAATTTAAAACACTGAAGAATTGAAGAAGATATTAAAAGATTAAAAGACCTCCCATGTTTGTGGGTTGAGAGAATTAATACTGTTAAAACATCCATACTACCCAAAGTGATCTACAGATTCAATGCAATTCCTATCAAAATTCCAAAAGCATTTTTCGCAGAACTAGAAGAAAACAATCACAAAGTTCATTTGGAGGGAGACATAAATCAATAGCCAAAGCAATCTTGAGCAAAAATTGCAATGCTGGAGGCATCACAACACCTAATTTCAAACCATACTATAGAGCCATAGTAACAAAAACAACATAATACTGGCATAGAAACACAGGGAGGTGGACCAATGGAACTGAGCAAAGAACTCAGAAATAAACCCACATATCCACAACCAACTTATTTTTGACAAAGCTACCAAAAACATATCACGGAAAAAGGACAGATTCTTCAACCCATGGTACCAGGAAAACTGAATAGTCACATGTAGAAGATTGAAAATTGACCTATATCTCTCACAAAGATCAATCAAAATGGATCAAAGACCACTGTACTGTAAAACCTGAGTTCTGAAACTACAGGGGAATACACTGAGGAATAAACTCCTAGATATTGTTCCTGGCTATTGTTTCCTGGATACAATTCCAAAAGCACAGTAAACAAAGGCAAAGGTTGACAAATGGTATCACATCATATTTAACAACTACAGTATAGCAAAGGAAGCAATCCACAGATTGAAGAGACAACCTTTGGAATAAGAGAAAATCTTTGCCAGCTCTTTGTCTGGCAGAAGATTAATATCTAGAATGCATTAAGAACTAAAAATACTTAACATCAAAAACGAACAAACAAACAAAATGAGCAATCACAAATCATGTGATACTTATCAAAAGAAGAAACACCGATATCAAACAAATACATAAAAGGATGTTCAATATCTTTAGCATCAATGAAATGCAAATGGAAACTAAGATGAGATTCTATCTTACCCCAGTTAAAAGACTATTATCAAAAAAGCAAAAAATAACAACAAATACTGGCCTCGATGTGAGGAAAAAGAATGTTTATACACTGTTGGGATTATAGTTTAGGACAGTCATTATGAAAAACAATATGAAGGTTTCTCAAAAAACTGAAAATAGAACTACCATGTATGATCCAGCTATCCCACTTCTGGATGTATATTCAAAGGAAATGAAATCACCACCAAACAGAAATACCTGAACAACCATGTTTACTGTAGCACTCACTATTCACAACAGGACCTAGGAATCACTCCATCATAATGAAGAATGATACCCTGACATTTCAGTGGAACAGGAAGACATCAGGTTAAGCAAAAGAAGCCAGACACAGAAAGACAAGCAGTACATGTTTTCTCTCACATATAAAAACAAACAAACAAAAACTCCTAGAAGTACAAGAGGGACTACAAGGTACTGGGAAGGGGACTAAGGTAAGTGGGAAAAGTTGGTAAAGTAAGAGGTTAGGGAGGAGAGAGGAACCCCAGATGGATACCATCACTGGGTGGTACATGCATATAAGGAAATATCACAGTGAATCCTACCAATTTGCACAATTAGAATGTATTAATTATCATAAAGAGTAGTGAGATTTATGGGTATTTTAACTTTTTGTATTTTTTATTGCTTTCAGTTTTCAAATTATATCATTTGCAGAAAAACAGCAAAATTGTTTTTCAACAATTTGGGGAAGGGAAAAGATCACTGATAGGAATAAGGGAAGTAAGGGAAGAGATCACTGATAGGAAAACAACAACGAAAAAAAAAAAAAAACAACAACAACAGAAGAGCAATGTAGAATACACAGGACCTGAGAATTTTTAGCCTACCTCTGGGATCACAGTTGACTCCCTTCATATTGTGTGAATGACTTTCTGATGCAATTAAGAGGATTACTTACTTCTTTTAACACTCTGTTATTCAATCAGACCTTTGTACATTCAAGAATGGGGTCACCATTTATTTGCCAGACTATCCCCATTGAGGTGGAAAACAGGGCACAAGTATAATTTCTCCTCAAACTGTGGTTTACTAAAGAGCAAAACTGGCATATTTGGGTACTTGTTAGATGTGCAGAATCTCAGGCCCCACCCCAGACATAATGACTCAATCAGAATCTGCATTTTAACAAGATTCCCAGGGAATCTATGAATATATTAAAGCTACAGAAGCAATGCTTTAAAAGCTCAATTTTCAACAAGGGTATTGGACAGCAGCTTTCCTAAAGTTACAGCAATTAACCCTCCACTGGGTTTGCAGAAAGAAAAACATGTCTGGTTTTGGTTTTGATTTTTCTGAATACATGGAGCTTCTTATGCCACAATTTGGGTTTTCATTTGTTAGATTTGGGGACCATCTCTGTTGTTGCTGGGCAGCAATGCATTTTATAAATTTTTCAGGGTGCTAGCAAGATATATATCCAAGGAAGCAGACACAAAATTGATGGCTGAAGAAGAAAAACCTGTTTTGTTTGCTTGCTTGTTTTTTAGAGAAAGATGAAGAATGAGACAAAGGGGCAAAATTAAAATATTTTAAATGGTAAAAAAAAAAAAAAAAAAAGCATTACCTTCAAGATTTCTCAGCACATTTAATTCTTTTTCCAAACTCTCTAAGGTTTGTTGATCAGCAGTGTTATCTAAGAAAGGCTCATTCTGGCCAGTAATATCAATATATTCAATTTCTAAAATTTCAGAAGCAGCTCTAGATAATGATCGAACAGTCGCACTTCTTGATCCAGGATGAGAGGATGAAAGGCAGCTGGAGCTGTTTTTAACAGAGCTGGAAAGTGGTAAATTTGCTGTTGAAGGTCTCTGTGACTTTTGACCTAGAACAAAATGAAAAAACTCAATCATCTGTTTTTAAAATTCTGAATATTTAGCAATAGAAAATACCAGCTTCCTGAAGATAGAACAGTGAATTTAATGCAACAAAATTTACGAGAAAATCAGGCTGGCATAGAGCTCAATGATAGAATGCTTGCCTGCACAAGTGAGGCCCTGGGCTCAAACCCAGAACCAAAACAAAATGAACAAACAAAAAATGGGTTTCAAAGATTACGCGAAAACCAACTTTTGATTTGTCATGCATTGTCACTAAGACAAATACTTCTGAGTATTTTCTGCATTTCTATATTTAGAAACAAATTGATTTTAATATTCACTAAAGCAAAATATCTATAAAACAAGTCAACTTCAGACCAGCACCACACACAATCTTATAGTCCACCCCAAATTCAAGCACCATGACATGTTTCTTAAATTCGAGGACAACAGTGTGTCTCCTAAGATAAAGCAACCTATAGGATAAACATACCACCACTTCCTAGTGAAACAATTTTATTGATAGTGTATGATTTATTCTTATTATTATTTAAAAATATGGAGATTAAACCATTCAACATGCAAAATCTATGTGAAATTTTAGAAAAATACAGGTTTTAAACGAAGTGAGATCACATCTCTAATTCTCCTGTAAGAAGTCTGATCTGTTCACTGTGTGCTGTCTGACCTATCTCCTGTGTACTTTTTTTTTCTTGATTTTACCTGTTCACTCACTCTCCATTGTCTTATAGGGTACTTTAGTTTACAAGTTCCAGAATCACACACTTAAGTCAGGTTATTATGCTGTTCAACTAAGACAGTCACTCCTTTATCTTGATCTGTTTCAAAGATGGTTTAGTTGGTTACTTGAACATTAAGGTTTTTTTGTTTGTTTTCCATAGTAGGGAAAAGAATCCTTTCAAATCTTATATAATGTAACTAATATATAATTTTGTATTTCTCACAAAATACTCTTTAATAAAAGCCAAGGAAATTTTCAAGGAACAGATTTAAAAATTCGTAGCATAGGTAAATTTTTAAATGTACTGAATTATTTTTCTGATTTAAAAATATATTCATAGAAAACAAATAAATTTATATTATCATTTTGCATTCTCATCACAAACTGACTTTGTGTAAAATATTGTATTCTTTAAAGAAGTGCAATTGTCATTCTCATGAAAATCATCATTTGACTGAACATATGCTATATGTTGACTCAAAGGAATATGCAAAATCAAAAAAGTGGCTACAGGCAGCATCCTATATAAAACATTTAATGACTATCGAGTTCATCGTTTTTTTTTTAGCTTGAAAAATCTACTTTGAACATAGCTAAACCCGAAGAAGCATCTGGTTGCAGGATGTAATTATTTAAGCAATTAAAGTTGAGTGAGGTTAAGTTCCAAAGGGTGCCAATTTTAAAGAACATTGAAGAAATTAATTTTTAAAATATTTTTGTTGGAATGAAAGTAGGAATAAATTAAAATAAGATTCTGACCCTTTTGTCTGTGTTCAGAAACAACTGTGAAGAAAAACAACTAATAAAGAAGTACTTATATGTTAAAATATATGTATACATATAAATATCCTAAATAATTATTTTAATGACTAAAATTTAGACATGGTTTCCCCCTTTATGTATAATATTGCAAAGAATGGATGTTTCATTCATAGCCATCAAGGAAAGCAAGTTTGCATAGAAAAGCAGCAGAAGCACTGGAAGCCAGCGGGTACCACAGGAAACTCATATAGAACTCAGAGGACTTGGATGTATGGGTAAACCACACTCTTCTCTTGCATAGTATTTCTCAGTCAAGGTAAAACGTGAAGGAATTTAGAACTCTTATTAAAATAAAACACACAAAAAGATGATGTTATTAGTAAGAACTGGACTTCTGCCAACCCAGAGAAACATGAAATTAGAATTATTTAAAATAATATAGATGCCCTTCAGAAAACTCAGGAGAGTACAACACTTGCTGAATTCTTACAACAACATCTGGTTGCCGTGGTATTTGAAACTAATTGTTCCCAACTGAGAGAAAAGGTACACAGAGGAGGGGTCAGACTAATGCTTAGCACACAGCACACCAGCGTTCTTACTGGAAATATGTTCAAGTGTAATTTAAAGTAACCAAATCATAGAATGAGACAGAAGAAGTCCCAGTTTGGTTGTTTATTTTGTTGACTTATTGTTCATTTAGGAAAACATGTCATTTTTTCCAGTATTTAATTTGCAAGCTTATTAATATCATTGCTATAGTTAAGGTTTGACACGTTGACTGGCACTAATGAAAAATGCCACTGTTGAGACTATCATTGCCATAATAAAAAATAGCCTAGTTTGTAGATTATAGACATAAGAAATTACTTTTGGAGTAACTTGTACCATAATTGGCAATATAATCTTAAAAAATGATTAATGCTGATCTCAATTAGACCACAAATGTAACAAAATAAATTTTTCTTGGTGTTAGCTAAAGAATATATGTGCTCCAAGATTACTAATGAAACTATGCTGAGTTTTGAGGAGATAAAATATAGTGGTATTAATGGGCATAAATATACAAATAAGGATATGAAAATATGAATCACTCATTGAATAGTATTTAATATGGCAACATACTATTGCTAATCTAAATATGACATTAGAACTTGCTGAGACACATAGCCACAGGCTTTTGGGGTAATATTTTAGTAACAAATAATAATATTCTAGTCAAAGGACACATTATTTTAATCCTGAATAAAGCTGGCAAAACATTATTGTCCACTGACATTATTTTTCCACTATGTAAGCTGCTGAGCATTCATACATAGAAAACAGAAATGCAGTTTCTAAGAGTTCGAGAAAATAAAGGTGATTTTATTGAATAGTATTGGCATAGTTGAAAAAAATGCTAAACTGAGGGCTGAGGATACAACTCAGTTGGTAGAGTGCTTGCCTGGCCTGCACAAGGCCTGGGGTTCAATCCCCAGCACCAAACACACACACAAAAAGAAGCTAAACCGGGGAGCAAAGAATATTATTGTCACATCTCACTGAATTAGAAATCAGTTTGTGACCTAGACACACATATTAATCTATATCATACCTGTAAAATTAAGGAACTTGACAGTATAATGTCTTACATTTCTTTCAACTCTGAGAACTTGTGAATTAATGCTCAGCCTGAATCAATTATAAAATCATTTATTAATTCCTTGAATTACCAGGCATTGTGTCACAGTGTTCAAAGTGAATGTGACATTGCCCCACCCTCGAAGTGCACTCCAAATGAACACACAACCTTTCCATCCTATTTCACTCTTTCAGAGGACTTATAAGGTTCCGGCCCCCATTCTACACTGAGGGTACACTAACAAGAGGACTAGCTAGTCCTTGCTTTCTTTCTAACCAAGGTGGGGATAGCAGAAACCCAACAAATAAGATAATGTCAGACAGTGATATGTTCTATGAGAAAGAATAGAGGGACTCAAGAGACTAGAGTTAAATAGGGTGGTCTCAAAGCCCTCCCTAAGGAGGCAAGATCAGGACTAAGACTGATGAAAAAAAGTCATATGAAGAAAGGTCCAAGGATAGAGTGAAAGGTGGAATGCAGAGCATCCTGAATCATAAGGACAAGCATATTTTAGAATATACTAAAAAGGGCGTGACCTACCTAAGAACAGAAAGGATCCACTGTGGCTACAGGGTAATAAAGATCAGTTAGTGGACAAGGGGAACCAACTCATATATTGCTGTGTGATGCATGGAATGAATATATTTTTTACTTTCCTTGGGAAGTTTTGGAATGCTTTTAGGCAGCAAAATGATGCAATACTATTTAAGTTTTAAATTTGTAGAAAGCATGATTCATTTCCTACAAACTATAAATATAAATAATTCTATGACTATAAATATAAACAATTTACTCACTGACTATAAACAGTAAAATTTGATGAAAAGTAATCATAACAACATGGTTTAGGGAATGGTAAAATGAAATTGGGAGACAAGTGAGAGGTGACGGGCAACTGGCTTGGGCTTATCTTGAGCAGTGAAGATGGAATTGGAGCTGAAATCAGTAGGATTTGCCTATGAATAAATTGAAGGTGGTGGTCAAGGTGACCCCTAGATTTCAGGCCTGATCAAGGTTTGAGTGCTATTGCTATACACAGAGACAGTAAGATGGGGTGAGGAGGAGTAAATTTTAGTAGAGGATGGAGAGAATAAATGTGCTTGTTGCTAAACACATAAGTATTTCATGGCTACAATGTTTTTATATGCACAAATTTTTAAATCTTAGAAAAATTGGAATTCCTTTATATACTGGCATCAGTTCATAATATAAGATTTCTATAACTTGTGACATTGCCAGAACATTTGATTTTATTTCAGGCTACTACCTCTGTCCAGAATGGCAATTTGCAACTCCCCTAACTGGTAAATGTTATTACTTTTTAAAGATTTAACTGAAATGTCACATACTCTCTAACATCTTGCATATCTACACTTTTCAATGGCAAAGTTATTATTCATCATTTCTATTCCTAAATAAATTACAAATATGTATTATAACTGACAGTATGTGCTATCATTAATTACCTATCAATTTCCAAAAAAGTACATTATTCAGAGAGCTTTTATAAAATTCATCACTTATGCATTTGCATATTTATACAACTGTTTCTCAAAATATAAATTTTTAAATATTTATATCAGCATAGCGATTGTTGATAAATTCAAATTTGGGGGGCCTTACCCTAGCCTAATGAATCAGAATCTCTGAGTGAGATCCAGAAATCTGCATTACATGTAGTTCCCAGTCGATGATGCTCACACTAAGATTGGAGCGTCTCAGGCCATCAAGACAAGGGATTACCAGTATGTGGCAGTGCCTGGCCTAAGCTAAATGTTTCAACTACGGTTTTTCATAGAAAATTGTTGACCCTGACTGAGCTGCCCAAATTGATACTTGAAAGTATATGGCTATTTATTACAAAAATTTATCTTAGTAACATATTTCTCATAGCATGTACTATGAATTTATTTTCATCAATAAACAGTGACTTAAAACATTTCCTTATGACTGCCTCAGAAAGAGGTAACCAGAATTTTTGAAGCTTCTTTGGAATTTGATGTGAGAATAGGTACCTAATTATAGAGCAAAAAAAAAAATTATCATTAGTGGATGGTTTTTATACTAAAAAAACATTTATAACTGACAGATTCTCAACATAAATGCATATTGAAAGAATCTCAGCTAGCCAAAGAGATTTAATCATAGGGTTTAGGGCAAGAGAGACATATAAATCTTACATATGTGAGCAAATCATATGTAATTAAATTTCAGATTTAAAGAGTCTTTAAACCAAGGCAAATAGTTCACTGTTTCAAGGATTCCTCTTCAATTGTGAGCTCCCTAAGGTCTAGTAGAAGGACTTATATATCCCTTTATTTCCAGGGCCTACCATAATGTTCACATATTCAATACAAGTGCATTGAATTGCCTTAATTCATGAGTTATCTTCCTCAACTTTATCCCAGATACAGGATAAAGCAAACATTCTTTAGCAGGTATAATAGAATAACAGAAATGACCTGATAGTACTAGTGATGCATGCATTAGGAAAATATTACAATGGACTTCAATATGTCAAAAGAATTATCTTACAGAAAAACCATGCAATCACTTTGGTTTCGGAGTGGAATTAATGAACTGAAATCAAGATCCCATAGATAACACGTACAGCAATTATTAAAAACAAACAACTTGCAAAACCAGTTCTAAGGAACAATCTTAATCTAAGACATTTGTTTCACATATGGCTAAATCCAATCATACTCTGAACAACAAAAAAAAGTACAAGAAATCTGGTATAAATCTACTGTTTCCTGAGTGTGTAATGAAATTGAGTGTATATTTTATAAGGATTGCTCAGAATAGACTATCTCTTAAGCTGCAAATTTCAAATGTATTATCTGACACATGGTTACAGAAAATAGCTAAGACTAGAATTCATGATTTTGATAGAAATAAGAATACTCAGTGTTTCATTTGGTTTGGTTTTTTGGAAGAAAAAGTCTAGGACATTTAGGTCAAATAATTGCATTTGCAAAAATTAATTTTCAGGTGCCTAGTAAACTGCTGAGAAACAAACTACTAAACAAAATGATCCACCAAGATGGCATTGCTGCCTTATATCCAACCTTACCCATTTTTTGCTGGTTTACACTTGATGATAGAGTCTGGAAACTCTGAAGAAGACCAAAGGCAACTGCATTATCAGCATGTACACTTAAGCTACTTTCTGGGATCCATTCTCTGTTTCCTGAAATGGAAAAATGGTTGAAATAATAGTACAGAATTAGGTAAATCCATGTGATCGGTCTATTATATTTATTATCTTAATGAACAATATTCATCTGAATTAAGGAATATATATTTAAAAAGATGTATTATGTAATCAAGAATCTTGTAAAATAAAAACCATTAAATTTATATATCTTGATTAAAAAGAAAAAGCAAACTATAAATTGCAAAGATAATACATGCATATGAATAGAGACAAATATTTTTGAAAGATAAAACAATACACCATAAGGTATAATAGTTTGCACATGAATAAACCTATGTAAACACATAGGACACTAAATAATATAGAAGACACCAAGACCTAGATTTTTAAATGGAATTACAAAAATCAAGAAGTCAGGCCTGATAATTGATACACATCTGTAATTCTAGCACCTGAGGAAGTTGAGGCAGGACAATTGCAAATTTGAGGGCAGCCTGGACAATTTACCAGGACCATATCTCAAAATAAAGAATAAAAAAAGGCTGGGTGCATAGCTCAGTGGCAGAGCCCTCATGTGTGAGGCCCTGAGTTCTATCTCCTGTACGGAAAAAAAGGAAATTTAAAAAAAAATTCTGTATACATTACATACATGCATATTGAGTAAATAATAAAAAAAAAAGTCTCTTACAAAGAAAAGTCTCAGACGTAATGGCTTTATGGTAAGCATAAACAATTAAAGAAAAACTATTAATAATACTTCTTAAACTTTTTCACAAAACTTAGTGGGGAACACTTTTTAACTCATTCTATAATGCCGGCATTACCCTGACACTAAAGCCACACAAAGATACCAAGAAAAGAAATATTTACACAATGTCCCTTAAGAGCAGTGATGGAAAAAAAAAAAAAAAACCCTCCACAAAATACTAGAAAACAAAATTCAGCAGCACACTAAAAGGATTATACTATATGGTCGAGTGGGATTTGTTCCTGGAACGTAAGGAATGTTTAACATGTGAACATTGATCACATTGATCAGTGTAATATACCACCTTAACTGAAAATTGATGTGTAAAATACATTTCACAAAATTGGACCCCATCTTATGATAAAATCTCTCAGCAAAATAGCAGTAGTTAGAAACTACCACCACATAATCCATGACACATGAAAACCCAAAGCAAGCATAAATGCATAATAGTGAAATACTGAAAGCTTTTTTTACAAGATCTGGAACAAGGAAAGGACAGGTGTTTTCATAACTTCTATTCCATATATTACTATACCTGGTGAAATTAGGCAAGAAAAAGAAAAAATGGGAAGGGGGGCATTAAGTCAGAAAGAAAGATGTAAAATCATCTCTGTTCAAAAGTCCCATCTCATTTGTTAGAGAACCCTAAAATTTCCAGGCACAAAAATTTTAAAAAATAGAGATAATAAGAGAACTCAGCAAAATAGCATACTAGAAAGTCAACAGGCAAAAATCAACTGCATTTCTTTACACTAGAATGAACACTCTAAAATAGAAATTAAGAAAATAATTGCATTTATACTACCATCAAAAGTCATTATTTAGCTATTTAGGAGTCAACTAAAGTGATAAAAAAATTATACAATGGAAAATGAAAACATTGATGAAAGAAGACAAATAAATGGTCATGGACAAGACCTACTAGCACTAAGATGTCAATAGTACCAAAAGCAATTCATAGATTAAATGCAATCCCTTTCAAAAGACCAATGATATTTTTTGTAGAAAAATCCATCCTGAAATTCACATAGAATCACAAATGACCCTGAATAGCCAAAACAATCTTGAAACACAAGAACAAAGACAAAAGATACCTCCTGATCCTATAATGGACTATAAAGACTCAGTAATCAAAACAGTGTTGTAGTGACCAATGGAAGAAAATACAGAACCCAGAAATAAACCCTCATGGCAAAATGATTGTTGTTAATTGACAAAAATTAGATATATTTATGGTATAAAATATGATTCTTTGAGATTTGAATAAATTGTGAAATGGTTAAAATCAGACTCATTAACAGATGTCTTACCTCACAATATGTATATTTTTTCTTGGACCAGGGATCAAACCCAGGGCCTCAAACATGCTGGGCAAGCACTCTATCACTAACTCACAACTTGTGCTTTTGTGTTTGGTAAGAACACTTAAAATCTACTCTTTTAGTCAAATAATTTTTGACAAGAGTGCTTAGATCATTAAATGGAGAAAAAGATCTATTCAACAAATGCTGCTAAAAAACTTTAAAAGTTCATATGCAAATGAGTGAATGTGCACTTTTATCTAATATCAACTACCAAAATTAACTAAAAATTGATCAAGCATAAATCTAAGAAATAAAACTATAAAACTCTTAGAAGAAAATAAGGGACAAAAGCTTCAAAATATTGGATTTGGAAATGATTTCATGGACTTGGTATAAAAGGCACAGGAAACAAAAGGAAAAATAGACAAATAGAACATTCTGAAAAGTAAAAAAAAAAAAAAAAAAAAAAAAAAAAAATTCTTCACCAAAATACACTACCAGCTGGGCATGATGGAGCATGTCTATAATTCCCATACTCAGGAGGCTGAGGCAGGAGGGTCCAAGTTTTAGGTCACCCTCAGCAACTAAACAAGGCTCTAAGGAACTTAATGAAAGTCTGTCTCAAAAATAAAAAAATTAAAAGGCTGGGTATGTAGCTCAGTGGTTAAGCACCCTGGGTTCAATCCCGAGAACCCCTCATCCCCCTCAAAAAAGCAAGTCACATATTGGTAGAAAAAAATCCTTGCAAGTCATATTACTATCCAGAATACAAAAAAGAATTATTCAAAAACAGACAAAAAACCCAACATGATCAAAAAATGAGCCAAGTACTTGAGTAGATATCACTGCATAGATGACATCCAAATGACTGATAAGCATGTAGAAAGATGCTCAGTATCATGAATCATTTGGGAAATGTAAATCTAAACTACAAGGAACTGCAAAGACACACCACCGCAGACTCAGGAAGATGACTGTCATCAATAAAACCAAAAATCATACTAGTTGTCAAGGATATGGAACAACTAGAACTCTTGAGCACTATTGGTGGAAATGTAAATAACTAGGAATCAATAAAATCAACAACATTAAGTTTATTTTCTACATCATTTAAACAGTATAGCCACTGTGGGAAATAGTACAGCAATTTATCAAAAATCTAAAAATCTAATCACCATATGATCCAGCCATTCTTCTTTTGGGTTTATCCCCAAAAGAACTGACAGCAGTGTCTTAAGGAGATATTCATACACATGCATGTTCACAGCAGTACAACTCACAACAGCGGAAGTCAGGAGCAGCTCAAGAGTCCACTGACAGATGAATGGGTAGAGACAAAAGTGGTAAGCCATATAATGGGATGTTATCTGGCCATAAAAAGGAATTTTTTTAAAAACCTTTCTCTACTTTAACAGTGAATTTCAACTATGTCCCAGAGAGTCTTGGGGGTTTGGAGAAATGCATAAAGAAGCAGCTAGAATGAGAGAGCTTCAGACCTTCTATTATCACTTTTGTATATTTTATATTTTTTAAAAAAAAGAAGGGAAACTCTGATACACACAAAATGCATGAAACTGGAGAACATTATGCTAGGTGAAATAAGCCAGTCACAAACAAAAAACCAAATACTGTGTGATTCCACTTATGTGAATGAGGGACATAGAATAATCAAAATAATAGAAACAGTAGAAGGATGATTGCCAAGGATTGAGGGGAGGAGAAGATGAGGAGTTACTGTTTAATGAGTATAGAGTTTCAGCTTTACAAGATAAAAAGGATCCTGGAGATGGATGGTGATGAAGGTTGCAAAACATTATGAATGCACTTAGAACCAATGATCTGTAAGCTTAAAGATGATTAAGATGGTAAATTTTAAGTGACATGTATTTTACAGAGGTATGAGAGATTAAAGAGAGAAAAGGAAATTATAGCTATGAAATTCAGAAATTTCACAGATCCTAAGATTTTATGACTTGTTTTTAAGATTAAATTTAAGGATCTTCATATAATACTTAGGTGATGAAGGAATTCACAGGGTTTATAGTATTTTACAATATAGTGAAGACCACACTCTAAACTCTGAAAAGAATCCCCAATTTCATGATAGTGACGTTTTCTCACATTTCTATAGCAGTTTTAGGTGTAAACATACATCAGCTCACACTGGGCTAATCATTGTAGGTAGACAAAAAGGAAGTTATTTTATTCATTGCACAGAATTCTCCAGTATTTCTGTGGATGACAAGAGACTGTTTTTAAAAAATGTGTTAGAGATTTGTTAGGTTGGTCCATAGGTCAACTGATTTCATGTCCAAATTTACCTGCAAGTGTAATCCTAGTACTGGAATGCTTGCATTCTAAGCTATAAGAAGGAATTAAGTTGAGTTTTTCATGGTTATCAAAAGTAAAGAATCTTTCAAGTCCTTGATATGGTTCGGTTATAGGTTTACGTCTGAGGGCTATTTCTTGTAACAACTAGGAAACAAAATAGTCAACAAAATTAAGTTTATTTTCTACCTTATTCTAAGGAAGAAGTGCATTCATTCATCAAACATCTTACTATGTACTATGTGGCATAAATTATGCTTTCATTAAGTTTAAGTTCTAACGGTGGAGACATGAGTAACACAATATTAATAGATAATAAGTTCTGGAAAGTGTACAAACCACAATCACAGTAATTTTCTGAAAGTTGCCATCACTGCAAGGAGGACAAAATTTCATAAAATAAAACAAAAGTGTCCTATCTGCCTTCTTTACTTTCTTCCCTCCATGTCTTCACACCTATAATATCCTGGAATACAGAGTCCCTTTCATATGCAGTGCCTTTGAACTAGTGTACTTTTCTATACATACAATAATTTCAAAGATGAAAGTAAAATACCAGTGAAAATAAGTCTGATCTGACAATGGTCATGGATAAAATCCAAGTTAACAAAATACTCATTTTGAGACAAATTATACAAGTAAGAAAGTGATAAGAAATTAACAAAGTTTATGTAGCTAAAAACTAGCAGAACTAGGCTTTGAACATAGGCCTTGCTGATCTGAAACCAAGGCTTATCCCATCACGGTGTTATGCTGTTTTTGTATATGCTGTTATTCTTGGATAGAATATAACTGGGATTAAATAAAATACATGAATATAGTACAAGCATATTAGCAAATCAGAAGTGAGAGCTATAGATTGGCTTAAGATATAATCACAGTGACTCCCCATATTTAACACTTCCCTGATGAATCTAATTAATGCCCAAACATAGCCTGTTTCAAGGGATTAAACAACACAAAGCAAATGCTATAACTCTTTGCACATTTACAAATCATATAAATGAGAAAACATAAAACGAAGCCAGTGACCAATAAAACATGCCATTCGAAGACAAATCCAAATCCGTTCTTCTCAAAACATCTTTGTGACTCTCAGATATTGATAAAAACAGAATTCCTTTAGCTCTAGTGAAACTTATGTTTGGATTATGCAATTGCAAATCTGGAAGGATTTTAAAAGTCTTGCTTTACAGACAGGGAAAGTTATACAAAAAATAAGCTATATTTTTGTTTTGTTTTGTTTTTGTCCAAACTCGCAAAGCTAACTATTAATAGCTATGGATCCAGAACCAAGGACTCTGACCAGTCCATGTTTTTCCCAAACACTGCCCTACAAGTTAGTCCTTCATTTCACAGGAAGTTCAACCTCATGAAAACTGAAGTGCAAAATGAAAATGTTTATACTCAGTGTGGGCATCAGGAAATGCCAAGCAAAAATCACCCTGCTTCCAGGAACATGAATTTTCTTCTGGACACAATAGATACCTAAGCAATTTCTACTGAGGGAATAGCTACTCCTAGGGTAAAAGGGGAATTTAAAAAACACTCCAGGTCTCATTATTAGGGTGAAAAGAAAGTGAATCTATTCAAAGGTAAGAATTCAGTCTGCAAATTATGAAGTACCATTTTTTCCGATGGCCGCTGTACTTTACAGCCTCTCTTCTTGTTTGCTTTCTGTTTTTCATCTTCTACCCCTTTGAGATCTCTGTAGCTGTGACCCAACACTTTACTTACTGCAGAAATTAGCCATCTCCTGGAAGAAGATGCTCAGACAGTATCTGGGCTATTCAGTCTGAATCCTATTAAATGGAGGACAATTTCTATGAAACTACTTACACAGTTTTATTCTTCAGTTAAAATAATATTGGAGTGTGTAAAATATTTATTTATGGAAGAACAATAATCAAGTTGCAGACCCTTTAATCTGCTAAAGATTCCTTTATAATTTTTTGACAGATTCCTCCAACAAACATCATGTCTTCCAATCCAATACCTCCATGATAAAAAGTCAGGCTTCACATACAATGACTTTGCTACAGTCCAGAACTACATTCAGACTGATCTAACTGAAATAAGCAATAGCTGTGTAAGCCATTTTACCATAGTCACTGTGCTTGATTATTTTGACAGAATAAAGCTGGTAAGGACATTCCAGATGTTTAAATGCTCTTCTAGATTGTTAAGTGATCTAGACTCTGTCAGAATAATTACATTCTGAACAATTTAAAGTGTTAAATGGAAAAATACTAGAATGTATACAAACCATTTACACCTTTTACTAAATATCTAAACTTAAGTGATAAACCTTATTAACTGATGTTATGGTTTAGATATGAGGTGTCCCCAAAAAGCTCAGGTGTGAGACAATGCAAGAATGCTCAGAGGTGAAATGTTTAGATTATTAGAGTTGTGAGCTACTCAGTGGATTAATTTACTGATATGAATTAACTGGATGGTAACTGTAGGCAGGTAGAGTGTGGCTGGAGGAGGAGGCTCCCAGAGGAGCAGCTTTATATTTTATAATATAAAGGTATATATTTTATCACTGAAGGTGATATATTTTATCATGAAGGGTATATATTTTATCACTGAAGAGTGGAGCTCTTTCTCTCTATGCTTTCTAGTTGCCAAATCCTGAGCTTCTGTCTTCCATCATGCCCTTCCACCATGAGGTTCTGCCTCACCTTGGGCCCAAAGCAATGGAGCTGGACTGAGATCTCTGAAACCATGAGCACCCAATAAACTTTTCCTCCTCTACATTGTTTTTCTCAAGTCTTTTGGTCACAGTAATGAAAAACTATGTGAAACAATAAAACAGGATGATATGATCACTTCTGGGAATTGGGATGCTATATAAGTCACAGCATTTCTTGACAGACCATGATCAATTGGGAGTAGAGAGCAGGAAGTGAAGATGACATACAAGTTACTAGATTAACTACCTAACTTAATAACTTACTTCCCTTGGGAACTGGATTGGAAAATGGACAGGGCCTAATAGGCATGCATGTTTCCTTATTCCTGTTCTGCTGAACAGAAAAGAATGACAGAGAAGACATTTTACAGTGAATTTATTCATGAAGACTTGGATAACAGAAGCAGGGAAGGACAAGACTCCATTGAGAACAGAAGAGGTCAAAATAAAGGAGATTGGAGTCAGAAATCGATGCAAACTTATCCGCCTACACGTACAGAGAGAAAGGAACACCTTAGTAGAATAAGGAGCTAAATTATTTCAAGGCAATTTCCCTGTCCTGGTAAAGAGTGCCTGGTGATCATCAAATTCTAGTATCCCTAACCAGTAAAGTTATTCTTTTTTGCCATAGAGAGAACTGACTACAGAATTGCAGAAATTTACTGGCATGGTTTACTGGAAAACTGCAGTCTCCTGCAGATGAAGCTTACTCCACTTCCCTTGGAAATAATGAAGGCAAAGGAGTATGTAGACCTCTCCAAAACATCACCTGACTATTGCTAACATGGAGTTAGGACTGTCCTCACCTAAATTTGTGGGTAACCACTGTCTTCCTGAAAAATAGCTAAGGAGCAAATATGCTCTACTAAGCCAAAATCATAATAGTTGGGCTATGCTGAATCTTTTTAATGACCAGATTGATAATACTAAAAATTTTTCTTTAGGCTCTCAAATCTGTTGAGGATGTTTCCATAAATTTCAATAATGACTTTCTGATCACTTACTATGTGTAAATCATTGTGCTCGATTATGTAATCACTCACCACTTTTAACAAAAGAACACATTTTTATAACAGTAATGTCAGGAATCAAAATACAGTTAGCAACTTATTAAAATTTTTATTTTAATTGTGAAATTCTTTTAAAATGTAAATGTATAACCCATAACTTAGTCAAATTACTATGCTCCAGATATTTATACTGCAAAAGTTTTCAGACTTTGTAGATATTTATTTATGTTGATGTTAACATATCCTATTCCAATGCATGTTTCTGATTACTATCATTTCTGAGTGTATCCGCAAAAATGTTACAATTATATTAAACATTGCAAAAAATGAGCTAGATGTACTGGCTCTCCTACAATCCCAGCTACTCAGGCGGCTGAGGCAAGAGGATCACAACTTCAAGGCCAGCTTTAGCATTTTGTTGAGACCCAGTCTCAAAAGAGAAAATTTTTAAAAAGAGTTGGGGATATAGCTCAGTGGTAGAGTGTCTCTGGGTTCAATCCCAAGTACATAACACAAAGTCACACTTATACTCTATGCATGTTTTTCACAGTTAAAAGCTTACATTATTTTTATGTATCCATGTGTATGATAGTAGTTCTCTTTCATTTATTTTAACTGGTACATTGTTTTGCATTACATGGACTACCAATGATTAAATTATCTGTGGGCTTTTGTAAAATGTCCTTTATTAGATTATGGGAGATATACTTTATGAATGATTTGAATTTTTTTCATTTATCAGAAGTTTTATCACAAGCATTGAGCTATTGGATTTTTGAGAAAAAACTAATTGAGTTCCTTTTTGCATAGAAGTTGCTGGATTTGGTTTGCTATTATTTTATAATATCTGAATTTGTATTTTGGAAAATAATCTTTTCCCAGTTTCTCTATAAATGTTATGCTAGCCTAAAAAAATAATTGGAAAATTTTATCTTCTTTTCTGTTCTTCACTAGAGGTTGAATAATTAAAATCATCAATTCTTTAATGGCTTATTAAAATTCACCTGCAAAACTTACATGACTGTGTGTTTCCTTTTGTGTGTGCATGTGTGTGTGTGCTTTATGAAGGGAAAGGAGTTAGGAGAAAATTAAATGTATGACTGCTAGTTTAAATGCTCTTATGGTGTCTAGTCCATTTTGTGCTACCACAACAGAATATTACAGAATGTGCAAGTTTAAAAAAAAAGAATTTTATTTCTTACAACTGTAGAGGTTGGAAAGTCTAGGATCCAGGGCCTCACATCTAGTGAGAAATTTCATGCTGCCTGGTGGCCTAAACAACTCACATGTCCTACCTCCCCACACCAAAGCTCTGGAGATTGAGTTCCAAACATGAGCACTTTGGAGAACACATTCAAACCATAGCAAATGGTTATAGGTCTTGAGGATTTTCTAATTCATCCTCTGTCAACTTTAGTAGTCATATTTGTAGAAATCTATGCTTTTTTGCAAAACCTTTGAAAGTATTGTTATAATGTTATATAATGTTATAATGTTATATACAGTTATAATGCTGTAAGAAACTAACAATTAAAAAAAACAATTTTAACACTACATTACATCATTGTTCTGACTCAATATATACTATTTATTTGTAATTTATTTTTTCTTGGTCAACATGTCCAGAAAGATAAATGTTAGCTTTTTAAAACAAACAACAGCTTCTAATTACATTGATACTATTTATCACTTTTTGTCTTAGTAATTTCTGACTTAGCATCACTATTTCTTTCTACAGCTTTGAGTTTAGTTAATTATCATTGTTTTATTATTTATGAGTCAGGTTCATAACTCATCAATTTTCACTCTATATTTTCTTGCATTTAGGATTACATGTGCTCCTTAAATTACAGTAGTTACATCCTAATAAACCCACCATTAAAGTGAAAATATTAAGTTGAAAATACATTTAATACATGTAACCTGCCAAAAATCATAGCAACACATCAAAATGTACAGTATCAAAGCTAACTGAGCTACAACTCAAGGTCTCTACCCAGTACTGTGAGTGAATATCATACCAAATATACAGAAAAAAGACAAAATGCAAAAATTGAAGTATGGTTTGTACTAAATTCAAAGTTTTCATTCATATTCAGCACGAAATATTTAATATTTCTTTTATGATTCATTTCTTAATCCAAACTTATTTGAATTGTGCTTGATTTTGTTACCATTTTGCTATCAATTTATAAGTTACTTTATTGTTATTGGAAAACTGATACAATTTCCTTAGGATTTGTTGAGACTTTCTTTGCAGCTTTATTTTGGCAATGTGTTTTAAAACTGTATTTTGTAAATGTTCCATGTGTCTCTGCAAAGAATTCTCATTCTCTATTATAGGGTTCAAAGTTTGTCCTATAAGCCTATTTACATTATTCAAATCTCTGTTTTCACTAATGAAAAATCCCACCAGGTTTATGGATGTGTCAGTAATATCATGTAGTTTTGTCCATTTTTGCTACAATATATCTTAGGTATCTCAGACACCTACAAATTCAGATTTCATTTAATCTTCCTGATAAATAATTAATTTTACATACATTGCAATCTCCTTTGCCCTGGTAATGCTTTATTACCTTAAAGTTTCTATTATTATTCTTTAAGTTAGTGTTTGTCTTTACTCTTAAATTTTTCCTCATGTTTAATTTTAAATGAGTTTCTAGTTTAAAAAAGGCATCTAGATTGTTTTTATATCCAAACATAGACTCTGTTTCTTACTACAGATTATACAATTTAATCTGTTCACACTTTAATTTATTCTAATTACTTATATGCTTAGATTTATTTCTGTCAACTTACTCTTTGTACTTGCCTCCAAGAACTGTGAAAGGTCTGAAATTTACCCTCTTTGCAAATCTTTACTCTGTATTCTGGCAAAAGATACAAGACTTCTTGGTCAGAGACAAAGGAGATTATTATTCATAGCTAAAGCAGTTGTCCAAGTATCACTAATTTGCACCAATTCCAAGAACCCAATTTCCAGAGCACTGTGAAAACAACCTGGTGAGGTTAGTCAGACTTTTAACTAAGAATTAAAGAGTAAGCTCTCTAAGCTCAGGATGCTTTTCCTATGACACAGCCTACCATATGAGCAGGTTTTACCAAGTCATCTTCATAATACTCTGTGATGACTGGGAAATTAGTATTCTTACACATTTTATTTGCTGAAAGTCATGCTGTGATCATTTGTTTTCTCCCCTGGGACGCTGGGAACATAAGCTCTTCTGAGGTGGAGCTTTGTTTGGCGAACTCTATTGCTGGATCAACTATAGGAAGGTCTTTCTAGAAGAAAATGGGATTTACTTCTGCCTGATACATGAAGGTATTAATAGGAATGGCTTGACAATGACATTAATCTCTTAACTTGGAGATTTCAAATAAGAATGTTTATTCAATATATTGAATAGGTATATAAAACCTACACTAAGTGAATGCCTGAGATTTTCATTTTTCATGACAGATGTTGTATTGATTGACCAATTCCAAGATCCTATATAAATCAGTTCCTTTCATCTTGTTTTACTTGTGACTATTTTTTCTAATGCATTCCTTGAGCATCTGAGGAGAGTTTTAGGAATCTAAGTATTTTTTATTAGAGCATTATAGTTATACATAGTAGTTGGGTCCATTTTGACAAAATCATACACGTGTGGAATTTTATTTCAATGGGATCTAAATTTTTTGCAGAGGTCTCAAATTCTCATTTTACAAAGGCACAACATAGGTCACAAAGTGGGCAGGGAAAGCCAATCGCTCAAGAAAAGTAACAGCAACGCAAATAGTCATTCATCTGCACTTTGGATTATCATTTCAATTTAGGCTTCTGAAGATTTATTTTAAATAATTTTAAAAATTATGACAATGTTTGACAACCTAATTTTGAAAGAATTTAATAATCACAATTACTGAAAATCTCTACCGCATAGCAATAAGGATTAAAATATAGTTTTAAAATTTGGCAAGAATATAATAATGAGCTACTTTATGTTTATATCCCCTCAGAAGAAACAGACAAAAAAATCCACTACCATTTCCTTAATAGTCATAATCCTGAAAGAATTCATTTCTTTCCCTTGTACCACAGAAATTGATTCTACCTATATATCTACCTTTATTTCATCTTATAACAAAAAGCTATAGGGTTTGTTATATTAGTCAAAAGAATTAATTTCAGTTGCTAAAGTAACAGCACTCTTACTGTGGTATTTGAGGTGGGCCTTAAAGTTATTTGTCACAGAAAACCATTTGTTAAAATAGCATTCACCATATTAGATTTTGACCTGTAAGTCATTGATGTTTTTTCCTTATGAGTTACTCTTCAGCTACCACAGGATAATAAAAGGCAGCACATTTTAACTTCAATAGAAAATAGCATTTGAAAACATGTTACATCAAAGGGACATTTTCCTATGAAATTACTTATACTAATGTTAATATAATAAACATAATTGAAATTTACCAGTGGTGACTCTGTAGTTTTAGAATCTTCTAAGTTTGGTCTCTCATGCAGATTGCTACATTCCAAGGATGTTTTGGTGTGTTGAGATAATTTCTCCTCAACTGAAGATTTATCTAAATCTATGTTTGGTAAGGAATCCTTCCTCTCAAGTGATACACAGGAATCATCAAACTTTTGGTTACTTTCCATATCTATCTGTGTCTCTTTGAAATGTCTTTCAAAAGAGCTGCTTTCCCCTATTTTTTCAATGTTGAAATAATAAACATTAGGATCCATAACGTTGTCAAAATCTGTATTTGAAGTTCCTGTTGTTGAAAACACATATTTACAAAAGGTAAATAGATTCAAATATGTAAATTGATTTAAATGTTAATAAAACAAATTTTGTGATAAAAAATTTACCAATAAGCCTTATTTTATCCAAATTTCTTCACTGATTGCTTCAGCATTAAAATCCTTTTACTCTGCTCATGTTCATAAATGGCAATCATAATTTACCTATGTAGCCAAACATTAGTAATGTGGACTAATGGAAAGAGGCAAGATGTTATTGTGCAATGAAATCTTGAAATCGATGGAAAGTTTAATTCTAGTTTGTAGTTCAATTCCCATTTCCCCATCTCTTCTTCAGACTTTTCTACTACAATTCATGACAAGTAATAAACAAGCCATTGTCCACATTTTGCCTCCTTTCCCTAGCATTTGTTAGTGATAAGAAGAGGGCAAAGGGAAATCTACCCAATGAAAGGACAGCAGAAGTTGGAGGCACAGAAAATGTGTTGCTGGGACGCCTGCCTCTAGAAAGCTACAAAATGAGCAAGATCATATTAGTCACTCATCTCATTATGTCTGCTTTAAATAAATCACTTGGTTTAGATAATTGGTTTTCAACCTACTGCACAATGGAATCTTGTGAGGGTGCTCTTTAAAATTGACGGGTGTATGGGCCTGACCCCAAACCAATTAAATCAGACACTAGAGTGAAACTCAAACTCTGGCCTTTTCTTCCTTCCCCTACCAAATTCTCCTGGTGATTATAATGCACAGTCAGGGTGGTAAAATACTGGTCAAGATTTTCTGAGGAATGAGATTCTTTAATAATTTTTCATTCCTTTGTTTTCATTATAAATAAAAGCATATATGCTATTTTGGAATTGAATAGAGCTTTATCTGATTATCCCTTACCCTCTTTCCAAAACAAACATCTCTATAAATAGACACCTAAAAGAGTAGAGGCTTTGACTAAACTGCCCTCTCCATTAATGCAAATTGTGTTTTACATCCCAAAGGACTTCATCCTTGTGATAAAAAATTTATATAACATGGTAATTCACTTCTGACTACAGCAGTTCTTAAATATCACAAACATTGTGAGAAATAAACAACTTGTACATCAGAAAAATAGTTTCATAAGAACATTATTAAAGGTATTAAATGATATCTCTATAATACTATACTTCTGTTAAAATTATCTGATTTTTATAGAAATTATCTTAATTTTCAGAAGAAAAAGGTGCCATTTCATATGTTGAAATTTCTACAACTACCTTCAATAATATTTTAAGATTGCAAAATTCTACTATCATTGTCATTGAAAAAGTGAAAAAGTAGCCATTTAATGATCTTTAAAATGCAATGCAAAAAGTCTTTTTAATTATTTTGGAAACGCAGTATAGCATATTTAACTTAATCTATTCACTGAAAGCCCTATTGTGTTATAAATATTATGTGTCTTGATTCAGTATTCAATAACCAATTATTTTCTTAATCACTTAGATTGAAGAAGAAAAATCATATGATCATAGCAAAGCATTCAGTAAAACATTTGACAAAATCCAATACCTATTCATGATAAAAACTCTCAGCCATCTGAGAAGGGAACTTCCTTAATCTGATAAAGAACATCTCAAAATGTCTTACCACTAATCTCATACTTAATAGTGAGAAACTAGAGCTTTCCTGCTAAGATCAGGAACAAGAAAATAATATCCCTTCCTTCCATTCTTTTTTTTTTTTTTTTTTTTTTGGTGCCAGGATTGAACCGCGGGGCACTCGCCCACTGAGGCCCCTCCCCCGCCCTTTTTTTTTTTTTTTTTTTTTTTTAAAAAGGGTCGC